>JAINEB010000026.1:12725000-13325000 GCA_022840565.1 Eubasilissa regina | reverse complement strand
TTTATATAAAACTTTGTATTATAGCTACATGTAGTTAAAAATTTTATTAATTAATATTGTTTGATTTTCATTGTCTCGTTGTATTAAACCCGAATTACTTAATTAACAAAAATATGTATAAAATCTTTAAATCAATGTTAAAAAAATATTTACTATAATAGCAACCGCGAGAATACGTATATATAGAAAAAAAGGTTCAAATAAATCATTTTTTAATTTATGAAAAAATTATATATATAACTTACAATTCTTCTGGTAAAAAAGCGGGTATGACAGGAGCTGGATGCCGGTGTCGTCGTGTGTCAATCGTCCTGCCAGCGGTAGCTCCTCGCACTGTTCGCGGGCGACTCGTGAAACTGAACTGAACGGTGGAACCTCCTCGTCGGCGTTATATAGCCTTCCGCGCTCCGCCCTCCCGGCGGCGCGGGGCGAACCTCATCGTTCGATTTTCGAAATTCAAATTTGCAGCTTTCCCTCGGCACCACCGGCCCACGCGGCCCGCCCCTCCGCCCGCCGCCGGGACACCTTCGGGGCTGCTCGCCATTTTTTTTATCGATACGTTGAAAAATTTGTTATTGAAAATTAAAATTGTGTAATAATAATTCACCCCCAGCGAGGGATGGGAAATAATAATTACATGAATATTGGCCAGAGGTCGGACAAAAATATATGATATATTATAATTAAATCGTAATTACTTTTTAATATTAACACGCTGAAATTAATTAATATCATGACGTTATCTCCCCTCTTATAAAATTATTATTGCGTTGCGAACATGAGCGATACCTTCTCGATACTGAACTGCGGTCGTGTTCGTGGCAACGTAACTTGAAGTTTTTTACATTTTATATTCTCTAAAGCAGCAGTGGGCTGCCAATACATTAACAAGGGGCTCGCGTAATCTCAGATCTATTCACGTTGTTCCGGGAATGGGGTGTAGTTTTTTATCACTCTTAAGACCGGTTTTACTTTTTACTATAATAAAAAAGGTTACCAAAGCAAAAATATTTTCGTAAACGAGTTTTTTAATCGAATATTTACTTCTCAAAAGTACGACAACTCTGCGATATCCGGTAGTGGAATATGGCGAGAAATGAGAGTTAAATATGGCGGACATGTCACAGCTGTTCCAAAAATCATCTGACACATTGATACTTAAGGATTTGCAGTTTACGATAATGAATCATTCAACATCCCGCTGTTTTAGTGATGTGTGTTTGTCCGATGAAGATCTCCTTGTTTTACACATAATACGAATAAATTTCGCCACCAATCATTTCATTTCGTATGCCTAGGCGAAAAAATCCATAGATAATGCATAAAATGAAGCATATTTCATGATTATTTGTCACACCTATAGAAATCTCCATCTCTGCTTTGACAGTAGAAAATTTGATGTATCAACAACCCGCAAAGGATTTTTACTACGGGCGGTAATAAAGAGTTACTATAGTAAAAAATTACCATTAGCAAAATTAGTTTGTGGCCACATATTATTTAAATAATTAGATAAAACACATTTTTTTAAAATACTAATTTAATGTATTAATTATAAATATAAACATATAAAATTAATTTTGTCGAAAAATATTGTATTTGCGCTACCGGGATTCGAACCCCGATCTCTATTTCCAATCCGGAGAATTACACTACCAATTGTGTTGTATCGCCATTCATTATATTAATTAGAAAAAAGTGTAACGGATAGGTTCGAAAATTTGTCATGAAAAATACTGGCGCAATTGGTAGTGTACTTCCCCGGATTGGAAATATAGATCCAGGTTCGAATCCCGGTAGCGCAAAAACAATATTTTTCGACAAAATTAATTTTATATGTATATATTTATAATTAATACATTAAATTAGTATTTTAAAAAACATCACAGACCGTCTGTTCTGAATAATTACAACTTCACGATAAGAATGTGTTCTCTTTAATAAAACACTTTGTTTAAACCATTATCGTTTTGTTATTGAAGCAGTCGAATGTTACTTATTTATAAATATACTTATATTGTGTAACAATACGCCATATACCGTAAAATAATCAATATCACGAGCTGAAAAATGAATAGTTCGAAGATTGACGCAGAGATGGGTATTATTCTTCCGTGTTACAAAACAGAACACTGGATTGAAACTGAAGTTGTCTGCGGTAAATTCTGGTACAGAGTAATACGTATTAGGAACTGTCCTTCTCAAAACTGTGCACAATTACGGTAAGTATGAAGTATGAGGGATAATCGTTCAAAGCATGGTTCACAAGTGTTGCGTTGAATATCTTAGAACGTCTAGAAGTAAAATATATCAAACATTGAAGTTTTTAACATTGTTAGACTGTAGACAGAAAAACGGCAAGGTCTCTTTTATTATGCACCCGAAATAAATGTATTTTACGAAAAATTTCAAAATACAATAAAGTCTTATGTTTCATAATACATTTAAACCATCTACAGAAATTGCACTTAACTACTGATTTGATCTGAGAATATTGTTTTTTTTTTAAATTTAACAAGGGACTCGTCAACCTAAGTCAAATTTACAAAAATTAATTGGTAAATGTATAAGTATATATATATATATAAATGAACATATAAGAAAAAATGTTTGTATTTAATTATTTTAATTTGTATTAATATTAATGTATGTAATATGTTGATGGAGATAATCGTCGCCTAGCTGCTCGGCCCTCGTGTCTCGGACTGAGCAGCTTCACCTGGAACAGGAGTACCGCGGAGGAGCGGGGTACTTTTAAAGGGCTCGACCTTGACCCCGCAACCTTTCACAAGCAGAAACAGGTGCCTGGTTCAGCATTCGGCAGTACCTAAATACTATTTTTTATTTAAGTACCTAAATAGACAGGTAAAACTAGAAACTATAATTATTTTCATTCATTCAAAATATCATTTATAATTTGCGAACTGTGAAGGTGAAAATGTCAAATTTTAACATCAGTGTGTATTTCAAATAGTATTATTTCCAAATGTGATGTGCTTGTTTAGTTTGACGGTAGGATGCTCGCCTGTTGACCAAGTGATCGGGTGTCGGTCCCCGACCCGTGAGAGCATTTTTTTTCCAATTGCATAATTATGTGTTTCGTGCGGATTGATGTTTAAAGTTTTGTCAATCAGAAGGATTTGTGTGAGTACTTGGTACCCCCATATATTACACTCACCGCTCACGTTTCTTTTGAATGTAATCGCGAAATGTGTCTACGTGTGTGTGTGACCAGAACAGGTTGAACATGAGATAGCGTCCCAATTCATTCCCAGGGCCGTTAAATAAACTCGAGGCTTTTCTTGCGATTCTACTCTTAAGCCGTCTGGTTGGCATTTTTTTTTTTGACAGGGCGATACCGCGCAGCCGCCTGTAACGAAGCTCGCTCTCATTGTACCTGACCTTTTTTTTATTGTCATTTTATTAGAGAAAATAAAATATACAAATAAGTATAAACAAAACATGATCAAGTAACTCAGTAGAGTATAAGAAAACTGGGTAGTGACAGGTTGAACGAGAAATATCACAGTTACAGATAAATAAATATGCGATAAGAAGTCTTCACCGAGGACCGTCTGCTAGAGTCGGTAAGGCGGCCGTGAGAGAAGTGGCCCACGAAGGCCGACCTACGGATTGGCAATTGTTGGAGTCGGTTTCGTGCGTGGTTTTGCGGCTGATCATGGCCTAGTTTTACACCCAGGTATTTGCAAGGCGCGTTCAGGGGCCGTCGGCGATGATGCTGATCGTGGAGGCGATGGACCTCCACAGAGTCTTCGATCCTCTTAGTACTCTACACGCGGCTAGACCGCCATATCTACTACTACTACAAGCCCACCAGCGCTGATCGCTTTGAAAAACTTTGAACTGTTCTCAAACTTCACAAGATGACGCTATGACTTTGATACAGGGGGCATTAATCATTTCATAATTAAAGTCTTTAAAAATCTGATATTGAAAGCATTTTATGAAAATTAGACGAGTAGATGCACTAACCTCAAATTAGGGACATCTGGTTGTATTATTTCTGACAAATTGTTAAAATAATAAAAATGTCTACTGATCTGCTTAATGACTACTTAATTAGTTATTTTGGTCCTTAATGACGGGTGAAACGTGCTTGTTTTATCATCATAGTGATTCTTCTTGATAATCGTTAATTATTTTTAAAAAATAATGAAACCCTACGCCTCGCTAATTGAGAAAGTTTCTATACAAAAATATATCGAGTACCGTACAAACCACTGAGTAGATGCACTTCCCCCGCGGTGTAAAATGTATGGGCTAAGTGTATCTGGACTTATAAATCATAATCCGCGGAAATAATCACAAAGCTAATATATACATCACAAAATAAAGGTACTTACCTAATATCAGCATCAAGATACAGGAAAGATAGAAACGGCATACGCAACTCGCAAGTTAACCTCAAACGGCTGTCATCATTTGAAATGGTATTACAAGCGAACTAGTGTTTGGATTAGCACCATCTCTGGACTGTCTCTTCTAATAATATTGATTTATAACATTTCTTAATGGTTGCGGCGCTGCAATCCAATTTCAAACGTAATTAGGAGACTTAGATGAACTTCCCCCAGTAGACTCACGTTACACGAATCGGAAGGGTAAAAATACCTTTAAATATGTTATTACTATTTAAGGAAAACATCTAGAATCTAGGCACTTATCTACAGTGCCGCCCTATTCTAAAATAAGTTCTTAAAAGTAACTAAAATAAATATATTTTTTGAATTACACAATTAGTGAACGCTGCCCGCTTGTGTGCATCTCGGTCCGGAGGATCATCTAGCGCTTTATTCTGTTTCAGGAAATAGTATCTGGGTAGCCGATGTCTGTACCTGAAAGGTATAAGACTAATAAGACAATATAGTGCTCGTATGAACCGATATTTCGGATGAGGGGATTATCTTGAAATAGAGTCCTGGAAATCACTAAACCAGTCTCAATTTATTTTATAAATACTAAATTAATGTATTAATTATAAATTATACATATAAAATCAATTTTGTCGAAAAATATTGTTTTTGTGTCACCGGGATTCGAACCTGGATCTCTATTTCCAATCCAGGAAGTGCACTACCATTGTGCTACAATGCCAGTATTTTTCTTGACAAATTTTTGAACCTATATGTTACATTTTTTAAATGAATACACCTGTCGTTCCATTATTTGAAAGCCATCTACATTATTTTTACAGAATCTTAAATACCTTTGAGTAAACCGACCGCAGACGCCAGAATTATCAATTCATTTTTATTAAATTTTGGACACATTGATACAACATATATTATTAAGGAAAACACATTCTTATTGTGAAGTTGTAATTATTCAGAACATAGGTACTAAATTAATGTATTAATTATAAATATATACATATAAAATCAATTTTGTCGAAAAATATTGTTTTTGCGTCACCGGGATTCGAACCTGGATCTCTATTTCCAATCCGGGGAAATGCACTATGTTCTGAATAATTACAACTTCACAATAAGAATGTGTTTTCCTTAATAACATTTTATAAATATTTAGCTTAATTCGAAAAACATCAAGAAGTTTATTATGACATTAATATATTTAGTATGGCAGGCGAAAAACTAGAAATGCAGTACAGTATAAAATGATTAACGAAAAATCAAAATAACATACCGACTGCCGAGTCTCACCAAATCGTTTACTGTTTATGACTTCATGAATCAACTTTCTGTTGACTAGGCTAGGAAATTCGTTTTACATGAAAATATTTGTTAAACATATCAAACGATTTCCACAGTATGTATAATATTTTTTTACACTGTTCTTCTTTTTACTTACTTTAGAGCACGTAAGATAAAGATTGATCCCTTTGAAATGTGGTGCTGGAGGCGAATGTTTTGAACACCTTGAGCCCGGCAATTTTATTTATTGGAAATATTATCGATATAGAAATATTATTAGCATTGGACGTAGATATAATAAATGGTGGCGAATAACTTATAGATATCCTAACATATTTCACGTGGACAAGAAAACGATACGGATAAAAAGCGTAGTACTATATAAAAAAAATTATGAACGTAAAAACAATAATCTTTACTGTGCTATTTTTACTTGTTTATCATGTCTACTTACTTTAACCTGCTTTTACCGTGTTATTACTCCCTAGCGAGGTAGGAAGCTGCTGGTAGGCTTTCACACAGATAATATTGAATACTTATTATATTCGCCGGTGTATTAATGATGTGAAAAATGTTTATACTGATGCAAGCTATAAAATAATAATAGTAACTTAGCTAATAAACGCCGATTTATCGACACTGAAATCTACAAAGGTAAGTCATTATTTTCGTTCTAAAATTTATTTATACAAAGGTAGGGGTTCAACACGTACGTCGTGGACGATTTGATGGACAGAACCAAGACTGAAGGCGCTACCTCAACGATGGTAACTCGCCTATTCGCTACAACCATCTCTCGAGCTTGCTGAATCTTGCCGTCGCGGGCGTCCTGCTCCCTCTTCGTGCGTCACACTCGTCCGACCGATTTTAACGTGATAAAGCACCTTCCCCGTATTCTGATAAAAGTTGACGATTAATTTCAGCTTCTTCGCACTCTCCGACCGAAGAAATCGGAACACTGCTCGTTTTTCCAACTCGGTGCAAACTGCAAGCGGAGCGGGCACGTTTATGTAAATGACGCTATCGGGATCAAATTTCACACACGTGACCGCTACTTACCAACTCTAAGCACGCATGCGTAGAAGCCAGTATGACTACCTTGAAGATGTGTTATGGAGAAAGTGCAAATAATTTTTGACTCGCCCTCGTATTTAAAAATAAAATCAAATGAAGATGTGATGAAAAATTGTATTAAGCCGTTACGAGGCGGGCTTACATTATTCGCGGAGTGGCTTATTCTTGGATATTACTCGGTGATGACTATCCTGACGAAGATATGGTTAAATCGACTTATATAATACTTTGAACGAACTAATGCTCTGTGCCTCCCACCTCCCCTCCTTCCGCCGCCTCTAGCGCGGTCAGTCGATCGCCGAGCCTGAATCAGAATAGCCAAAAAGCTGTCATCAATCTCGGAAACTTCGCGAGTCTATTGTGATCGACTGTATGACGTGAAGTATTCACTGGAGGTGCTTTCGAGAAAGCGACCTAGAGAGAAGTGGTCGCTTCAGACTGGCTCTCGGAATGGCTACGCTACGATGAATTGTTATCGTTTCGCGGTCGGTACCATGGGACCATAATACGGCTGTTAAGAGTCTGGTTTAACAGGCAGTTACTGTGAGGCGCGTTCAGGGCCTCCACAGAGTTATCAGGGTTCTCTTTAATAGCTGCCATTATCACAGCTCTAGACCTAGCTCTAGCTAACGGAGACACATTGTACACCAAGTTCCAGATACATTTTCCGGCATTGATCATACGAACTGAAACAAGACTCGCAGAGAGGTTCTAGTAAACGGCTTAACTAACTTACCAACACGCCGTAGGCAGAGAGGATAGAATTCTCGCTCCATCCTCATTCAAGCTCGCTGTTGAAGCTAGAATCATCCATGACCATCCTTCAGTATCTGGTTTACCTGGTCGTGCCAAGTTTTCCGCGGACGTCCTCTATTACTAGTGCCATCAACACTTGCGTCATATATCTTTCTTATTCCTCTTTCTCCTCATTCATCCGTTCCTTATGACCAAAATACCTAAGTAACCCTTTCTTAATTTTACTCACTATTTCTCATTTCCACTAAATTCAGTCTACTTTCGTTTCTCTTCTACCAGCTCCAAGCCTCACTTCCATACATCAGTGTCGGTACCAGGACTCCATTGTGTACCGCTAGTTTAGCCTCGATTGACAAGTTCCCATTAACTATAATTCCGTTCAATGCGCCGTTCACTCTATTTCCTGCAGTTACCCTCCTTCCGACATCTTTCTCAGCCTTTCGTTTCTATCAAACATACTTCCCAAATACACGAACTCATCTACTTGTTCCAAACATTCATTATCTACGTATTTAGCGCGTTGTCTCGCTTTCCTCTTTCTCGAATACCATCACTTTCAACATTCATAATAAGGTCGCTTTCCTTGCATACATCGCACATTGTACTCACTATACTCTGGAAGTACAGAAATGATTTAAAATAACAAATAAGTTAAAAACACTGTCCAAAATCTTTTTAGTAATATTTTTGAAATCTAGGCAGCCACCGAAAGGGGATGACAGACATTCAGAAGGTGCCGCAGTGAGGCGGCGGGCCTTCTCCTAGAAGAGGGGTGGTTCCCTTCACCGGAGTCCTAATGAAGATACATGTTTGTTTGTCCGTCGGTGCATCTACTACACGTTGTTTTTAATTTAAATGTAAAGGGTTTTTCATTAAGGGCGCTCAAACTTTTTTTAAAAATAAAACAAAAACGAATGAATATATCTAAAAAAAAATTATTATGTTTTAAAGTACATTTAGTGGCAATTATGTATGAAATTCAATTTCCCTCGCATGACCACCGCGGGCACGTTTGCAGAAGTCCAATCGTTGAATCCAATTTTCCACCACTTTTTCACACAATTCGGCCCGAATCGCACCAATTTCGCGTTCAATATTTTCTCTTAGCTCTTGTAACGTCGCCGGCTTGTTGGTATAGACCAAAGATTTAACATAGCCCCAAAGAAAATAGTCCAATGGTGTTAAATCGCATGATCTAGGCGGCCATTGAACTGGTCCATTTCGCGAAATAACACGCTCACCAAATTCGGTTTTCAATAAGTCAATTGTTGCGTGTGCCGTGTGACTGGTAGCGCCGTCTTGTTGAAACCACATACTGGCCAAGTCCATACCTTGCAATTGAGGCCAAAAATAATCAGTTATCATGGAGCGATAACGATTACCATTCACAGTAACATGACGATTAGCATCATCAACAAAAAAATATGGTCCAATGACACCTCCGGCATGTAATGTATTTCGTGAAGCACGTGTGGATTGGTGCCTGCCCAATAACGCATATTTTGCTTGTTTACATATCTATTGAGCCAAAAATGAGCTTCGCCGCTAAAGATGATTTTTCGATGGAATTCAGCATCATTTTCAAATTGTTGTGCAACCCAATTGAGGAATTGGCGACGCTTCAAATGGTCAAGCGGCTTTAGTTCTTGTGTCAACTGGATCTTGTATGGATGTAGGCCAAGATCTTTTCGCAAAATTCGCCACAATGACGTCACAGAAATGCCCAATTGTTGAGAACGTCGTGTTAGTGACTCATTTGGGTCATCAAGAACAGATGCTCTAGCGGCGGCAATATTTTCCTCACTTCGTGCATTTCTTTGTCTCACTGGCACTGGAACATTGTGTAGCGACAATGTGCTTTCAAATTTTTGCACCAAACGTTGAATTGTTGATGTGGCAGGCAAGTGATGACGACGATAAAATGGTCGTAATGCTCTTAAAGTTGCGGTGAGCGAACGCGAATTTTGGTAGTAGATTTGAATAATTTGCAAGCGTTGCTCCGGTGTGTACTGCTCCATGATGATTTTCCAACTAAGTACGAGTGTTAACCTGAAAAAAAATTGAAGAAATATGGCGTAGTTTCTTGTCCCTGTTGAAAGAAAGTTTGAGCGTCCCTATTGAAAAACCCTTTATTGCCCTGCAGATAGCCCGCGACTAGTTTACAAGTTTCGTGCTTATATAATAATTTCCCGGTTCTATTGATCCTATAAATTGTTATTTAAATAAATTAAAACTCGGAAAAATCTTTTCGGCACTATCCCCATGAATCTGTCAGGTTATAATTTTTACTAAATCCTAAAATAGCCATTATTTTGAAACAAGATTGTGGATTAGACTGGCTAATGAAACTATCCGAAATATTTACTATACAAATGTTGCGTAAAAGTTTCGTGAGTTATCATATCCGTAAAACACGTGTATTATAAATGTGGTTTCTATGGAATGAGTTTATGACAGGCGCACGCGCGTACGGGACGATTTGGGTTAGGCACCGCGTTTCGGAGCCATAAGTGTTATTATTATTTTATTTAAATACACATACTAAATAGATCAACACTAATTCTTATTTTATTCAGATTTAATTAATTCATTAAACGCGAGAGAAAGTCATTATTTAATTACTCTCGCGGTATATTTAGTAACAAATGAAATATTAAAATTATAAATGATAATTACATTCCTTCTGTCCTAGCGAACTGCACACAGAGTATTTACACACAACCGAGAGAGGTTTATTTCAAAATATAAAACATTATTAAAATATGTATTGTTTGCAATAAAATTGACAACAAATACATTATTTTAGCAATGACGTTGTAAGCAGACAGTGGCCGGAAAAAATATTTAAAATTCTTTCACGTTAGCTAAATATATGAACAAGGCTGCAAAAAAATGCTTGAGATCGTTATTCATATAAAATATATTTTCACAATTAGTCGGCGCGTGGTCGACTGCTCGGGACGCCCACCTTGTCGGTCCGGGCCGGAGGTTCAATCTCCCCAGCGGCCTTCCAACTAAATCCTATTTTCATAGTACAAGCCCGGTGGCTTAGTTTCAAAAATGTATTTTTAAAAAATCAACGACATTTGCAAAATAATATTAATATCGCAGACCACCAAAATATACAAACATGAACTAACGCAAAATACTTTTCTCAATATTTTCATTTTGGTGTCACCCACGTTATCACTTTGGTACCTTTTACACAATCAAATAGCTCCGCGTTTTTTTTAAATATGACTCGATTGGAACAAAAATTTAAAGGCTGACAATATAATATGCATTTATATAAAAAACACGTCTAGTTTACACAAAGATTTAACTCTCAAAAAGTGAATACTTTTACTGTTACATAAATGTGTCATAAACTATCGGATTTATGTTTCCACCAAGAATGTGTGTAGAATGCACCTCGTCCCGCAACTAATGTTTCAAACCCCTCACCAATATGTACACTTCATTTCATGTCTATTAATTTATTGATCAGTGATTAATATTCAATACAGCAATATGGCTAAAGAAGAATAAATTAAAACTAAACGTAAAAACTAAAATAGTTCTGTGGTGTTTTTAAAAATATATTAAATTAATCAATTTGAAAAAAACTATTTATCGAAAACATATTTGGTTATAGTATAAATATCCCGGTAGCGATTCGAACCTGGACTTCTTCTTAATCCCGTTCATAAAAAAATATTGTCTATAAAATTTGCGACTATTAGTATTGCGTAGTTTATCCATTAAACAGTAAGGACAAAATTGTCTCCTTTATTAAACACACTTTCATGAATAATACTAAAAGTGTGTGTTTAGGCATTTTATACATTTCATAATTTATTTATACAGTTAAATATGCATACGTGGTTGAACGCTGGAGTGGCTCCCTCGAAATGTAGATGAAAGAAAGGCCTGCAGAGAAGTGGTCGCTAAATCCTAGGACGGTGTCCGTTACAATGTATAGTGTCTGTTGATTGGTTATATGGTTATTGTTAAGTGTGTCCGTACACGGCCATGTCTGTGGCGCTCGTGCAAGGTCACTACAGGTAGTCGTATGTACCGTGAATTGTTTTTTATTAATAGTGTAAAAATAAATAAAGTTAAAATATATTTTATTGCAACCTGACTAAAATTAATTTAATAATTTTGTGTACGGTTTTCAGCTAACAAATAAAATACTTTATTAGGTACCGAAACCACTGAAAATCCAAACTATTTATCTCCTTCTCTAGGTCCAATCGCACCAGCTCCAGGCTTTGACATTGAAACGTTTGTCGCATTAACGATGTTATCGATTTACGAGTGCTCGCTACATCGGGTTTCCACGTAAGAACGGTTGAAACGTGGCATTTCCCGAAACTCCCGCGGGAGACGGGTACACACGTACTCACAAATACAATCATACGTTCGATATCATATTCTTTCTCGGGAATAATAATGTTTCCTATTCCCCGGTGGCCAACGGGAAACATTTAAAAAATTAATTAAACAAAATTCCCTCGTTAATGAAGATAGAGAGAGCTCGCGATAATTGAAACAGCGGGGTTTCGAAGAAATCGCCTTTCATCAGCGCGATTTAGAGTTACCATTACGTATTTTATTCTATTTGTATACATACGGTACGACCGTTAATAATTAAGGGAAAAAATACAATAGTAAGTCTACATACAATTGTAGAAAACAAGTGTTCGATATTTATGACAGATCCACGGATCACTGTGCGCGTGTGCACAATGTTTACTGTACCTATCCCTCCCCCCCTCCAAATACCTTACACCTCAGAATACAAGTTTTCTGTGTGTATGACTTTTGAACTGTCAAGGAGAGTGGATGTCCTGCTATGTGCTCGTCACTTACTTGAAGTTATTGTAAAGTTACTTGTCGATAGTGTGTATTCGGTTACTCGCATGTGCGTGCCGAAACCGTTATTGTTTATCACTGTGCTTCGTGTTGATCATAAAAGAAGTTTCCTGAAGTTCTGGAGTTCCCGGTTGGTCCTCGGGTCTTTATTGTCCTGTCCCTGTACCAAATTCTTATCACTCTTCCCGTTTTCCCACCCCTTGTATGAATAATAAGAGTACAATTGCAAACTGTAAAATTACAGAGGTAATTCACTTTGTACGATCTTTATGACAGATTCGTGGATCGCCGGTCGTCGTGCGCAACTCTGGCTGCACCACTGTGTAAACAATACGACCTGTCTTAGAACATGTCGGTCCACTCCCTTTACGGAAGTAAAATCATTTGCTTGCAAAGGATCCGAAGGACAACAATTAAAGAGTGAATGGTGGCGCGTTTGCCTACTAGGTGCTCGCAAACTGATTAAATGCGGTAATTTTGAACAGCATACAACACATCTAGTAGGCAGTCGTGAGGACCGTGAGTTGTTTTATTTTAACTAGTATAAAAATAAATAAACTTGAAATATTACATTCAAATCAAAATTATAACTACTTATAGCAAACTGTGAGGGTGGACCCGCCGCTTAACCGGGACCGTTTACAAGCAAAAGCTCCTATTATATGGTCCTACTCATTCGCCGCCTGGTTGGCATTTTTTTAACGCTTTCCGACCTTTGTTTATTAAGATTTACAATTACATTCATGAAAAAAAAAGAAACATAATAATATAATATTGCAAAGGATTATACAATGTCAACATTTTACTTTGGTCAGGAGGCCGAGGGAGAGAAGGAACACGCCCCCGAGAAAGAGAAAAGGACAAAACAAAAAGAAAAACGATCTGACCAGTCTTCGGAGCACCATTGCCGGCAGTTCTCATCCCAGTAATAAATAAATAAATAAATGACGAGAGAAAAATAAAGAGACAACAAAATAATATAAAATGAACTGAATATTTTGTGGGTGATTTTCAGCTTACCAATTAAGTATATAATATACCTTATTATGCAGCGAACCCCTAAAATAGTTTGAAACGCGTTGATTTCGCAAACTCATGGATGCCACACGGTGATTTATGTGCCAGTTACTATGGTCCAGGGTGAGGGTACTCAAACTTAAAATTCTTAAATTATTTTTTTTTAAGTGAGATTTGAAGAAATTTGTTGTGAATCTCGATTCTATGCTATTCGAAGCGCCAGGTGATTGATACATATTTAATATCCGTATACAGTATCCGGGAAAATTTATCGATCTATTTTCGGTTGATTGATCTAACAGATGATTGACCCTCTTAGATTGAATTATTCAACATCTGCTGGTACTAAATTCATCATTAATTATTGAGATTCCAGGGATCTGGCCATATTTCTGACAGTTGACTGACGACATGATATCACCTGTGGAGTGACGTCAGTTCTGATGTCAGTCTATGATCAAAATCGATACGCGGCACAACTGCCCGAAAAAATTCCCATTACCGATTTGAAATAAATAACCTTGACGCGAAATTAATTACAATTTTAAATCAAGGGGGTCTATTTGCGTTGGGTAAACTGGGGTTACATGTTTGTAAATACTGGAAGAATCGAATAACCGCCAGTAAATAATATTAAACATGTTTTTATTTTAAAGAGAGAAAAACGGGTTGCTTTGTTAAATCAAAAGCATTGATTAAAAATGACCGGATGCGAGACAGACTGATCTGCGGGACAGAGACAGAGCCAGAGCCGCCGAGTCCAACATGGTACCACTCCGAGATTATTAATTGACATGGTGGTTACTTTGTGGTGTGGCATGATTATTTGAATATTCACAATCAAATTTTGTTCTACACTTTATTTTGAGAGGTGCAGCTGTTAAAATTTCTCTTGATTTAATTGAGAATCTGTCAATAGTAAAAAACACAATTTCGTAATAAACTCATTTTTAATTGCTTGCAACTAGGCCCTGCGGGCGGCTATTATGGGCACTTCGCTGCCGATAGTGGCCGCCACGTCGCCAGTGGTGGCCGCAGCGCGGCCAGAGCTTGAGTCGGAATATAGCGTAGCGGCCACAATAGTCGCTTGCTTTTCTGATAGTGTGTTATCAGTGGCATACAGTTGGCACAAACTGGGGTTATGCTGTTACCGACGATGCGAACCAAGAATACAATAAGTAGGTACACTAGGTATCAAACAAAAAAAAATGTAAAACAATTCTATCAATTTAAATTTAGATTTCAATTCTAAATTTACTACTTTAAAAAAGGCAAGTTCTTTTATTGCTCGGTACCGTACTCTGCTTTCGATTTGGTTTAAAATATTTTTTAATTTAAAACCTAAGTGATAGCAAATCGCGGACCAGAATACACATAAAGTTGTTACAAATGTTCACAAATATCGAAACAATGTTAACGATAACAAAAGTCGTGGGTTACGTCATAGACAAGTTTACGCTAATGGTATTTTCATATTATAAAGATTATTTATTTTACTTTTATTTTCCAGAATTTTTAGTAATTCACAGCTTTTTTGCTTGTATGCAGTGCACGCCCCTGTGTGTTATGTACCTGTAAGGAAGATTTTGAATATGAAGACTTATTTATTTATTTCCATTAACACCCTTGTATAAGAGAATAATAATTTATTTAATTTAAATATACCTATTATAAACTAGATTATAAACTAAGTAGGTATGCTCCTGCAACGAAAAATGTCAACGAAATTGAACTTGTTACCAAGCATCATTATTTATATGTGTACCTACAGAGAACGCTTCACGTCGGTACTCTATACGAAACCATTTATTAGGTTTAAGTGTATAAATTACTATTTTCACGGAGATGTATTGTAGACATGTAGACTCTGAGTTCTCTCTCGTAAAGTCAAACACAATCTGATTGAAAATAGCACTTATATTGGCGAATCATCGGGTGCTTTAGCACCTATATATATTTAGATGAGAATATCTTCAGATTCGTGTTCCCGCAGTTCCCCAGTGCAAGATGTCAAGTGAAGTTTCATTACAAGTCTGTTTACAGAGGCTAGAAAAGTACAATAATTATCATTAAAGAATAGCATTATATAACAGCGGTCAGTACATTCACTTGAGATGAATGCTTTAGGTATCAATACATGATCAGCTTCTTGGAAGGAAGGTGGTGCAGATGTCACTTAACACGTGCATTCTGTATTGCCCTCCCTAGAATTGTACAAACGGTGTTATAACGTATCAACTTTGAAATATATATTATCCACTTGAAGACATTTTTGATCATCATGTTTACATAAATGATTATTAACTAGTTACGAACAAAGGTGACCGCCGACGGATCCAGGAATTTTTCCAGATGAGGCGATATTTTTCATGGGGAGGGGAGTGGCGATAAATTATAAAAAACCCGACCCTTATTACTTTTACTTTCCGAAATCATTCGGAAACCCGAGAAGTAAACCTTTATGGTGCATTGGCGGTATAGCCTTATGACTAAAAAATAATTTCCTGCTGAGGTGACAGAAATACAATGACACCACATTCCGAATCCAATACATAGTAATGTGTTATTTGTTAAAATTTATTTTCAATTTTATAAATCTAAACTAAACTGTTAGATTAATAAAAATTGATTATGTAATTTATTTATAATTTTATTTCAGAATTATTGCGATTATTATTTTCTGATTTTATAATTGTAATAACCTGAGTTTGCTTCATATGGAATATCGGTATAAAAGTATGGTAGCCTTCCGAGACTGCCATCTAGCGATTTTTTTTAAACTTATATTATTTGACTCTGAGCCGAATGTAATAATCTAATAGCATTACAGAATACATATGATTATTTATTAATTATAAATTATGTATTTGAAATCATTTTTTGCCGTTTAATAATGTAAAATTATAGAAAATGCAGTTGACGAAAAATACAAATGAATCATTTGTGATAGGATCGCTGACTTCAATTATTTCTAGTTTTAATAATTCAGCCAATTTGTATACCTTTTGTTTTGTGGTGTTTTATTTATATTTTGAGTTTACGATTAATGGCTAAGCGCTTACGAACTGTAGATAATTGGGATATGAAATTATCGTCTCGGTTTAACTTGGAAGTTAGAAGACCACGCCGCTGGTTGGTTACAACAGTCGAGACCTTCCCCAAAAATTTTAATCGTTGGACACAAACGTGCCCTATTTGTCTGTACAATAATATTAATATTATCTGTGAATATTCAACGAGAATGACAAAGAACTACGTTGGTGGCGCCTGGTACCGTGTATTTGTTTCAAACGAAAGTATCGCCACCTATCGCTTGTTCAGTATATTAGCTTATCATTTTGGAAAATAACATTTTTATGTCAATATAATCGTCAAAATCAGATGGTCAATATTCCTGTCACTAGGAAAAATGGTCTTTTATGTGCTTTTACAAAATTAATTATTTTTTAAAAAAAGATGTGCAGCTACACAGATAGTGTTCTTCGAGGCCACATCCTTATTTTATTGTCAACCTCAACCTTTCTCGATTTGAAGAGAGACATGTGTTCCAACTATTATTTTAAGAGTTTTGTCTTATTTTATTATTTATGCTTTCTGTAAATGGATGTGTATTGAAACGATTATAATTTATGACTTTGTTTACCCGGATTTAAACTATCTTCGAGAAATATCTCCAGAAATATCTTTTTAAACTATAACACAGCCCTTCAGAGATCAGATCGTATCTGACATCCGAACGAGAAAGAACTGAAAGTCTATTCGTTTCAATACATCTCCGTAAACACGCTACCTTATAAATTTGTGCATCTATAATATTTCAATTAACGAATTATTTACAAGTACCGAGTCGTGATTTTAAGACCTCCCGAGAAAGGAACATAAAAATAGCATGGAATATATATATATATATTCTCTATTAATAGAGAAAAAAAATAGGTTAAACACAGAATGGCCGAGTACCACAATCAATTACATCTTTGACTCAGAACAGCGTCAAAAAAATCACTCTTATATTAAAATATTGAACATCAGAATATATCTTCATAACCAAAATCGTTTCCATGCCTGCATCACTATTTAAATTTGTATACGATGCATTTACATGAAATGACACCGACGTCCTGGTACTCCGCGCGGGAACGTGGTATACAATCAGTTCAGTTAAATTAAAGACGTCCAGCATGCCATTTACTATTTTAAATAAAAATAATAAATGAAAGTTCTTCTACACGACAAATTAGTTGAATGAGGAGTGCTCATTAAAAAATCATAATTCATCTGTTTAACGGGTATACACAGTTTGAAGATAAGATAAGATAAGATAAGAACACCTTAAAAGTGTATGTTGACTATTTTATAATTGTAATTTAAGTTGTATTCTAAATTGCTGCGAACCACAGCCGTGTATGAAACTTTAAGCGATTTAAGTGAATTGATATCTTTCACCGTTCTTAATACAAAACCGAGACATTTCATAGCTTTATTCGTAATTTCATTAATGTATAGAACGAATGAAAAAATTGAATTGCTTTGGATTTTTTCTTGCCAATACACAGTACACGATAACGCCTTACGCGTGTCGTACCATCCCTGCAGAGAATATATTTTTAGTTATATTATCTGGTATTTTGTATTTAATTTTGGTCTCTTCAAACATCGTCCGATTTCTAATTCAGGTGGTATTCTTTTGTTTTATGTATAAAAAAATATGATTTATATTATAATTAAAAATATGGTCATTAAACCTCTTAAAAATATGGTCATTAAACCTCTTAAAAATATGGTCATTAAACCTCTTAAAAATATGGTCATTAAACCTCTTAAAAATATGGTCATTAAACCTCTTAAAAATATGGTCATTAAACCTCTTAAAAATAAATGCTCATCAATGCGACTGCCCAACGCAGTCTGTGGATAGGTACTGCAGTGGGCATCAATTGTGCATTGACAATAAATATGAAGGTCGCAGTATGTATTATACGAACAAATCACAATGCAAAATACACGAAAGCATAAAATAGTATATAACAACATAATTACACACAAGAATATAAAAATTATTTTAAACTAATATTTAACACCAATATTATACATAGTATCAAGATAACGTGTTTTTCATAGTTTTGTAATGAATTGTCGTTATTATATTATTTTATAAAATTATCAATCTGATTTTTTTTTACATATAAAGGCCTAGGTCGAGGTGTATTTTAAAATACCGCCATCTGATTAAATTAATTAATTTTAAAACGGTTTCGCCTCACCCGATTCATCGAAGACAACTCCTCAATCTGTGAAATACGTCAATAAATAAAATCACTTTTAATTAATTTTAATTCGTCCCCATTCAGCCGCTTGAAATAAGACTCTCTTTGATGTGGCCAGATTCGGCTGTCAATACAATCGCGACGGATTTCTCAGACTCGGATAAACCGTTTATCCGAGCAGTCCTAGACGGCAGATCTCTCGTGTCTCGTGACGGTGAACTATTTTAGGAGCCACTATTAATGCGACTAAATTTTCAAAAACTAAACTCCGGCGCGCTGTCGCTCGCGTGTCCCTCCTTCGCGCGGTTCCCGAGCAGAAACGATTTAAAAAGTGCAAAAACTTACGGCCCACCTGTACAATAAATGCGTTTTTGAGTTAAGTATGCAGATTTATTCAAAATAATGGGTTCTTTCCGTATCACAAATAATATTTTAGGGAACTGTAGAAAGTTAAATAATCTAAAACGTACTTAGACGAGTTCCAAGAGAAAACAATGAACACTACGCCGCATTACTTTATACATTGTAGTGTTTAATTTTTCAGTCTATTTACAAGAGAAAATGCCATTTCTATATTTATTAAAATGTGGTTTGATTACATATTACTTTTAGTTAGTTAAAAAATCATCTCTCTTGAATATTTGACAATTAGTAGATAGATTTTGCATTATTAAGACATCGATTTATACGTACATAACATCAAATGTTAACCCGTTAAACCATGTAACAAGCAGTTATTTTTTACATTTTGTTTGATTCATCGGCAATGAAGTGGCCAACGTCGTTGTCCGACAGGGATTTATATTTTAATTTTACTTATTTAAATAAATCCATGAATATATTTTTAGAACGCGTTTTACGAATCTTGATAGTTAAAAAGTATCCAAGTACTTATTCATTTATTGTATTGGTCAACGATGTTCCACATTCAAAATTCTTCTTCTTCCGCGGAACTACATCCCAGAATGGGTTTTAACCTCCTCCACAAGTGCTCTCCGCCGACTCCTATCCCTGGCCATTCAGTTCCCAGACCCTCCCATCCTGCTCCAGTATTCTTCCACACAGTCAGCCCACCTCTAGGTCGTTTTCACTGGTGTATCCACTCGATCACGATCTTCGGTGTCAGCCTATCGCAGTCTTCGGGATCTACAGAATCTTACGTTTGTTTCTTGCTCAATTAAGTTTCGGAGCTCATGATTCATTTTTATTTTGTAAGTATATAAGTATTTTTCTTAGTATTTTGCCTTCAAAAACGTCTAATTCATTTCCTTCGATTTGGATGAAGCCCCACGTTTCGTAGCCGTCAGTGATCACTTGTCTTTTAATTGTTTTATATACGAGGCGCCTTTTTAAAGTAAGTGCCGAATTTTTTTTAAAGAAACATATCATTATTGCAATACTTTACTTTATTCGGACGCCACACACCTTCAACTACTTCTCAACATAACTAAGGCACTTGTCACAACGGGGAACCTTTTGTATACCTTCATCATAGAACGACGCCGCCTGGGATGGTGACCATGTCTGTACTCCGTCTTTGAGTTGATCATCATCAACCGAGGAACCGCTTCTGATGAAGGAAAATATGGGAATTACTCGGCGCCAAATCAGGACACACTTGGCGATGAATGTCAGCTTGATTCATGTTAGTGCATTAAAGAAATGAATCACGGACCGTATCTCACAGTCGGCGGACTGAATTGTCTCGAATATTTCAACCACTCACTACAAGATGGCCACACTATGCGAATGTCTATAACGCTGTATATGGTGAGTCAACAGATAAAAAAAACCATGACAGATGCGCAATTAAAAAACGCGCTTCGTACTAGAAATTTACTCCGTTCCAAATTCAATATTATTGTGACATATTGCATACATATATATGTGAGATATTAAAGGATTATCACCTCATTAGGTGAGTTCCATTCTTGACGTTGTTTTAATGTCGGATCCAAGGCTCAATTATCAATCAAGCGAAACAAAGTAGACGAAAGTTAGACACTTGAAGCCATTAGTGGGGCGGGGAGTGCTCAGGGCCAGTTGGGGAGTTTTATAGCCTTTTTACGAATATCGAATTACGTGAATGAGTAACTTGTTGGGCGCCCGCCCCCTCCGCAGCGGAGAGAGGCCATTCTTTAAGAATTAATGCGTCTAACAGTCTTCCTGAATACGTTTTATTTTCAACTTTTACAATTTATCATTCACACTTGAGGCAATCAAATTTAATTTTTATTTATTATAATACACCAACATGGACTCCCAATAATACAAAAGTACAAAAACTGGTGAAAGTCTAAAGTAAATTTCTGTAATTAAATATTTGGAGGTCATAGTGGATACTTCATTAAACTTTTCACAAAATACAAGACACGTGACTAAAATAAATTATTATTTTGTTTTAACATTAATGCTGTGGCAAGTGTTGACGCCGCGGAAGACTTGGCGCGACCAGGTAAACCAGATAATGGAGGATGATTCTGTTAGAAGCCTCAACAATCGGCGATCTTGTATGACAAGATGTATGAATGTGGATAAGGTAAGAATTGTGTGTCAGGACAGAAGAGTGTGGCGCTCTATCCTCTCTGCCTACCCCCACGAGGAAACGGCGTGATGGTAAGTAAGTAAGTAACCATCTAGTTTCTAAAATATAAAGTGAAAGAACACATCTAATTATTTGTTTTCTTTATATGTATATCTTTTATTTCATTTATTTATTTTTTCTCTGTTATTGATTAAACCCTCAGATCATTTCTAAGAAGCTCGTGAAACCTTTATCCGCATGTTCCGCACTCATAATCTCTCCCTTAGATTACGAATGAGAATGGTCAGATGCTGTGTGTTCTCGATTTTATTCGATGGAATGGAAGCACGGACACTCACCGAAGAAACGGTAAAGCGACTGAGATGTGGATCTACAGAAGGAGTGCTCAAAATAGATAGAGTTACGAATGAAGATGTCATAGTTCGGACGAATAAAGATAAATAAGTAATTAAAACAATAAAAATCCGAAAAATTATTATTTATAAAATTTTAAAATCTCGGACACGTTATGAATATGTGAGATCTTGCACCTCATAATGCACATCGTGACTATAAGGACAGACCCACCGCTTACCCAGGATCGTTTATACGCAAAACCTCCTATAGCCAGGTTGGCATTTACTTAATGCTACTGTGCCAACTGTGCAACAACGTCCCGCATAGCTGTCGACACGAAATCGTGCCTGAAGAACCTGGGGCAACGGTTTGCCCCGTCTACTATGAGTCGCAGTAAACAAAGTGACGATAGCCAACGTCCATTGAACAAGAAGAATCCTTGTAAAACTATTCTGAAGTTTATCAAATATTCTAAAGTATAATATATGTATGTAATAAAGTTGGAATAAAAGGAAGCCTTATTTCATCATGTGTCGATCCGTGTACACGGACCGTTAGGACAAACGTGCTGGTCTTCCGAAATGAGGAACTGATAATCATTATATCGGCTAAATCATACAAGTTAATCATTGAAAATTGCACCTGCACGAGTGATGCGAAATCGATCAAGTCCCTACACACCGTCACCATCGAGTGGCTACATAATGAGGACCAATTATCTTCCCCTACAGTTGGATAGAAAAATTTCCCGAACCGATACGGCGCTCCCCATGTTTGTGCACACCCGGACTCTGCAGCTTATCGCCGGCTCCGTAATGCTCGGTACTCACATCTAATGGCAACACTGATTTCTAGAGGACCTATATTTGATAAATTAGCCCTTATCGGCGGTAGGTACCTGAAGGAGCAATCTAATGGTCCGATCCGCGGTGATTTTAACGAAATGTTCGTCCATGTACAATAGTGCGTGCTCACCGATCTCAGAGATTCGTGGACCGCCACTCGGCTCGCATCTCACTTCACGCTCGTTGATGTCAAACGTCAGTCCAGACAATAGTGGTTAAACCGTTATCGTGTGCGAGTGTAATGATTAATTGCGTAATCTTAAATAATAATAATATTGGATTCTATTTATAGCGCCATTTTCGTAAGAAAATTCACCTCAAGAGTGCCTTACACAACATAGTCCTACACTATTTTTGTATTTAAAATTAAAAATTATTATTTGAACTTATGGATATACTGTTTTAAAATGTGTGTTTTCACTCAATTTAAAATAAAGTCTCTGTATGCACTGTTACTTGTGACGGAGGGCAAAGAGTTGCACGCTTTTGGGCCTGCCACCGCTAATGTCCGTTCACTGAGCCAGATTTGGCCGGTCGGTTCCAGAACTCTGAGAGCTTGACGTCTACCATTCAAGTTGTCTGAGATGCAGAGCTCTTGAAGATACAGAAGCGCCGTGTTATATGTAGCCTTGTACATCGATCGACACAATTTAAATTCAACTCTTTCAGGGAAACGGAGCCGATGTAGTTCACGCCAAATGGATGTTACGAACCCCCTAATGCTCACGGTGCGAGATGACAGTTAGCTGCCACCTCGCAGCCTGCAGCGGCCGATCGATATTTAAACGCGCGCTGTCGCAGTCGAGTGGCAATAACTGTCGGCGCTATCATCACACGACTGTCGACAGCCGATAGCCGATAGCCGATAGCCGATGGTGATGGCTGATACCGGAAATGCTTATTCATCGCGCAAAACCAATTTAACACTCATTGCCTCATTAAGGACAATGCACACTTGACTTTTATAAATATCTTTCAGTCGATAATCAACTAAGTTGCACTACAACATCAGCTACGAATATGTTCGATATGGCAATATTGCATCGGTACCGAAGCGTCGTGTAATCAATTAAAATTAAACCTCTCCAAAAGCAATTTCATTATTATTGATAAAGAAAATTATTATTATTATTATTATTATTATTAAGACCAACAAGCTATTATTATAAATAAAATGTCCTAAAAAGTTTGTTTTTTAAATAGAATAATAAGAAAGATACTTGGAAAATGCTGAAAACATGGCAATTAGTATATAATTGTATCACTCCGCACATAATTAAAAGCACTTTGGACATGTTGGATGGTGGAGATATCGCCTGCCAAAGACGGGGAGATGATTCTCGGCTGGCAGCATCGTGGACCAGTCTAGAGCGTGTCCACTGCATCATCAAGAGTTGGAATCCGTGTCTCTGGGAGGACGGCCTACCCCACCACAACAAACCGTTATTGAAGGATTTGAGTTGTGAACGTGTCAGGAAGAATTCTCTCATTACTGTAGGGACTTATGTACAACTATTGTCCATTCCCATCCGTCCGACATCTATCATCTAGCCTAGCTAGTGACCAGTGGCGTAACTACAAAAATTGGTCCCCAATGCAGGTTGGAAAAAAAACCCTAAATAAGTATTATATATAATATATATTAGTACTGCGTGGTTTATCTATTAAATAGTAAAAACACAATTAGTCTCTTGTCTCATATAATATTCCCACTTTCGTGAAGAAGACAGAAGTGTTCTTAGCCATTTATGTGCATTTGCAATTTTAAAAATACTTGCTTCGTATTTTTATTATATTCCCTTTATTATATTACTTATTACATGTACATATGATACTGTACTATCGATACTGTTTTCATAATAACGTGAGAAATGATGTTCCATATTTTATAATTTCATTTCTTTCGTCGGATTAATATTAGCACTGGGAAAGATGACCGATACTTGCAAAATATTAATGCTAATAGATTGTACGGCGCGAACTTTTTGGTCCCCTATCTAACGTGGACCCCGATGCGCTCTATTGGCGTAGTTACGCCACTGCCGGTGACAGTGCTTTCTGGCGTTCTGGAACACTGTAACGACATATACAGTTTCACACTGCCGTGATTCATAAATACTGCAAACTAAATTATGGATTCCATAGTCACATCCACACATGAAGGTTTTGTGGTATTGGTGCAGATTTTAGCTTGTTTTCCACATGAAAACTACAACGTCATAATATGTAATACGTTATCAGTTTTGGAACTGATTGTTTACTAAACCTAATCTCTGAGCTCGTCAGACCGAATCGTCGACAAGGGCAATGTATATTTCATCAGAGGGCCTGTTCCGATTATCCGCCCCCTGGAGTTAGTACAGGTGTTCTGGCGATCGTGTGGGGTGATCGTGCAACGTCACCCGGTCTCTCGAGTAACCAGGGCCGCGCCAACCGTGAGGACCTACGGAGGCTCCAGAGACAGTCAGTAAGCGCTGTCGAAGCAGACTAGAAGACCGTCATGCTGTCACGAGTGAATCAGTCGAGAAATAGAAAGAGAGAGATCAATATTAGCAAACCTGAAGCCTAGGACTCGCGATCCGGCCTGGCAAAAGACGAGCGAAGTCACGAATGTGAACAATTGTATCTACCAGTAATTTTGAAGCTAAATAGTATTTCTCTTGAGCAAAAAACAATCGTAAGATTAATAGATGAGTTTGTCATGTACGAATGCTAGATGGCAGGACACTAAAGATTATAATAGGATACCACAATGGAAGCGACCTAAAGGTGGGTCGCTTTCTCTGTTACTCCTGGTTTTACATACCATTCTCATTACTTTAAGACTCTCTGGAAAGCGGGGCCCCCCGCCAGCGGCGTAACTATGTCAATGCAGCCAATGCTGTGCATTGGGGCCCACGTTAGATAGGGGGCCAAAATCGCCCTACAATCTACAATCGGTATCTTTTCCACCGTTAATAGTATTCCACAGCTAGAAACGGAACTACAACATTTAAAAAATTGTTTCTTATAGATATTATGAAACACGTGAAAATAATATCAATGTGCCTACCTATTCAGTAGCAGTAACAGATCCCCGCTAATATGTCGGATTAGGGACCAGACCATCACCAAAGTGAAAATAGCTGCTCTGCATACAATGTTCCCTCTGAGTTTGGATCACGGTGTTCTAGGAGAAATGCTATTATTTGTGCGCTGGGGGAGAAAATATGATTACTTTGGTACCACTTACGCAATCAAATAGCTCCGCGACTTAAAAAAATATGACTCGATTGGAATGAAAACTTTAACGCTGATAATTTTAATGCATTTATGTAAAAAATATGTCTTGTTTACACAGAGATTTAATGAAATACTTTTACTGTTGCATAAATGTGTCATAAACTATCGGATTTATGTTTCCATCAAGAATGTGTGTAGAATGCTCCTCGTCCCGCAACTAATGTTCCAAACCCCTCTCCTGTGTACGTATACACTTTATTTCACATATATTCATTTACTGGTCTGTAATTATACTGGGGTTAACCACATTACTAATAAGTCAAGAGAACTTTTATTTAAAATACTTAATGCCATACTGGACGCCTCTAATTTAACTGAATTGATTTTATACCACGTTCCTGCGCGGAGTATCAGGTCGTTAACGCTGTTCCATGTAAATTAGTCATATACTTATTTTTATAGGAATGCACCCATACAAAGACATCATAGGCCTGGGAATGATTTTGGTCTTGTAGATATATTCCGATATTCAAAGTTTAAATATAAGAGTGATGTTTTAGATGCTGTTCTGAGTCAAAGATACAACTGATTTTGATACTCGGCCATTCTGTGTCAAACCTATATTTTTATTGTTTGTTTTGCTTACTTTAAAATGATTATTTTTAAAGCTATATATGTATATATTCCACGCTACTTGTATAACTGCTCATGTTTTTGTTTTTTTATACCAAACCAACTTTGTAAAGATCCATAAGGCCGTTAATAAATAAATAAAGAACTGACAACGGCTTTCGAGGAAAACCGCATACTTCGGACTCATTCTCCACAATGAAGAATACGACATTTGACAAGTCATTGTGCGGGGGAAGATAGAAGGCAGCAGAGCACCAGAGTAGTGTTTGTCCAAAATGTTGGCGTTCTTAAATCAACATGGTCGCCAACCTTCGATAGCGCATGAATAAGAAGTCTTATTAAAAAAATGTGCGCGATATATTTTTTGTGCGCACTTTAATACTAAATCACGTACGGGCGCACACCTGCACACTTGCACACCTGCACACCTGCACATCTTATGCGCATCATTCACGATCGCTCTGAACTACGGATGTCATCCAAATGTACGCTTTAAAGTAAATTTGCTTTAAAACTTCCAGGATTTTAATTCGTATTTAAATTAAGTCATAGAATAGTTGAAGAACTGCTCTGAGCTGCCGTTGCCTTGTATTGCAAAACGAGGAAATCGAAAAAAAGGGGGCAAAAGATTTTCTTTTAAAACGAGTGTCATTTACACGCACAAATTTGTTGAACGAGTTATCAATGGAACCTTCAGACTGGAGAAATTATCTACGAATGAGTGAAGAAAGTCGCTTTGAATTGTTGAAGCGATTGGATTTTGGACTGATTGCATATCCGACTCATCCTGTCACTCCACATCATCCATTTGGTTTTACCCATTCACGGTCAGATTTTGGAGGGACACCGCTCCGTTTGGACTATGGAGCGATCGTGAATGGGGAGCTTTAGGTAGAACTTTGTTTGCAAAGTGTGAATATTATATGAGACTAATGTTTTCTTAGAATTTAACGGACGCTCCATTTTGACCCGCACGACCACAAATCCGCCGCTGCCTCGGCGAGTGCTGAATGAAGCGGGGCTGCAGTGCGGTCCTGCCTCAGCGTACATTAATTCCCTCGCGATCGGTGCCGCCGGCGCCGTGTACAAGTGTGTATGCATAATAAAACAATTGATTCTCCCCAAAGAGAGGTGACGCGTCACGCGCATAATTGAAATGTCCCAAAAGAAATGTCCGCGCGAAGCTCGACAATTTCACTAATCGGTACACAATGCCTCAAACGCCAGAAAACAAATAACCCGACGAATTGGCTAAAAAACATGTTATTCAATATTGGCACTGATGTACGAAAGAGCCGAAAAAAATGAACGCAGGGCTGGTTTAACGATTCGACACGATGGGTACATATTTAGAAAGTAAACACACCCGATACCGACGCTATGTAGCGATGCTATTGCGGCCAGCAACCGTCCGGAAGAGCGTCTCTCGAACGCCACTCTTCTCACCGCCACCTTCCTAACAACAGCTACAGGAATCGCCTCCATAAACTCTTCACGTATGGTAACTTTTATTTACGTCTTAACTTCTCCATATCTGTAAACCGTGCCTAACAATAATAATATTATAGAACACTTCAGAAGCACACACATAGACAATAAACAATTATAGATTACAAATGTATAACTCTCTGTATAAAATTATTACAGAGTAACTCCCTCTCCGAGCACAAGAGCTAGTCTCTTTTTTAAAGAGATAAGCGAATAAAAATCATGTCATTTTAATAATGTACGATTAATTAATTAATATTAAGGAGAATACATTCTTATTATGGAGTTTTAAATTGATTTTATATGTATATATTAATTATTAATTAATACATTAAATTAGTATTTAATTAATTAATAACTCATATTATAAAAATATTGTAAAAATTTCATATAAATAAAAATAATAATAATAAAGTGTGAACCGTAAGTAGTATTCGGTTGATGCAAAATTATCCGCTGTTTATTCGCGACGTTTTGATTTTTTAATTTGATGTTTAATTGAAATTTATCGTAATATAATTCTTTAATAGGGTTAGGAAATTAAAACAAGCATCGAAAACCACACGAGCTGTACCACTTCGAATAAAGGTGGAAAGCTGCTGAGTCACTTAGCGATCTCGACGATCTTTTCGACGAATGAACGATTAACGAAAAGGCTGGTTTGTTCGCTTCAAAGCTGGTGATACCTGCTTAGACAAGTCAGGAAAGGGTCGACCTTCGGATTTTGATGAGCAGGCCATTCTGGCGGCTATGGAAGAGGACAAAAGTCGCACCACTAGGATACTGGCTGAGAACTTCAACATCGATCAATCCACGATTACGGTGACTGGCCCCCGAATGATAATTGTTCATAATATGTTTTGAGTTTGTTTTCGTTTTTTGGTTATCTTACAATAAATGTTTTTAAAAAGGGCGGATAATTATGCATTAACCTAATAGTTGTCGTTGTCAAATTATTGTTCAAACAAGATTCATCAATCTCTCTCTTTCACAACATTGTTGATTTCTAAATTATGATGAAAATAAAAATTATTACAATAGTCCACTTGCCAGTTGGATCTAGCATAGTCGATGGTATGATTGGGTTTACGCCGTACACACTGCTACATTTGCAGTAATAGCGTATATTCTCTGATTAAATCAAAATATTTTACATCTAAATAATATTGTAAACACATTGAAAAATCACCTTTCAGCAAGAGAAAAAGATAGACTGAGACTGCCATTCAGGAAGAAGGCTAAATCTCAGAAATCGATGATGTACAGTGCGATGAAGATCTTTTCAGATGATTTAAGAAAAGAGGAGAAACTACAAAGATTCAAAATGAAACTAAGCTAATATGAGCAAGATAAGGTTTAGTGAAAAGGAACATTTTGATCTTATTTATATTAGAGCATATGTACATAATATAATACATGTATGCACTATATTAAGAATAAGACTTGGCACGACCAAATAAACCAGATAACCAGAGGATGGTTCTGTTAGAAGTCTCGATAATAGGCCAGCTTGTATGAGAAGATATATGAATGTGGATGAGGCGAGAACTGTGTGTCAGGACAGAAGAGTGTGACGCTCTATCTTCTCTGCCTACCCCCGTGAAACGCCGTGATGGTAAGTTAGTTATTGAGAATAAATAAATAATTAAGAACTATTCTGGAGAAGCGCCAAAAATATCAATACTTTTCTTGCACAAACTTTATCTATGAATTCGCGGAAACGTCAATATGTCAAACTTGTTTTTGTATTCATTCGGTCGTTGTTATTTTCTATTTTTTGCGATTAATTTGAATCTAAAATATTTCAAAAACATAACTCACATCTAGATCTAATAGTATCACTTTGATAGTATGTTAAAACGACAGAGAGTAGTTAGCTGATTCGATTTAATTTGCATAGCGTTGTTCTTGTTTTCATGTATTTTATATTTCTCAATTATTGCAACTAGTAAAGTAGTTACATTTAATCGGTTTTTAAATATGGAACCGGTGACGCCGAATACTACGAACTACGGACGAACCACGGACGAATGTGGCCGACGAAATTACCAAAGGAACTACACGAGGGTGCGGCGCGCTAACGAAACGGAAGAGCAGAGGCGGCAGAGGTTGGCCAGACTCTCGGAGCGCCAGCAAGAACGCCTGGCGAACGAGACGGCCGAGCAGCGGCAGCGGAGGCTTGCCGGACTATCCAAGGATAGGAAAAGGCGAATGCAGAGAGAACCTTCGGAAGAAAGAGAACAGAGAAGAGAACGCAACAGAATCAAACAACAAATCAGACGACGAAATAGATCGTTGCGAGGGCGAGGATTCCTACCACGCACGGCAGTGCTAGTTCTCTTTACTGCACCAGCCAATATAGAATATGAACAGTAAGTATTGTTATTGTATAAACAATAGTTACATGTATTAGTCACGTTCATTATATCACCCCTGCGTATGATAACTTTAATGTTTTGCATTTTTTAAATTTGATGTATGAGAGGGTTTTCCATTCATCCCGGTTTGAACGGAATTGCCCAGTTTCACACACTGGTCCCGGCTGGTGTGGCATTTTGTCCCAGCAGTGCGGTGCATGAGTTTTTGTGTTTTCGCAGGTGATTACTTATGGTGTAATTACGTTTTAATAAGGTGACACAGCAGAGCGTAATTTATCTACCTAATTTAGTTTAGATTTTAACTTACCCTTTTAAAATTGTATATAAAAATGTCGAAAAGAAATTGCAAATTTATGAGTGAACTGCAAAAAAGACTACCCATTTTTAAAAAAACACTGGTGGGGACAGCAAAGTTAAGTGCCAACAATGTTTCTCAGAATTTTCTATTGCACATGGTGGGCGAGCAGACATTAAATATTGTGTAATGGCTGTTGCAAGCTTTCATATGTTAAAAAAGATTTTAAAAACAATGATTCCATTCAAAATGATATAGTTATTGCGGCCAAAGAGCCCACATTTGCCTTTCACATAGCAATGCATGACATGAGCTTCAAAACTTCTGACTGAATGTCCAAATTGATCTCAAAGTTCTTTGAACCAAAATTTGGTATTGCGAGAACCAAATGCTAAGCGATAATTGTCCCGGTTTAGAGCTTCATAATTATGGTAACCCTATGAATTAAGATACTAGTTGCAGTTGAAGCAACCACCAATTATTTTTTTTGGTGAAATATGTGATCTGAGTGACAACTAACTAACTAACTTTTCCATGGGGGTAGGCAGAGGAGGACAGAGCGCTACACTCTTGTGTCCTGACACAACTCTCGCCTCGTCCGCATTTATACAAGCTCGGTTTACCTGATCCTCTATTTCTGGTCCCATCAACATTTGCGTCATATATCTTTCTTACCATTCTCTCCTCATGTCCTTTCTTTCATAAGTCACAAAAATTTCTACAATATGTGTTGAGTTGCAGACACCTCTATAAATCCTATAGAGTTGCAAATCCCTCTACAAAAATTATAAAAAACAATCGACAATAAAATATGGGAAAATATCAAAGGGTAAGAATGCCCATAAAATTATCCTGTAAAAATTTGGCCAAAGAAGGTAATGCACCCGATCATAAAACAATGCAATTTCAAAAGACAATATGAATTTAAACAATACCTACACATTGATAGAGATAGGTTAGATTAGTAAACATAGTAGGGGCGGCATTCTAAAATTTACTTACGGGCGGCACTTAACCTAGTGACGTCACTGGGTGGCCATTGAAATTTCAGACTGCCCTTGGTCAAATCTTAATACAAATTTAGGCGGATAAATACACTTGACTTTGCAACTAACATTGATTTTTAACAATCAATCTACATCAAAATGATCTACGTTTAATTTGACATAATACACAAAAGCTATGAGAGAATACAACTCCATTAAAAGTTAGAAAAAATATACAATATTGGAAGTTACTGAATTACATGCAACTTACATATGTACATGTTATTGATTTTTACTTTATTTCATATTTCATTCATGTCATTATGCCTCTCATATACTAGTAGCAACACTCAATCTTTATGATATTGTGCATCACGCTGCATTTGATTCTACAGATTTTACATTTAATTTCAAATGTAAAGCATGCGAGTGACATTTTTCCACAAGATACCAGCCTTAAAACATATTCTATCAGGTGCATTATCCAACTATACTACAGCGACATTATTTTTGATGACAAATTTTCGAACTTATATGTTTCAAATTAATCTATCGTTCCATTATTTGAAAGCTGTCTACATTGTTTTAATACATTTAATTAATATTTAAAATATCACAGAGCTATGTTCTGAATAATTACAACTTCACAATAAGAATGTGTTCTCCTAATAATGAAAAAATATATATTTGTTGCAACCAGGATATATATATAAATTGATTTTATCTATATATCTTTCTCGTTGATATATTTAAATAATATTTAAAATATTCTACTTGAAGCCAGATGTAAACTGACTACATAACTATTTATATATTTGTCATCAGAAATTATATTTAGCGAAGTCCATATTAAGTGTTATTACAGGGATGTTCTCAATTATATAACAAAACTATATGTATATATTTGTCATCAAAAATTATATTTAGCAAAGTCATCTTTATCAGAAATTATTAGTATCAGTTATCAGTAATATCAATAATAACAATTATTTTAGTGTTTCCTACACAGCTTAAGTCTAGCTTGGATATGTTATATGTATATCATACAGAAAAGTGACAGCATCCTTTTTTGTTATTGCAATATGTAAAGTGGTGTTTGGTAGCAATAAGATTATGTCCGTTTAGTTCCGGCAGAGTCGCTAGTGAGGAACCTCTACAACCTGACACATCCCGGAATCCAGGTGCAGTTCTCACAACAATTTCCCCTGTTGAGGAACAGTGCAATCAGGTATATTGTGAGTGGATAAAGTCGATGTAATTTGAGACAATTGGTAGAACACTTGTTAATGTTTGCTCGTTTCTGCTAATTATACCGCTATCGAGTTCTTCTTCTCAGTTGTGTCTTCAGGGAATCGTGACCCCTCTATTAGCATCGATATACCAGCTTTTTTAGTCATCGCACTCTTGGTTAGCGTAGTTTTGTTTGCATGTTTTTTTTTAATTTAACCATTATCAAGTTACAAGCATATGAGAAATATTATTGTGACAATCCCAGGAAAGGCTTATTATATTCTAAGGTTTCATGCCTTCAATCTTCCTTTTTGTTTTTTAAGAACATTCGCATGCGTTCAGTAGGGAATGTAAACATGATAAATGATTATCCTTAACAAACATATATTTTTTCATTAGTGGACAATTGATCGTTTGACCACGTTGCGTCCTGCATGTACATTTTTTAAATCAATGAGCTCTAATATTGAGTACTCATAAATAATAAGATAATTATCCAATTTTAGGTTGTCGACAGTGACGTGGAGTTAAAACAAGAGCACTTTGCTACATCAGATGAAGAACCATTGTGGAAATTTCACGATCCAGGCATTAATTCCGGTGTAAACAATGATGTTAATATTAAATCAGAAATGGGCGATCCCTTAGAGCCCAATGATGTTCACGACTATGATATTTGCATTCCTGACATAAAGTTGGAATGCGCTCTGAGTGTACATGCGTGCGGTAAGTATTTATGTATGTGTATACTATTATATTCAATATTTATTTATTTATTTGTAAAATATATCCTAGATCCTTCTCGAGGTCAATCTCTTTCATGGCAAAACAGTACCTATACCCGCAGTTTCAATTGATGCACATCTGCAGAATTTCAAATTAAAATCATTAATTTGTCTTTTTTTTTTGTGTTACAGATCATGAATGCATCGGTAAAGATTGTAATTTTTGCTTTCCCAAGGTTAACCGACAGCACGCACAGTCCCAGGAGAATCATAATCAAATCTATGAAGAAAATTCCTCAAATGGAAGAAACATATTGGAAGGCACAGCTGAGTCGGGAAAATACAATTTTAAACCTGGAGAAATGTTTGGTGGTGAGACATATGACCGAGAATTCAATCAAAGTGAAAATTTGTAAAAAATGAAAATTGTAAAGAATTTAACACACTTTTTTACTTGTGAAGAATTTAAAAATGTTTGGTGAAACACATGAGAATCCATTTGGGAGATAAACCCCTTTATCGTCAAGAAAATATTTTGATTTCAGTGATATCACGAAGAGACAAGTCTCCCGTTTGATAATGCTATTTAGGAAAGGCATTGTAATGCATATAAGAAATAAATTAAAGGAACTGAGGCAGACGGCAACACAGAAAGGAGAGAAACTGTTCATGGTGATGAATGATTTGCCTACAAACCCTTTAACCTTTTAACTGCCGACTGTATTTGAAATGGAAGACACCACATAGGGTAAAGGTGGGACCTTAAGGGTTTAAAATATCTATCAAAAGCTAGGAACTGTCTTCCATAAACGGCAATATGATTTTTTAAATATGACAAGGTCACAAAGTGTGTGTAATCATGCGTATTGCTTGACGTGACATTCAAAGTTTGTCATGTTAAAGCCCTCGTGGCATTCAAAAGGTTAATGTACCACATGAAAACGCATTCAGTAGTCAGAAGGAATGCATCCATTCAGCGCGGTGCTTCTCTTCTTAGTCTCAGTATAATTTACTTTTCTAGGTTTCTAGGTTACTTTTCTAGGACTATTGACAAGAATTTCAAATTAGTAGTATGTAAAAATATTATAAATTCCTCTTCCTCATTGGTCTCTCATGATGGAGGATCATGTTCTTTCCTGTACACTTCCACTAATAAATAAAGGTTTAAGAAAATGTTTAGCTGTAGAGAAGAGAACTCTCTTACTTGTGAAGAATGTTAGAATTAATGTTATTTAAAGTGTCACATATCAAAAGAGAAGCCTGCTTGTCGTGAATGATATAAGATGAGGGTTTTAAAACTCTTTACAGTCTTACTTGACAGGTGAACTAAAATAACAATAATATTGCCATTTTAAGTAGGTATTAGAAAATAAATTGCCATTCTATATATGTATTTATTTGTACAGGATGGCGTAGGTATCACCTAAAATAGTTCAGCCTTATTCTGGCTACCTGCCTAGACTCTGTCTGTGTTAAGTAACCAGTTTTTTGTGCTGTTTATAAAAATAGTGTTGCTTCCGACTGATCTCAACCCAATTGACCATATATTATGTCCATGTTAGAATAATTTTTTTGTTAGTGAACGATTTCCAATTAATGTTAAGTGTATTGTATAGTTTCAGAGAGAAGAAGATATAGATGCATTGATAAAGAGTAGACGCTGCTCAGCACTCGTTGCTTTGAGTTGTAACTGTGTGGTAAATTGAACAAGTCTCAGCATGTAGAATTATCTTACATGATGAGTTTTTTATTATTTTTATTTGTTAACTTTGTTTTATTAACCACTTAGTGAGTTTTAATACATCTACCGGTTTCGAAAAATACCACTTTCTTCTTCAGGATGTCAATACTAACTAAAAACATATGTTATTGTTTCTTTACCAGAATCTATTTTTAAAAAAACAATTATTTAAAAATTAAATTTAGTACCTAACTCAAATTGAAACTGGTAGATGTATTTAAACTCAATAAGTGGTTAATAAAACAAAATTAACAAATAAAAAAAATGAATTTTAACCACAAAGTTAATTTTGCTAATTTCGAATGAATTTTATATTCTTTAAAAAGAAGATCTGATGATTACCTGAAAAAGTGACCAATATAAACTGAAGAATTGCCTTTTACGCTCTTGTAACTGACTCTTGTAGTGGTTTGCCGCTCTTCCCCAAACTAAAATCGCATATTTAATTAAGTAGCAGGAATTATGTTGCAAAAATCATTAATATATATCAGAAATAAAAGCTTCCCTCTAGAACACCATGTGTTATCTATTCGAGGAGGGTTTCTAAAGTTTAGATTAATATTTTTTAAATGTTTCACATTGTTCATGACTGCTATTATCGTCGAGCATGTCAGTTGTCCGTGGTGTCCGAAGAATGATCTCTCAAAACATTCATTTTTTATTTAAGTATTTTATGAGTATTAGTTGCGTTCAGTAAGTTGTCATTGTCACTTGTGTACAATAGATGGCAGCGTGATAAATTACAAAGGCGGCGGGTTTGCTGTCAGGGGTGGCATAATTTATTTTTATTTACTCAGCCAAAGTAAAATATTTTTATGACGAATTAAAGTTTCAGGGCAATTTTAACGCGTCTTCTGGATGATTAACATGGTTTACTATCTTGAGCAGAAGGATGACAGAACTCTGGCTGAAAAAATGATGTTGAGAAATATTGAAAGTAGAATTCGTCAAAAAACAGCAAAGGGCAAAAAACAATCGAATTTTCTTATTTTTGTAAATGATTTCATATTTTATTGTTGACTCATCTTATTTTTTTAAATTATTAAGTGTTAAAATTTATATTTTGTGACCAACCAAAATTATGATGATGAATAGACTTAATTTAAAAATAATTTTGTTAAATAATGTGTATAGTGAAAGTTATTTGACAACCCTGCAATAATATCCCCTTTGCGGTGTTCATAAATGCACATGTATGCATCTTTATTTTAGTAAGTAATAGGCGCGTGGAGTATATTATTGAACATTATTTCAACTTTTTGGATTTAGTGGGAATTTGATTATCCGGGATTTTTATTTACCATCCATTGAGAGTCTACTGTTGCTAATTACTTGACGATATACTTTTGAATCTTTTAGTGCTGTAAGGAAAACTCAAAATTGCAAACTCAGGTTAGTTATATGAGGCGAAAGGTTCGGAGCCAAAATTCTTAATTTTTTTTTCAAACTTTGCGTGGCTTCTTTGCGTAGAGCGCTATTAGTTTTTAGTTTTGTGTGATTACTCTGATCATGGGGGCCTATGAATAGTTAGTTTGATGTTTATGTGTTAAGTGTGTATTGTTGTACAATTGTGATTTACTTGTGTTCATTCTGATATGTGATCATCCCGTATTGTGGTATTTATTTTTTGTAATGTGGCATTGTAAAGTGACACGGTTTGACTATAAAGATGTTTGTTTGATTATGAATTCTTGATTTAAATAATAATTTAGTTTCTTGAGAGACCTGAACGCGTGTGAATTCTATTTTTTAATATTATTCACATATTTTTTATCATATGATTTATGTTAATTTTGAAATAAAATCTAAATTATTATTAAAATACACGTGCTGACAAACTAGATTTAAATAAAGTCAGTGTTAAACTTATTGACAAGTTTACTGACCAACTTGTTAATTTTAGTTATAGTTAATAACTTATTTTTTTAATGTTTGTTTAATTATTGTGATATCAAAATATTTGCCGAACAGCACCTAATACTCTACTACATAGATGGTTTTGTTTCTGTCATCATTCTTCAGGATATTTTTGAATTTAGATTGTATTATAATTTTATGTCACCTTATTTTATAGCACCTCTATTGTTCAAGAACTCAATTGGTACCGCAGGTGATATCTAAGTTGTGTGCATTGCAGCAATGTAAACAAAAAATAGAGGACATTTTAATGGATCCTTTAATAACCTTTATATTTAATTTGGAAATGAAGAATGTGTCTATTTGGATACCATATGGTATCCTCATCACACTATTGATGATGTAGATGTGAAACAAATTGATTTTGAAATACATAAATATTCAAACAAAAGAGTTTTAATTGTTTTAAAATATACAGCAAAATTCTGAAAATAAAAAAAAGATTATTAAAAAAACTGCAAAGATATTAAAAAAATTAACTTTACAATGCAAAAAGTAAAATGTGTTTTGATTACCTAGCTGTGAAATAATTTTAATTACGGTGGAGGGGAAGCTCTATATTCATTAGCGAAGGGCTAAACTTAATTTCGAAGTGGATGCTTCACGAAGAACTTGAAGCCTTCAAAATTAATGCTTCATTCAAAGATAAGTTGGTACATGTCCCGCAGGTCGAAATTGCTTTGTACACTTCAATGTAGTAGTGGTTAAGTTATTCTTTAAACCGTTTATACTTTAATGGAGGGTCTGAAGAGCGAAGTATGATATTTCGTGAAGTGCTACTTGAGAATGCTTCTCACTTCATATACTTGAATCAACTCTATAAAGTGAACACAACATAGAGCAAAAGCATAACAGATTAATACATCACTGACGTGTATTAAATCAAAGATTATAATGTTGAAAGGATGTATATAAATTTGAGACATCAACTTGGTGGACTATTTGATTCATTTTAGTAATTTTTGATTAATATTCTTCTTCTTCAAAGGTTGTTTGCAATCGTATTGGCTATTTGGACTTAGTTTACAGCTGCCATAAAGATAGGTTCAGATGTCTAAGGTTGTAAAGCCACAAGGTTTTCCTTCTGCCAGTTAATTAGTGTTAGTGTTTGGTGCAAAGAATGCTGTCAAATCTCAGCAAATGACATGACTAACATAAAAATAGCTTAGCTTATTCACCAAGCAGAATCATAGTACACATCAACAGAAGTAAAACAAAAGAAAGAAGTAATTAATAGTTTATTAACTTTGTTTTATTTTATAAACCACTGAGTTATTTATTTAAATTCAACCGGTTTCGTAAAATGCCCTTTTCTTCACCAGGGTGAAAAAACTATAACCGAAACCGGTTGAATATAAATAACTCAAAATAGTTTGCAAAATGAAACTGCTAACTATTGGAAATGAACCACAACATATTTGCTTCAAATGTTATAAATGGTTACAGTACCAGGCCAAGCTGAAATCTGAAAGGAAATTGGCATGGCTAAGTTGAGTAAAGATTTAGCAGCCGCTAAACAATGTATTTGGTAAACTCCCCTGTGTTTTCCACAGAGACCTTGAGACTAAAAAAAGAAATATGCCGGGTGCGTTTACTGTAAAACAGTGTAGAAGGTGAGAGAGTGATCATCACTAAATAGGTTTTCAGGCAATAGAAGACCGGAAAAATAGAATAGATTGTCATGGCAGTCACAGAAGTGGGATGGCATCCATAACCATTACCCTGACCAGTGATCAGTGGACGAAACGGAGGTTTAGCCAAAAGTCCATTTTATTTTTAACTTTGTTTTATTAACCACTTATTGAGTAAAAGTACATCTACCGGTTTCGAAAAATAACATTTTCTTCTTCAGGATGTCAATAACTAACCAAAAACATATGTTATTGTTTCTTTAACAGAATCTATTTTTAAAAAAATTTGCATGTAAACAGTGTTGATCATAAATTGAATAATTTGGAATTAAAGTTAAAAATAAAAATAATGAATTTTAACCACAAAGTTAATTTTGCCAATTTTAAAAACATTATTTTTAACTAATTAAAAACTCATGTTTCCAAACATTACTTGAAAAATTCAAGTTTTATCTGGGTAAATAGATTTTGTTACCAATTGTTTTCTTACATTTGCTAATTTTTCGATGAATAGTTGCATAATCAGTCATAGTTGACGAATGAGCATGACTAGCGCCATCTGTTGATACATTTCACCTTCAGTAAAACGATTATGTGCCAAAACAGCTTTCTATTGGTTTAAAACCTGGATTGTCTGCTTCAGAAATAGGAATAGGTAACGATTAGTTTTACAAAATAAGATTAGATTATAAAATTTTAAAACAGGAATCTATTAATATTTTTTTATTGAATATTTATAATGTGTATTGGAGGATGCACAGGATACAAAGTAGCCATATTTATTAATAATGTTTTATTTGGAAGTAAATAGCTATACATGATATACTCAATAATAATATTTATTATAATTCGATTTTTTAGATTTTGATATATTCTGACAACAAAATAAATTAAATTATGGAACACGTGCGCATGGGCGTTTAGTTACACATTCTACCGCCAGGAGCGCAGAATTTTCATCGCACTCCGCTAATCACAACTGGTCGCAACATATGTTTTGTTCCTCTAATTTTTTTTTACTATCTCTTGTGCCGCGTAAAACAGCGAGGCTGTGACCATTCGCTCCGTGCTGCAATTTAGTGACAAAATCAATTTATTCACATTCGATTTGAAATTTTTCAATTTTGGACGCGAGGAAAATAAGTGACACTGGTTCCCATTGACAGACGTCACAGGGGCCGATTTGCGCGAATTTGGAGGTAATTGAAAACATGTACTTTTGTTAATATTTAAATATACGAGAGTTCATTTAAGCGGAGAGTAGCCTCTGCTGATAATGCTGTCTGGCCAGTGTCGCGACCTGTTCGCGATGTTGTCGAAGCATTTAAAATCGTTTATTTGCCCGACAACAGTGTCAGAAAAAATACACAGTAATTATCCACACTACTGTGATGTTTTCATTAATGTACACGGAGGTAATCACTGCTTCACCAATCGTAGATAATGATATGATTTGTATTCAAAGGCGACTGTTTATGGGAGCATTGTAAATTGCCATGTCGTCGCGACACAGACGTTTATTTTCATTTCTTATTTTATTCCCGACACTCGAGTAATCGACTTATCGTATACGGTATTGGAAAGTGATGTCATTTACTGTTTACAAATATGTATGTTGACAATTTTATAATACCTTGAGCATTAAAATCTATTCACAATTCTGCAGTAGAGCTGTCAGAATTTTGACAACTGGCACTCTTTTGTTTCATGTTCGTTTATAATTTGAATATGTAATTTTTGTTGAACTGTATAAATAGTGGCTTGTTTAAAAATTTTTTTTTTAATACATTGGGACCTGATGTAAGTGAATATTTTTTAATATTTTAGTATTATGTGGATGTTTTGTTTCTTTTCTAATATTACAGCAGGTACATAGTATTGTTAATATAGCTGAATGTATTTACGATTGTTTTCCCGCCGAATATTGCGAAAATAAGTTTTATCCATCTTTTGTTTCTGCTATCTGGCTTTTCTTATGCGGTTTCTAATCTTAAACTTCTACTGCGTTAACAAGATTTTGACAATGTATCCAAGCGTAAGACCTATTATACATTGATTACATATTATAATTATTATTCAGGCGTTTTATTATGACTTACTCTTCTGTCTTGACACAGATTTCTCATCTCATCTTATCAATAATTATTGAGATTGTATTATTTTTGCAGCTTCCAACAGTCCCGTGTTATATAGTATCTGTTTTAGATAAGATCAGATGATCATGCCACGGACTTTCTCTATTTCTGGTGCCATTAACTCTTGAATTGTGTACCGTTCTTAGCATCTTCTCATTATTAATTAATTCCATATAAGCAAACTACCAAAGCATCTTATTCTTGATTCTGCTCAGCACACTAAGATCAGCTTTACATTCTCACACATGTATGCAATCTCATTTCCACTGTGTTCTGCCGAGTCCAGGCTTCATACATCATTCCCTTCTGGTTCTATACATCATTTTCAGTACAGGGACTTTAATATTCATCGCTAGTCTTGCCCCGGCTGACAATACATTTTATATATGTACATTTTTTCTTTATATGGAGATGGGTACACAGAATACGTATCACAACAATATTCTTACTATTTTCAAACTAAATGCGTGTGCTATAAAAATAGGACTAACTTAACTTGGTGATCTCCTCGAATCCCCGACCACTTGATTACTTTGATTTTACAATTATACATAAATTTGTAAAACAATTCCGACTATTTATATCAAAATAACACTTCAGAATCATTAAACAAAATATGATTTGGATATTTACATTTATTAAAATAATAAAAACCGGTTCACAAGGGAGTATTCGCTACCCACTAGTGAAATTTCTGGTGACGGCAAATTTTAGCTATTTTCTATACTGTAAGAATGTTTTGTATTTCAATTATCTTCTTTGTCCCCACCTTAACTTATTCCCGGTTCGGTACTCTAATCATTCTGCTTCTCTGTTCAAATCTTGAAGATTGCAACCGACTGCAGCTATCTATCTTGCCCGTGGTCTTCCAGTTCTTTTACTGTAAGTTTCGATACTTACAGTTTTTCAATATATCAAAGATATCTAATTAGTTTTATTTTAGATATCATCAGTTTTCATGAGTCGGCGCCACCGTAAAAGGTACGCAACAAATATAAACATTTTGAATTTTATCTTAAGTTGTGTTGAAATAATATAACATATTATGAATTGAATATGTGTTGATATTTTTTTTATTTTAACTTTATTTATTTACTTAATTAAGGTGTTTTAATAATATAGTCCACGTCGGTCCCTCATACCAGTATCATGATCTTCGTGAATCACCCTCTTGACTATGATGAGAAGTGCCTGTTGCCTTTTCCACTCAGTCAGTCAGCGTGGGGGATATTCCTCCCCTCTCCGTCCTTCGACGTGACCCACCGCGACAAGCTTCTCCGACCTATCTTCCCGTCTCGCAAGACGTCCAAAAAATTGAACGATTCATCTCGAGCAAATGGTTGAGTGCGTCCTTAGTTAGCGTTTAGTTCCTGCAGAATGGAGACATCCGTGCGTCTCGCTGTCCATGTGCCTCCAGTACCACATCTCAAAGGTATGAATCCGTCTTCTCTCCCTCGCCTTCAGGATCCATGATTCCACACCATATAAAAATATAGAATGCACCAGAGACTGTACAAGCTTGATCTTTGCGTTCTTATGTAACAGTATAAAAATTGATTAAAACGCTAACATACCATAAGATATTAAAGCACAATAGCATTGAAGTAATGTCATAGGTGCATTAATTTTGTATTTACAAGTATAGATGTAGTATAACTGTGAGGAGAAAGAGTGGGGAGTGGGGAGGTTAGATTGGGGTTGATGTACAGGGAAAGCAATAACACAACACAACACGACACCTGTTATTGGAGTAGCATACAATGAACCTAACAGAGTCACAAAACTCCCTGCGAGCATTGCATACACCGTACACAAATTAAATCATATTGAAATGATTTATTTAAAGTTTTACTCTAGATATCGTCATTGCTATTGGAACTTCAGAAACAGCTGCTCTGATCCGCAATGGGGTCACACAAGGTGTGACTATTTCCTGCAATGTGTTTAGGTTTACCTTCAATCTTCCCATGCAGTATGCCCTGTATTACTCGAGGGCACTAGTTGCAGTGTCGACGACCTTCTATTTATACATATTTTTTCTAACTTTGAATGATGTCTTCTCCTCACATAGCTTTTACGCATTGTGTTAACATATTAACAGTCAAACTTGGCTCGTTCTTATGCAAATTATTCATTAAAATTCAGCATTTAGCTGCAAAATCAGTTGCTTTTGTCCGCCACCATTTATATTAAGATTCGACAATGCGATCTTTGCCACTCTTGAAAGAAGTTGCGGCATTTATTTAGTATTTTAAATTAGATTATAAGGATTATCATTCATAATAAGAAGTGCATTAATAAATATATTGTTTTTCAAACTTCTATAAATTGTTCATATTTTTCTCCAAATAAAGAATATTTCTTGCCCTCATAATTCACCCAAAGTATTTTCTTCTTAGTAGAGATCAGCTCTTCTTCACGTGATTGAAGTACTTATTCAATTTGTACTAAAAATCATTGACTACAGGAACAATGTCAATTTTGGTGTTGTTTATCAGCCATTTGTCTGTTTACTTTTCATTTTCTTGGCATACTCTTGTCTGTTCTCTCATTAACACGTTTTCTTTCCTGCATCTTCGAGTGATACCCGACATACATTTTTCCATGCCCGTAAGTTTGTTGACAGCCCATGTTCCGCAGCCGTGCGTGAACACTCAACATAGTGGCCGCTACGCGAAGGCCTTCCGTAGAATCTATATTTCAACGCGGAAATCCCTTATTATATATATTTAACAATAGTGAATTGTGCATACTTATCATATTGCTTTAGATGAAATGTTGATTCTACGGAAGCCCTAGCCGCGCAGCGGTTACCGACGGATGCGTAACTATCACTATCGACCGCTTCGCGGCCACAATAGCCGCCCGTAGACCCTAGCAACAAAAGCATTGCTTTTCTGCTAGTGCATTATGTATTGCCCTTATAATACTAATTAATTGTACAAACGGTGTTCTTACGCATCAAAATATTCCACTTGAAAAAACTGAGATCACGTTTACATAAATGATTACATTACAATCTGCCAGCGTCGTATTATCTTAAACATCTTTATTGTATGGTCGCATTTGACAGTTCGACCATAAATAAGAATAACAATTTGTACGATTTGGCTAATGTAGGTTTTTCCTTACTCGTAATAAGAGACAATGTACAGTTCATTTCAAATTGATTGTATATTTCCGTACTGTTATTCAATATATAAAAGAAAACATTTAAGTAATCTTAACCTAGAAATATGAATGTTGGACATACAACTTATATATTTTGAATGTAAAATCAAGTATATGAAGATAACGTAGATAGGTTTAGTCCAACTTTAAATCAGGCTGACATCCTAATTGGCGTCGTGAAGTATCCCCAATAAATTAGCGAAAATTCCTGAGTAATATATACTCCGATATAAAGTAGCGCTAATGTTTTTTAAACCTTGCTATAAGGTCAGGGAAATACTAATCTGACACCAGAGGCAGTGGGCCGTGGCGTTATAATCGCGGGGTTATCGACGCTCGCCTCCGCGCTGCGGAGCTACACTCCGGCATTTCTCAATCTGTCATCCGCATTCCCATCGGTCACTTGTTTCTCCGTCCTTCTAGCGACACACCCAAAGTACACGACAATTTGCCTATCGTGCTCGTTGTGATACGAATAATATACGGCTGCCTCCCAGAGTCGGCCTTACTCTCGCGTTCGTCAAGATACGCTGAGTTCATTTAAAACGCGACGGAAGTCTCCGACACGTCCGAAGCCGGAGAGAAAGTGAGCTCGAGAGGCTCGCGGCCGGCGCACGCTGTCAGTGCTTTTCCATCAGCCGGGTGGCGCGCTTTTCTCGACGATTCATAGATGGCAGCAGGCATCTGCCGCAGACCAAAATATAAACATTTGTTCATTCATTGTTGTCTAACTCGGGCACTCACAATGGCAGAAATCTTATTTTTTCATATATTTTTATTATATCTGAACGGTAATGCCCCCTCATTGGGGTGGTACTGTGTCGAGGTGGGCTATTGTTTAAAAATTATTCCAGTGTTTATTTATATTATTAAGAAAATTTGATGACTTTATTTTTTCTGTTTTTTTTTAATGTAGTTAAGTTGCACCACCTGCGCTGGCCACATATACAAAATACATACGCAATACATCCCGCGACTGTCAAACGGACACGAGAGTGGTGTATGAATATTGAGCATCCACCACAAAAACTACAACATGATTACTCTCTGCTTCCGCGAATATATTATGGTCGTAGCAACATAATAACTAATAATAGCACGCACGGCCGGGACTTCCGTAGAATCTATATTTCAATACGGAATTCCCTTATGTAGTGTATAATACTTTGTCTTTATTTCCAGTAAACAAAATATTAGTAAAATATACACCTATAAGAGATATCTTAAATTGATTATCGTCAGATTGTAATTAAAAGTGTAAACACGAAGGATATGGTGATCAGAAATGAAATAATATGAACAGGTAAAAAATTAACTTAAAATTTCAAATGAATATGATATTATTTTGTTTAAAACCATTTTGAATTGCGATGCAAAAATTATCGAGTAATTATATCTAAGAATTATACACAGCAGTTTTAAAAAATATTATACACGGGTGACGTCTAATCTGTTCTACCATCTGGCGGATTATTTAAGACTCATTTAAAGATCACTTACGATAGCGACGATGTGCAATCATATTATTAGATACAATTATTTATTTACTTCATTAAATTCCATTTCCGTCCTACTAAGTAAAGACAGACTGCGTATAGTTAATAACACGCTAGAGCATTAATTTATAAAAATAGTATTTAGCTACGCCGCGAGTGTTGATGTCACCGGAAATAGAGCAAATCCACGGATGGCTCGGATCAGGTCATGTTAGAAGGCTCGACAATGGACAATCTTGGATCGGAGAGTTGTGGCATGTGACGTCCATCCGTCTGATTTGATTTCAGTGCCGATAAATCGGCGTTTATTTTCAAAATAACTTTCTGTCGAAGCTTGCACAACAGTAATTAATACACTAGCGAGTACACTAAGTATTAAATATTACATTTTATTTATATGCTAGGTCCCATTAATTATTTATCATTGTTTTTTAATATTCCTGAAAACTGATGCGTGCATAAGTAAGAAATAAGGTAGCTAATTAATTAAAAGTAATTAATTAATAGTAAAAAAACAGAAAAATCAAAAAGGAGACAAGCAGTGAACAGAGTATGAAGAACATTAAAGTAAGAGCATATTAAATAAAGAAATGGAATGAAAAATAATAACAGATTAAAATAAAGAGAGATGAGAAAAATCAGAGTAGAGTAAAAACAAGATTAGAAAGGAAACAAGTAGGGAGCAAACAAAACATGATAAGTACCTACGAGGTAGGATGTAAGGACAGAAAAGAATTAGATAGAACGAGTAGCTTTGCTTATTACGTTTGAAATATTAATATTTTATATATGAGTCGACCTTCCGCGATCCAGGCACCTCACCATTGACGCACTTCCAAGTTCGTGCAATCTTATCAGATTCTTTAAATATTCCACTGATTGTGTCAATCTTCTGAATATAATAATAATAACTCTCACACGGTAATACAGAAAATTCATATTCTCAACAATTATTTATCAAATAAATTTATTTAGTGTACGTTTGCCGTCAACCTGGGCAAAACCCTGCGTAGACAGTTAAACGATATACCTTTATCGCACTTTTTTTCAAACTAAACTAATCGTTCGCGTACCCCACCCCATTCATCGTACCGATACAAATATTATTTACTTAGAAATTGTTGTTTTTGATACAAAACATAGTTTTAAATATGAATTGAACATATTTTCAGATGTATGTATGAATTGAAGACTTCGAGCATAAGGAAATATAATATATTTTTTGAAATCGCTTTTTTATACGAATACGAAGCATTTTAAAATCATAAATACACGTTTATCTTCGTAGTTTTGGCTTTGAACCCATAATTTTTTTTTATGTATTCATATTAAAATTTTCCGTAACTAGATATATTTCTAGCACTGATTAATAATTGAATGGTCGTGGTTTCATTTAATATTGATACCTTTATTGTCTCAATTCTTATAAATAATATTCAGTTTATTAGTTTTATATTAGTACGAGAGTTATTAGTAATAAAAGTGTAATATGGTGTATTACCGAGAAGACTCTTGCGACCAACGTTCATCAATTGAAGAAAAAGACTGTATCAAATACCTAGGAATCAGTCTCAGAAACATCTTATCACTTACAATTCTGAAAATAATATATTACGCGTTTGTACAGTCACATTTGCAATACGGTATTATCGGATGGGGAGGAGCATGTGAAACTTCAATATCACAATTTGAAATCACTCAAAAAATTATGTTGAAAAATATTCTAAAAAATAATTACTATGCAAGTATCCAACTCTTCACAGATTTCAAAGTACCTAAAATAATAGACATATACAAAAAAAAATCAATTAACCAAATTTTTTAAATTAAATATTAGAAGCGAATTCCGATCTACAAGATTTAGAGACCAAATTGATATTCCAAAACTAAAATATACCGCAACCCAAAATCACTGTATTTATTAAGGCATCAAATTTTTTAACAATCACCCCATCGCAATTAGAAAAATTACAGACTACTATAAATTTGTATCGGACTAACTGAAACATAAATTATCTCGTATATGTATATTCCTTCTCTATGCTCGTGTCTTACTCTCATAGAGAAGAAATAAATGTTAAAAAAAAAATATATCCTACTGATTATTTTATAAATGTATTATATCTTCTAATATTACAACACATTCGTTAAAAAACGCGTAAAGATTGATTAGTGTTGAAATACCCCCTGAAGGTCCATAGTTTCGGTTTCCATGTCTTTTTACTCTTCACATAATACTCTTCAATTGGAATTTTTATATTCCTTGCTAGGAAATCAGACGATTGACGAAAATAGTTGACAAAATGATGTATTTGAAAAGAACTGTATAAAATGTGTATTTATAATGGATTGGCGATTTTCCAAAGTTCCATTCGACCAAAATTTCTACTTGCCCTTTCTATATTTACTGTATTCGTCTATTTATATCTGACTACTCCACACATGTCCAAACCGAGTGGACATTATTTTATCGTGGATCATTTATCATATTTTCAGCGGGTCTCCCAGTTAAATTTGATGTGAAATCTTGCCAGAAATGGCGCGTTGGTAAATTTCTGCCCATTTTTTATTTTTCACGTTTACCTTGTGTTTTATTTTCTAATATATATAATTTTATTTACCCCTGGTGAACATTATAACAATCTAGTTTTAAAGAACTTAAGGTGGCTATTTCCACGTATTTTATTTTAAACGTTAACAGAGTTTTTCGACTGGTTTAATTATTGACAGAGTTCCGATAAATCTTTCGGTGTAGAGTACCCCCCGGCAATCTTGCGGGAACCCGGTAGAGAGAGTTGAGAGGCGCTTCCGAAACAACTCGTATGCCGTGACGCAGATGATCAGTCAGGGTATATTTCCACGTGGGGATAATTAGATTGTTTACTCGCCCGACCGGTAATGATTCAGCTCTCGGAGCCTGTCGTGGACTGCCGCTAACCCCTCAGAAGCTTGACGAGGAAATACTTAAAAGAGACTTTAATTTCATTGTCATTTATTAAAAAAAATTAAAAACCATTTTTATTTTCAGTATTTGTTGCAAATTTTACTTTGTGGTTTTTATTCAGTTTATTATAGATTATTTAAAACTTTGTTTTTAAGCACCTTATGAGTTAAATTTAATACACCATCCTTCATCAGGATGTCAAATAAACTAACTATGATGTGTTAAGTCACCAGTATGGGGTGACTGATATTTGTAGGTTATGAATATTAGAAGGATTTGTTTAAGGTGAATCCGAGGGCCCTAATCCTCCTCAGATCCCACGCGTGTGCGTGAATGTCGCAGTGTATATGAATGTTGCGGAGCGTGGGTGTGAGTACAGGTGTTGGTGTTTGCGGCTAGAGCAGATTGATGAAATGAAACACAATCGGTTGGCATTTATTGTAGGATAATGCACAGGTTGAAAGTTAAGTTGCACGATAAAGTTAGTGACTAAAGCTGTTCCGAGAAGGCGGCCTGGGAAGAAGTGATTGCTTCAGCTGACTTCTCGAACCGGTCGCGTTGCGATATATTGTCGTTTAGATTTTCGGTCGGTACTGGACGGACTTGAATGGCTGTATAGCGCCTGGCTAAACGGCCAGATACTGTGCGGCGCGTTCAGGACTTCTACATATATACCGCTGTCCTTCCTGGGTGTCTGTATCGGTTTATAAACTGCGACGGAATTATACAGGAGCGTGGTGGGGGCAATTTCATGAAACGTTGCTTGTGCACGCGCTCGAGAGCTCCATTCACTGGACTCCTCGAATGGCTTGCGCGACCGTTTTTGAATTGATCTTAAGGCGGCGATGGTGTTTCTTAGCACGAATATCTACACGTATCAATATATTAAAAACTATCGCATAAATACAGAAGTGCGTGCTCCAAGGTCAACTAAGTGTAATCGCGCGTTTGTGTTCTGATATATCAATATTCACCTTGTAAAAGAGTACTTAGTTGAGAACACTTAATTTATTCAATACGGGTTACAGTGATTACAATTTACAAACGATGTGAAGAATCAGAGTGAAAGCTTCGACCGGGCTGGAGACGGCATCACGCCGACCGGCAGGTGTCACACTGTCCGGCCCGCCGTGGTCCTAGGGAATTAAGCGGTACGACGATAGGCAGTCGTGGCGAGCGTGAGATCGCTGGAGTGTCACGGACCGCGGCAGGCTGTGTTTACACAGATGTAAAGGTAGTAATTTGCGCGTCACACATTTTGGAAATGAAATGACATTAAATACTAGGTGGTGTCATATTAAACGCGTTATCCGGCCCCGGACGGAATTAAATCACAATTTGGATCTAAATGACAAATTATTTTTCAATTGTCGACATTTTCGGCGTTCGTCCTCCAGGTGGGAGTCATTATATGTTTAATACCTCTCGGAAATTTCACACGTATGTTTATACATTGTGTTCCGTATGGGTAGGCAGATAAAGTATATTAATTTGGACAGAAAATTACGTTTCTTTAGTTTCGTAGCATTTTTGTATAATCTCACTTTTATATTGTTTTATTTTTCATCTTCACCAGCACCGGGATCGACCTCGGTACCACTTGCACGCTAAGCCAATGCTGTGCCATCTTAGACCCTCCCCTAGTAGACTGCTGTGTCGACGCGAGAAATTGAAGTATTGCGTTTAGTTGATAGTCGTTTGGGATAGATATTATAAAAAAATATGCGATATAAATGCCCAGCTTTATTTATCATTTCTGTATTATTCCGCTAGATGGTTTTACTCAAAACATTAATATGCGCACTGTGAATTATTTGCGCGTGGGTTTACATACTTAATACATAATATTTTAAATAAATATGTAATGTAGATTTAATTTGTATAAATTATGGTTATGCACGTAAGTAGGTACCCCGGTTGCTCAGTTTCAATTATTTTATTTGAATAAACGTGACGTCCAGAGAGCAATATTTTTCGTTTCCAGTCAAGTGACAAAAGCGCCAGACGATTATGGAACTATTTTATTCGAAATGTGCGTGCAATACGGCTTACGTGTGATCGGCGTATAGGTGGCGAGAATTACTTGAATGTTGATTGCAGGTTAAAACTATTTACTTAATGTCATTATATTGTTGACGATATCACTCTCGGGACGGCGAGCTCACCGGTCGATGTTGAAGTCACAGAGAACCTGTATTCCTCTGCACTTTTTACGATGTGGTGTGGTGATCATCCTCAAGTTCCTCATCAATGTTATACTCTACTTTCGCAGGAAGAAGACGGTCCCTGGCCAGATACGAAAAGAAACAATATCATCGCGGAGTTCCAAGTATCCAAAGGAACCACGAAGATGAACTGACTCGGTCGAGTATAATAGTCCAATATTTTAAAATGTCTGAACCGGAAACAAAAAAAAGAAAGATCGAACCGGACGTTGATAATAAGGATGTGATCATGGACTCGAAGGTAGAACCCTTGGACGAAAAAGCAGAAATAGAACAGCTGATAACAAAAATGAAATTGTCGTACTCAAATTTGAAACCAGTTTTGGCGGACGAGCTGGTAGGAACCTTGCCAGGCATCAACGTCTATATAGGTAAAGTGATAGAGAAGAAGCTGATACATAAGGTGATTGTTACTTTGAATAGTCTGCTACCGCTTCCGGACCTGCAGCACCTGAAGAGAGCGCGCAATGTTGAAATCTTGATTTGCCCGTCTGACGACGCGTCTCCGGACGACGTAACCGCTTCCTTAAAAAACAAAGGTTTCGATCTATCGGCTCATCTCGAAGGCGGATTCAAGGTCATGACTGTAGCCGGCAAACCTCCTCTGTCGAAAAGGCAATACGAAGTAGCTCACAAAATCTGGCCTTGTAACTTCCATCCGAACACTTACCTGGAGAGATTTCTCAGTGGTGAGTTTTTTAATAAATCTGAAATCCAGAGGCACAGAAAATACATGGAGCTGGCTTACGATGTTGCAGAGATTTACGAAGGAGCCAAAGATAGAAGTGACGAAGTATCGAGAGACGAAAGCGCGGACCGACCTTCGGATGATCATGCAGATATAGCTTTAGTAAAAGTGAACAGTGACTCTGTTGAGGAGATCACCAAAACGATGAGGACACGGTTAACAGACCTGAGAGGAGTCGTTGTCGTAGATCCAGACATCGATTCCATAGTCGCCGTCGGTTACGACAGGAGAAACATCAACCCTTGCCAGCACGCCGTGATGATCGCTATCGACAACGTAGCCAGGAGTCAACACGGGGGAGCCTGGAACGACAACAGCATGTTTGCAGAAGAGATATCCAACTTGAATGATGAAGAGCTGGTTCTTGAAGGTGTTCCAAAAATGTTCAGAAACATCTTAAATACAAGCTATGATGGTTTGAAATTCGGTGCGAGACGTACGATTAGGAGGTGTGAATCAGAGAAGAGTACCAGTTGTGATGCCCAAACTATTGTGAAATCGGATCAAGAAACGGCCGCAAAAGTTGCTGAAGGTGATCTAAAACGCAAATGTTTCGAAAGCTCCGCGTCTTTCAGTGCCGAGAGCTTGACTTCTTCAGGTGAACCGTCCTCCGACAAGCCATCCGGTCCGTATCTGTGTACAGGATATGACGTTTACACGACGAACGAGCCCTGCATAATGTGCTCCATGGCTCTGGTGCACGGCAGAGCCCGAAGGGTCATGTTTGCGTTGAGGAACAGAGAAAGTGGAGCCCTGACTTCCATCAGTAAACTGCACACCGTCGCTGCCTTGAATCATCACTACGAAGTGTTCACTGGATTCTTCGAAGAACCGCTGTCTTAGCCGGGCGGCGCAACCTAACATTTAATATAATGTTTTACTGTTCAACGTTTTTTGGGGAAACTTTCAGGAATTCCATGATTATTATGTGCATTGAGTTGAAATACTTTTTTTTATTCCACACCTTCCCATTATCAATAATACGATTCAACTAAAATTAAAAACATTATCAGACAGTAATTAAGTGTTTCAACTCATTTTGCTAAATAATTGTAATTTTTGTTTTGTAAGTTTTTAACGTTGCTTTCATGTTAGTTTAATAAATGCAGTCTAAAGGATTAAACGATACAATAACGTTAAATATTCACCTATAAGAAGTTTTTGTATTTGACTATCATGGTTTTATCTTTTGATGCTAAACGGTTTCCCCATTGCCAGGGAGGTACAGAACTAATCCTTAACAGTCTAGTCCCCTCACGACTCCCGCCCTTTTGACTGCATTCCTCAACTTTTCTCGGCTAAGGGGTGTCACCGGATGAGTGCTTGCAACTTTTTCTACTCGGTCGGTCCAACGGGACCTATGTAGCCCACCATAACGAGCTTCTCCAAGCTGTCTTCAAATTTAAAGATTCATTTTAGGGAACTGATTGAATGTATCCTTGATGTGTAGTTCCTGCAGAATGGAAACACCCGTTCGTGCTGTCTCCAGCATCACCTTTTCTTTCTTCCTTCGTGTCATTGTTGACATATAGTGGCCTCAATCAGACGAGACTCGGCTCGTAATGCACCTCCACAAGTCCCGGTCTAGGGTCGCCCTCGCTACTGCCCTGACTCCGGGGTCTCCAGCTATCTGTCCATCGCTGTGATACTCTTTCATGTATTTTTAGTCTGGGACAATTTCTTTATCTAGGCTGTCACTTGGACGCGTCAATTAGAACAATCTTTTGTTCACTGTCCAGTTAGGGGTTGCTGTGGTTGGATTTGTTGCAGGGTTGAGGCTGTCCAACATCACATCTTAGGGTTATAGATCGGTCTTGTAATATTATGTACACTTTTATAGTAAATGCTTTTTTTTTACAACCGTGTGCATATTTAAAATCCGTTAAAAATAATGATGGTAATAATTATTGTAATTAATGATGTTAATTAGAAGGAGCTCGTCGGTCTAACGCTTAGGACACTCGCCTAGCTTCGTTCCAGGATAGCACAAGCGTTTAGCTTAGTTTGAACCAATATTCCTTATCTATTTTTTTATAAAAATTAATTAACAAATTGTGGTCGACTCTGAAGTAATAACTGTCACGATGTAGTTAAATGTTAGACACATCAGAATACAGCACTAGTGGTTAGTGGTTAGTGGTTGATCAAAAAGTTTATTTTTAATTCATTATTGTCCAACAGTGTTGCTGTTTCAAACGTTTAAAATAAATTAACGTTATTTATGATCACTCTCGGGTTTAATTTTTAACGCCGACCGGTTTCGGAGCGACCGCTTCTCCGTCAGGTCAGATAAGACAAATCTTTAATAACTAATTTGATCGCGTACCTCCGACCTCATTTAAACATGTGTACCGTTTAATGTGACTTATCCGCGTATCGTGTTGTCCGTACAGCAATATTAATACAAACATAATTTGTCCTAAATCTGCAGTATTTCTTTTGTACTTAATAAATAATTGTTCAATTTGTTTCAGTATTTTTATTTCGTCTTTCGTCTGTGTTGACCCTGCGCAACACGCAGGCACCCTTTGCCTTCACCTTCCACAATCAACTACACCCCTCTCCCCACCTACATCTCCCTTCATCAATATACATATAAATATGCATTATATCAAATGCTACACGTTCCATATTTTGCAAAGTTACTCTTTAAGTCCCTACACAAAATATTGGTACCCGTGTGATATGTATATATATATATATATATATATATATATATATATATATATATATGTGTATGTGTATGTGTTTTAGCACTCTAGGATCCTGATGAAAACACGACCACCCACCATCCCGGAATTCTCACTGTACCCTTCCCCTACCTGCACCAAATTTCGCGTACATTAATATTTTTAAGGGCCGCGCAACCCTAATCCTCTAATTTAAACTGTAACTTAATCTAATTGGACGCATTCCGCTGTATATCATAGTTCACCATTTATTGAGGTCGTTAGTTGTCGATCGCGGATGACAAATTCAGTTCGTGCGATGCTGGCAGTGAATATTTTAGTAATTGATCCAATGTCTTATTAAATTGACTCACCAATCAAATAATTAATCAACTGAATACATCTTACAACATTATTCAGTCGATTTGAAGAGGCGACCGTTCTGCGTTACTTAAAAGTATAAACATTTCTTTAAATGCTTTGTCAAATCTGTGGACAGTGGAGATGTATGTGATACGCGTTCTGCAGTCACGATCTCAACCTTACGAAGGTCAAACGCCATGTGTTCTCGATTTTATGTAATGAAGAAACGATAAGGCGACTAAGATGTGAATCTACAGAAGGAATGCTCAAAATAAGCCGGATGGACAGAGTTAGGAATGAAGATTGTTCGGAGAATGGTTCGGATGAATAAAGAAAAATAAGTTTTTAAAACATTACAAATCCATAAACTTCAATATCTGACATCCGAAGAAGTACGAGATTCTGCACCTCAGAATGCAGCGAAAGATTACTACAAACATCCTGAAGCAATGAGTAGCTTATTGGTGTAGTGGTCGAGACGTTAGCCTAGTGATCTAGCGATCCGGGGTTCGCGCCTCGTTCCAGGACACCAGCAAGTTAGTCCCATTTTCATACCACAAGCATTTAGCTTAGTTTGAAAATAGTAAGAATATTGACGTGACATGTATTCTGTGTACGTATCTCTATTTTTTTTTTAAAAAAAAGAAAGAAAAGAAGACAATGGTCGGACAGTATACTGCGGAGCCGGTTTCCGGGCCGCAGTGATGATAGCCAGCGTCTTTTGAACGGTAGGGCACAAGAAAAAGAAATAACGTGTATATTGTGACGTTATATTTTATTTGTCCTCCGGTTCTCTCAGTGTAAAACATGAGGTGCGCGGTCACCACACCGTCTTCCATCCACATCAGCAATCATTTTCAGGGAATATAATATAATAGATTATGTTATAAATTTACGATATTATAATTAAATAGTTTTTGCTTACAAAAGTTGGGCAAGGTAAGACACGAAAATATGAGTCTACCAGGTAAAAATATAGTAAAAATAATATCACCACAGTGTGATTACAAATAAAGATAATTTAACCGATCGTCTTCAACAAATAATAGACTTTTATCAAATCGACTACATCAAAATTAGCAACTAGCATTTAAAATTAGATGTGAATGAATAAACATTAAGATTCACTACTTCTTCAAAATTTCACATCAAAAATTTCCTTCACAATTCAGACACAAGAATCTTTACTCTTCAGGAGCGACCCATAGTTTGAGTTCAGTATTTTGAAGCTCCGAGGCACTTGTAGAATACTCGTGTCTCCTTCCACCGCAAAATGTCATGAACCTGGCTGGGACATCTCAACCTCATTTGTTGTAAAATAGATTAATTGAGCAGAGGGGACCTAATCGTGTTCCCATCATGTTCAGCTCGTGAGAAATCCTTCACGGGGAAATTAGTATTGTTCATCAAATCATACCTCACAGACATTGAGTAAGGAAGGGAAGGTTCACATCCTGCAAATGCACAAATAAAATAACAAAAACTCTACTAACACGGTACAGGATAACAGATGCCTAATATTTTGTATTATTCTCACCCTTCCTTGTTTAAAGATGAATTCACATTTTTTTATAATCATTCCACGAGCAGCTCACTTTGCATGCTCTGAAGCCGTCAACGGAAAAATACCGTAGAGAAATTTCTTGCCGCGGTGCAATGTTGCCATTTGCCAAATGTCAACTTAAAATAATATCTCGTGACCGGTAGGCACCAAATATAACGTTATAACATAGAATACAAATGGTCACACCTCTGGTGTCTGGAATTTTCCCAGTTTTGATCCGTTTCTGTTGATGCTTGTAACATATCGCTATCAGCATCCAGATAAGAGATTCTACAATATTTATTATTTTTAGAAAAATGCCCTGACTTTGCAAAATTTCCTCAGTAGCGTTACGCGACAATGTCGAAGTGGATCGTCGTCGGCGCGGCCGGGAGTCGCGTTCAGTCAACACAAACTTCGGCTCGTACAACTGTTAGATAATTATTTAAAATGTGATTACCTGTATGTGATTTCGCTGAAACATGGCTCGAACTTTTTAATGTTTTCGGTATTTCATGTATATTACATAATTATTTATTATTACCAGTGAACATGTTGTGTTTTCACTGCCACGCAATTTGTGTAAGTGAAATTTTGATGTTTTTACTTTGATGCACTATGTGGTTAATTTATAAATGCTGGGTTACCATAAATAACTCTTTTTTTGGGAGGTCCGCCGTTTTTTACATTTTTTAGACGATATTATGGCAATTTTCCACTCGGGCAATACTTTCTGCATTTTAGAAAATATAGTATGTTATAAAGCGGATCGTACACTATCATCTGAATGTGATTCCGAATGATATTTTTTTAGATCAATCTACCCCAGACTACAGCGCTACGTAGCTGGTTGGCCAAAATAATGAAGCATCTCAATATCTCCACCTATTTGGCAAGTTTTAATGGAAACGTGTCAGGCAATGGTCTTCGTTTTCCGAGACTAACAGCATGAATGAATGTAAGCCCAAATGAAAATAATGTTTTCATTCATTCAAACAGTTTATAGTTAATATTTAGTTTAATCGGTAAAAACATTGATGCAAGCGGAACGAACTGACGCGTCCCACTACACGATCATTCCGACTGACAGTCTCCCCTCCACCCAGCATGATCAATCATTCAATCATCACCGTACACCGTCAGTCCGAATGACATTCCGAATGAGCGCGTGAGGTCCGCTCATTCATTCGATCAGTCCTTCGAGTGAGAGCTACAAATTTCAATTTTGCTTATTTATTTATATTATTAGAACAAATTTTCATTGTAAAGTTGCACTTTCGGAACATAGTTTTGTTGTATTTTAGTACAAATTAAATTAATTAACTATAAAGATATTCAGAAAAAAATCAATCTGTCAACATATTTAATTTGCAATCGAGATTCGAATCCTATCCGGTGAAGCGCGTTCTTCATTTTCGTTATAGCAATCGAATACATTTTCGACAAATTTTGAACTTATATTCCGTAATCTTTTCAATTGATACTATTCTATTTTTAAAAGCAATCAACTTTATTTTACGGTGAATCTCAAATATATTTGAGTAAAACCCGATTGGAGACGCTAGGATTAAATTAATCAGTCCATTTTAATAAATTTAGAAACTTTAATACAACTTATGTATTAAGGGAACACATTTTTGTTGTGAAGTTGCATTTCTAGGACACAGTTTTTTTGGTATTTTAATACAAATTAAATTACGATAGATCATTTTTATAAATCTTTATAGTTTATTCATTTAATTAATTTCCTTCATTCTCCGGTTTAGTTATCACGTATTAGGTCGCTACGTGTAATATTTAAAATATAAAATAATTTTAACTACGTACTAAGGGCTGATTATGTAATAAATTTTGACCATAGTAAGTTTTTATCATCGCCCGTGGTAAAAAACGTTTGTGGGTAGTTCGTACGACTATCAAACTTAATCCCGTCTAATTGTGTCGCAAGGCGAATAATCATCAAATTTCTGCGAATTTTACAAAAATTGATTTATTTTAAATATTCGCCACCGGCAATACATACAATTGTATGCTTTATCTATGGCTTTTTTCACCCTTGCGCTCGAAACTTGTCACTTTGCTGGCGAAAAATCTTCGGTAATATAAATTAAACAGCGAGATCATCATCGGACGAACTGTCATCACTAAAATAGTGGGATATTGAATGATTCATCGTCCTGTACTGCAATTTTCAAAGTAACAATTTAACAGATGACTTTTGAAACAGCTGTGAAGAGTTCGCCATTTTTAACTGGCGTTTTACGGTTTTTACCATCCGATGTTGGATGGTAAAATTAATTTATTATTGAATACCGCCGATCACACAACCGGCCCTAAATACGTGACAAAACGCGTCAATTTTATTCAAAGCTTACATATTTGTACGTACAGTGTGGAGTACGTTAACACTTGTGGCTGTGATTGGTTTTAGAGAAACGGTCACGGTTAATTGATATATTGTAAATTATACACGAGGAAGAGTAAACAAGAAAATTATAACAGCCATAACATCGTAACTGTATTATAGTTAGAAATTAGTCGGATTAAGTACACCGTTCCTCGTGACGGAGCGCAGAGTCGACTCGGTTATCAGTCAAGGTGTGAGTAGCTATGAACTAGCTTATAAAACATATACTGTTCAAATTAAACAATCACAATTAAGGTTTTTAAAATTCACAGTAGATAACAGAACGAAGTGTTTGTATAAAGATAATTATTACTAATTATTTGCAATAAGCAAAACCTTAAAGTCTCTGATGCACTGTTCCTTATGACGCAGGATAAAGAGTTGCAAGCTTTCGGGCCTGCCACCGCAAATGTCCGTTCTATGAGCTCAGACTTGGCCGGTCGGTTCTACAACCCTGAGAGTTTCTAACGTCTACCGTTCGAGTTATCTGGGATGCAGAGCTCTCGAAGATACGGAGGTGCTATGATATGTGTTATCAGACAGCACAATTTAAATGTAATTCGCGCAAAAAGGATGTCAGAGACGCGTCGTTTTTTTTTCATTTTTTAACAGTTGCCACGTTCTGGGGGAGAGTATCGATACAGACGTCACGGTGTAGCTGATGACGGACGCCGAAGAGATGATTAATTCTCATCTGTTTAATTGATCGTTTAAATCGTTTGTGATTCACGAAAGCGGTCGCTTCCGTCGCGACATCTTCGTGCGGCAGACATTTATATTTTAATTGTAATTGTTTAGGAAGAAGTCGGAGGGAGTGCGAGCTGGTGCCCCGTGTACCGATCTCTCGATGTCTTTTGTCGACAGACTTTCGCGTTCGGGAAGTAAAGAGGAATACATATTTAAATCAATTATCACATAATGCATCAAAACTATCCAGTATGCAAATGCGAACCGTGGAAAGATCAATGCGCGGAATTTCCTTTCGCTTTAGCGATTAATCATTGATATTCCGTTCGTCAGTTGGGTGAATTTGAATCTCCCCAGCAGTAGTTATAATGGAATAAATCTATCTCTCTCAGTCGACGTGTAGTGTAGTCAAAGGTTGATGCATGAGTTCTTGCACTTTTTAACATTGAATCACTTTTATTTATTTATTGAAACAATCTAATGTATAATGTCCATTGTTAGATATGTCTGTCTCCCACCTATTAGTCTATTTATTTATTCCATTCCTTCCTTCAATTTATTCCATTCCTTCAAAAAATTTTGTATTTCGATGTTTTGACTCGCTCTGTTGAACTAAATTGAGAAAAAGTATCAGGTATCGGAATAAACGGTAATCACTCGGTGCCAAGTCCGGGGAGTACGGGGGGTGCGCGATTTTTAATTAAACCGGCCATTAATTAAAAATCGATCACATTTGATAAGCAGAAAAGGTGTAATTTGTCATCAAGATAATGCCAGAGCACATGTCACATCAACCACTCAAAGATAACTAATTGACCTGAAATAGGAATTTTTGGTACTTTGAGGTACATTACGAACCGAATCTCTACTGATATATTACTGAGAAAAGATAAAGATCATCATATCATCCACTCTGGTCTCTCATGATTGAGGGTCGCGATCTCCATGAACTCCTTTGACTGTGCTGTCACCGGAAAAGTGCCTTTTCCACTCGGTCGGTCCAATGGATGCGGGATCTTCCTCTTCGTCCTTCTCCAAGCTATCTTCTTCCCTTCTCGCAAGATGCCCAAAAATTTGGAGGTTTCGTCTCATTCAAATGGTGGAGGGCCTTTTCTCGATGTTCAGTTCCTGCATAATTGTGGCATCCGTACGTCTCGCCGTCCATCTGTCCCCAGCGCCCCCCGCCTTTGGGGTCCACGATTCCGCACCGTATAAAAATATAGAATGTATTGTATTGTTAGATTATAATCCTCTCCTTAAGAATGATTCGCTCGACCACCCTGAGCAGCACAGTTGCACTTAGCAGCGTTCCGTTAATAAAAAGAAGTACTTTGGTTGTGACCGCGGTGGCACAGCAGCGTCGGAGTGGTGTTTACTGTAGTTAATAAATATGACCCGAGCCGCCAATTGACGAGAGAGCTCTGACCCATCGAGTGCCGCGCCGTTCTTGGCGCGGAACATCGTCTCTGTAGCAGTGGTTGCGCACTCACTCGCCTCGTCCTGCAGTCTCCTCGCCGCGGGGTCGGGTACATATCGTCACGCTCGGGTGAGGATCCGAGATACCTGACTGAAATTTCCCGCTTCGGATGAGCCATCCAGCTGCGTACTTTGAAATAACAACTTGGCGCGTGCAACATTTCGGGTACCTACGGGTCGATGATTGAAGACGTCAGTACGCAGGTGTAACAGACCTAGTCCACAATATTTTGGAGTGACTGCGGTGCTGTGTTCTAGACATTATTATTCAGAAGCGACTTGAAGCGTTCTAGATGTGGATCTGCAGAAGAATGCTTAAAATATGCTGCGTGGATAGAGTTACGGTTGAAGATGTTTTGTTTGGTTCGGGTGAATAAAGAGAAATAAATGTATAAAACAACAAAAATCAGAAAATTGAGAACATGAAAATGGACAAAAAATGAGATATCCAGATCTTGCAGGTGCAAGACTGCTGGATGTCGGGGCCCTCAAAGAAGGAGAATATTGTAGCTGAAGAACCTGAGTCAATGGTTTGGCCAGTCTACCGTATAGCTGCACCGGGCCGCAGTGAACAAAGTAATGATAGCCGACGTCCGTTGAAGGAATAGGGCACAATAAGAAGAAGATATCTGACTAATTAACTAACTTACCATCACGCCATTACTTCTGTCCTATTGTATGATGTTTTTACAAAATCTTGTTAAGCGTTGAGTCTACGTACTTGTAATTGTCCCATTATTATTGTACATCTTTGCTTCAGGTTCAATATATAATTTGGAATATATAAAATATTTCAATTAATCTAAATAATCGCATAACTACATTTTTAAAAAAGTCCTTGAATATTTGACACACGCGTGTATTTTTAATAAGTATTTAAATCCACATCGTTCAATTGTTTTCAAAGTATGTGCTCTCTCTTTCTCTCTCTATCTCTACCGTGAACTCTGAATAAAACGTTATATGAATATTTTTGTTGCGATCTGTTTATTAGAATAAATAATCAGTTCATTGGAATCCAATATATTATATTATAATAGATAAACAGTCTCGTTAATATTGATAATCATTTTTCGTGTTTTTCCAAAAACCACTTTTGGAATCTCCCCGGGTGAGAATTCTACCAACAGACGAGTTTATCGTAAACTGGTTTCAAAGTCGCAGGTCGCGGAGGTGAAATTCCAAGAAGGATCTCCAGACACTCCTCGCTCACCTGTTTACACCTTTCTCCACACCCAGCGTACGATAGCCTCACTGATCTGATCGGTCCGTTGGAGGTTGCCTTCTCTAGGTGATTACCATCCTGTTCGCTCTCATCAAATATTGACGCGTGTCTCCGAAAATTCTGCATCCCGGACAACTTGACGTTAAACTGTCAGTTCAGACACACGTTGAGTAGTGGGACCGACCGACCATTGCCAGAACTTTATAACTATCAACTGAGATAGATTCAGAGACATCTTTCCCCTGAGGCAGCGCGTCTACTCATTGCGGTGTCACGTGTGGACTACTATTTCAGCTGGATAGATTATATTATTTGAAAGCAATCGAGATGTATCAATTTGAAAGTGCAAATTTGTACTTAACTTACAATGTTGACGCGGTGTAGTAGGTCTGTGCACTTTCCCGAATAGGAAGAGATCCAGGTTCGAGTATTATTTTTTCAAAAAATGATTTTATCTGTATATTTTTATTATTGATATATTTAATTTGTATAAAAATATCAGAACTATGTTCTAAAAAACTGCGAGTTCACAATAATAATGTGTTCCCCTTAATAAAAAAATATTATTTAAATTAATTCTTCTGCGTGTTGTTCAGTAATCACATCTGTGAAAATAAAACTATGAAAATCCTGAGAATTCCAATGAATAATGTTGTCCCTTTTCACCTCATGTAAATAAAATTGTAAAGGGGTCCCCCATTATAGTTATAAATACGAGTTGTTGAGTTAAATTGTTAAATTGATAATGCCGTTACAAGGCGAAACGAGTAGAATCATAAAACGAGTGTTTTTATTTTCACATGTAATTATGGAGTTCTACAAACTTACCTCGGAAACAGTAAATTTGTTATTAAGGAAAACACATTCTTATTGTGAAGTTATTATTCAGAACATAGCTCTGATTAATTATTGATTATTAATGATTATTGAACATAGGCGTATTGTATCCCGGTGACGCAAAAACAATATTTTTCGACAAAATTGATTTTATATGTATATATTTATAATTAATACATTAATTTAGTATTTAGTAAATTTGTTCACTAATCAACTGGAGGATAGAGACGTATATACACAACGGCACCATATCCCGAAGGCATCTAATATATGGCTACCCATTTTCTATTCAGTACTGTGTTATGAAGAATACTCGACATTTGAACACATTATATCTTAAAACCAAATTTTTATTTTATTCACGAATCTCGTATTGAAATTCGCCTATTTTTCGATGATCGCCCGCTGCGTCACGCGGTGAGTCACTCGCCTGTGACAACATTATAATATTCTAATTTCGCAATGTGTTTAAAACATCGTGTGCGCGCTGCACCTGCGCACACATTCACGCGCCGAATGCATGGCTGGTGGCTGGGCACGCGAAAACCGCGCGAATTTCGACCGAGCACCTTCGCGACCTGCAACCGGTTGGGATCGGTTGGATACCTTTTTTTTATTTTGAAAATTTACAAACGAATAACAGATTTTTTTTACGAGATGCCTACCATCGATATCCACTCGAGCGGTGTGATCGCTGTCTCCGATTGATGTCACGTCACTCGGTGAGACAGTCGAGTCCTCTCGAGTGTCTCGCGACTGTTATTTTAAAAGTACATTTCTATTCTGCGATACGATCACCGGTCGAGGTGGCTCAGGTGAGCGGGACGCGTCGTCAGGCGTGATACTTTAATCTAAACCGGGATTTGGAAAATATTCATTTCACGATTAATGTAACATATTACTTTTAAAATTAGCAATATTAACTTTGTGGTTAAAATTCATATTTTTTATTTATTATATTTGTCTTATTAACCACTGAATTGAGTTTAAATACATCCATCGGTTTCGAAAAATACCATTCTGATGATTTAAGCATTTGAGATGTTTGAACAATAGTGGGTTTTCAGAATTTGCTAATCATTTCATAGAAAATGGTCACGGTTTTGATAAAAAAAAATTGGGATTGTCAATTTTGCATATAAACGGTGTTGGTCACAAATTAAATAATTTGGAATCGTTGGAGATAAATAAAGCGTGGAAACTAATCAAGAAATTATAAATAACCAACTAAATTTAACTACGAGTTCCATTCTAAAATTATTCGACTAAATTTGTATTAAGCAACAACTTGAGTTAGGTACTATATTTATTTTGAAATAATTGTTGTTTTTTTTAAAATAGATTCTGGTGAAGATACAATGATATATATTTTTAGTTAGTTATGACATCCTGAAGAAGAAAATGGTATTTTTCGAAACCGGTAGATGTATTTAAACTCAATTCAGTGGTTAATAAAACAAAGATAATAAATAAAAATAAAAAATAATAAAAAGATAAAAATGTAACATATATATATATATATATCCAACAAGCGTGATAGAACTTCAAACTGGAATTAAATTTAGAAAACAGAGTATGATATCAATGATTTTTTATTTATTTGAAAGATCATTCGATGTCATTTACAATGCAATATAATATAATTCAAATGTGCACCACGACTACGTTTGATAAAATGCATTCTTCGGATCCAATTGACAGCCACTCTTTCATATAAATCTGGTGCAATTTCACCAGTAACACGAGTTATGCCGGATCTTGTAGGGGTGTAGGGCCTGATCTTATCTTGTACCGTATGATAAGCCTATATATTGCGAACCTCGAGGCATCGATAACTTTGTCATCACTTGATCACAAAGTGATGACAAAGTTATCGATGCCTCGAGGCACATTTAGAGCGGCAATATTGGCTTCTCTCCGGGAATTTTTTTGTCTTATCATCATCATGTAAAGAATAATTGTTTTAAACTTTTTCACAATTGGACGAATAGCTTGCTCAGATTACGATTGATTACGTCGGCCATTAAATTCACCAAGTGCGCGTTAGGTTTGCCGAGTCGACCGAGTAGACTGATTTTAATAACTTGTGAACGTTGTTTCAATGTGAAACGCTCCACGATAGAATGGTAGACTATATTGAATAAAAATAACAATGACTTCTGTCAATATTTTAATAAACATGGCTACTATTTTTATTTGAAATTCTATCACATTTATCGGATAACTCTACACATAAAGGTCAGAAAAAACAAATATAATTTATGTAAGATATCTATTTAAGTAAGTAAAAAATCTTCGAACAAAAATAACGTAAATTATAATTCGAATAAAAATAAGTAAATATAGGATTGACAATTTCAATGTGAATCAATTTTATGGGCCAATCTGCCGTGTATATCTGACCTTTCTGGCCGACTTTTCGATCATGATGATGAACCTTGCAGTGGGATCCGAAACATCAGATAGAAAGGTTGCCTTAGGTTTATTTCTAAACCATAAAGTTCTCTCACAGACAAATGACTACCGTTGAAGTCGGGACGTCCTCCGTCAGCTCTCAAGTAATCTCATCAATCTCCATTTTCAAGGGTTGTGTGATCATTGATGTGACGTTAATCCTCTATTACTGAATTTATATCCATCTTGTGTCAACATCTGCGGTACAGTGGTTCGCGGAGTGCTTTAATTTCTATCATGGCTGGCGTGTGAATCTCTTCCAAGTTCCGAGCGCACGCCATTTTGTGTCGCGACCGCGCGTTATTTCACCACGCATCGGCAAATATCCAACTGAATCTCCGGCGCAGGATATCATCAGATTGTACGTACCGCTGTATCTATATCCTTCCATCTCACACATATTATTGCTCACATTATTCCAACTGCCACGCGCCTGACAAAAGCCACGCGCCATTCCAACCGACACGCGCCCGACATCAATCTTCTTGAACATCTCTATCGCCTTATCCCTCGTCTCCTCGTGTGCACTTCTGCTACGAAGGGACTCCTCCGTCCATCAAGGGTCCATCGCTGGTCCCGTCTTGCTGGCTATCCCATGATCACCACCACCTCGCCAGAGCTTTGCATGGTGTAGACCTGCACAAAGCTATTGTAATTCTCGAGGTATTTATTGATCATCCATATTCCAATTCGTCTTCGCCATGTGACTTCAGCTTGGCTGACGAAAGTGATGATATCGAACAAACCAGTGCTATCCATAACGATTGGATATGGACAGGGAGAACTGATCACCTTGATTTTATGTATACATTTACTATCTGAGTTGCATATTGTGTATTCCTGTACCTTGTATTTCATATCGCCCATTTATGTCAACCCTCATATTTCATACTAGTAATTTTGATCAATTTATAAATTCTATTTTATTGAATTAATTCACATTGTCTTAGAATAACCTACACCAAATTTTATTGAAGTGTTTTCCATCATTCTGTCTCTGATATCCGCAACCCGCATGAGAAGGCTAATCCGCGCTCTGTGGAGCTGGCCGAGCTTCGGATTAACCTCATCTCTACATAATCTCTAATGTATCAAACACCGCAGCATTAGACTTCTTACAAGGTCACCACAGATTAGCCCAGAAAACTGTACATAGAATCCAGGATAATCTCCTTTTCTAGGCTGTCACTTTGAGGTATAATTTGACCAAAGAATTGGAAGAATCTTTTGTTCACTGTTGTAGTTAAGATAAGGTAATATTTTCCGCTTGCCGCTATTGCGGACTGTCCAGGTCTCCGCTGCACCCGTGAAGATGAACCGACATAATTATAGTTACTCTATAGTAAATTGATTCTTGGACTACCTCGCAACCCGCTATTGGGGAAGTTAGCGCGATACACAACCAGTATTCTATACATATGTTTACATCTGTGATCTTCTTTCCACCGATGGTAACCGTTTGGGACTTCTATTTGTATACGATATACCTTGATGTTCGGTGTGTTGATCAGCCCAGCAGTTTTGTCTCGCGTATTTGCCGACATGCGGGAACATTGCAAGAAGTGGACGGTTAATCTTCGTCCGTCCACACGTTACGTGCGGTCACCGAGTTCCTCGGAGAAGTCTTCCGTCGGCGGATCGGCCTCGTTCGAGAACCGATAACGAGCGACAACGTTCAGGAGGTAATGCGGTTCGTCCTGAGCGCAGCCGAGGATAATTATAATTATAGGGGACGGTATTCACCGTGTCGGCGCATGTGCGGAGAACCGCCGCCAAACCAGTTTCGCAGCCTCATAAACAAGTTCAATATTCATATTATTACGAATAATTTCAATTCAATTAGATCATTTCAGCGTGTCATCGTCTGTCCACTGGCAGTGGGCAGTGGGCAGTGGGCCGGCACATTCCTGACACTCTCATTGTATACTGTGTACTTTATTACCTAGACCATATATATGATCATCAGCAAGCAACTTTCTATCAGCATTATATACTTATATAACAATTTTACACCAGTAGCAAAATGTTAGCGTCCTTGCTTATCATATGAGAAGTACCGAGATCGATAGTTGGCGCCTCTAAAATTCTAAAAAATTTGGAACGGCGTAAATAAAACGCACGGTAGGGAGAGTAAGTTGAACCGGGGCAAGTGCGACATATTGTGCGACAACGACATAAACTTTGAACAGTTCTCAAACTTAGTGAGATTGGACCGGTAGATGCACTTCTAGTTGTATTATTTCTGACAAATTAGAAATATAACGATCTGCTTAATGCCAATATGAATTAGTTATTTTAGTCCTTAATGACGGGTAAAACGTGCTAAGTTCCAAATAAATCTAGTCAAATTGCTCAGACAGGGGAAGAGCGACATATCATAGTGATCGTTTTTGAAAATTGAGAAAGTATCAATACGTAAATATATGGGGTACGATACCGGTCACTGAGTACATGCGCTTCCCCCGCGGTGTAAAATTGATGGGCTAAGTGTATCGGGGCTTATAAATCATAATCCGCGGAAATAATCACAAAGCTAATATATACATCACAAAATAAAGGTACTTACCTAATATCAGCATCAAGATACAGGAAAGATAGAAAAGGCATACACAACTCGCAAGCTGACCTCAAACGGCTGTCATCATTTGAAATGGTTGATTAGCACCATCTCTGGACTGTCTCTTCTAATAATATTGATTTATAACATTTCTTAATGGATTGCTGCACTGGAATCCAATAGCAAATGTAATTAGGAGACGTACATGCACTTACCCCGACTCGCCTTATATAAATTTTTAACTGCCGAATGAAGGCCTCCCCTAGTGTCTCACTTTTATCTGTCCGTTGTTATTCGGTGCCGCATATTTTTGCAGAATATTATGATTTCGTCAGTCCATCGTGTTTTAGGGCGGCCTGTCGGCCTTTTGATTCCCTTAGGGAACCACTGGATGACTGCGTTCTCCAGACCCAATATGCGGGAATTGCGATTAAATCCGCCGTTTTGAAACTAGATGGCGGATCAGATTAGTTAACGAAATTAGCCGAGACTTGCATTCATATTTTCCGGAAGTTGTATCGTGAGACCGTCTGCAGTTTAACGAAGTTCTATCGAAATCTATCTAAAAATGTTGATATTTCTACAGACAAAGATTGATCAAAAACTGTCATCTAATTAATCAGAATTATCAAAGCAGAGTTGTAAAAGGAAAGTGAATTATATTTTTATTTGACTCATATTTTCACGTACTGTAATAATTACAACGTTTTGTTAAATCGTTGGTCCCTGGTGATTCCCGCCCTCTAGTCTGTGCTCCCTCACTTTTCTGTCACCAGAAAAGTGCCTGTTGCCAGCACCTCGGGGCAGGAGCTTCCTCTTTCTCTTCGTCCGTCGACGTGGCCCACCACGAGATTCGTTTCAGGCTGCAGGTTGAGAGTCTATCCTGGATGTTCAGTTCCTGGAGAATGAAAACACGGGAGCGTCTCGCCATTTATAGTTTGCGCAACACATGTCTTCTCTCCCTCACCTTCGGGGTCCGTGATTCCACCGCATATACAAATATGGAATGCACCAGAGACTGTATAATCCTGACTTTCGTTGTCTTGGAAATACCGCGGTCTTTCCATATTTGGTCAAGTCTGGACCTAGAACTTTTCGCCATACCTGTGCGTCGTTTGATTTCTGTCTCGCAGCTACCGTCGCCAGTAATGATGGACCCGAGATAATTGAAAACCTTAACAATTTCAAAATCTGGAAGGGCACGTGTCCTATTAAAAGCTAACCGTTAAGCTTAATAGAACTTTCTTCAATCATCAATGTCATATCTCACAGACGATGATGATGTGTTTGAAATTTAAATAATAAAATCAGTTCAGCGACAGTTCACCTGACAGTTCACCTGACAGTTCACCTGACAGTTCACCTGACAGTTCACCTGACAGTTCACCTGACAGTTCACCTGACAGTTCACCTGACAGGTGAACATCTGCCGTTTAAATCAGATTTTAAAAGTCATCATAATCTTCTCGTGCTATCGTCGCTTTTTTTTTACCGCGTGCCTGAAAATCTGACTGAACCATCACCCCAGGATCTTCAGTCACGATTCTTCTATAGAGGATTAGTTTTTTGCATGTTCAACCACGATCAAATATCCAGACGATATGGAATCATCAGATTAAGGTGTTTTAATTACCTTGTAGCGAATTAAAGTGTGGATTATTTCGCGGTGTATGAATGTTGATCAGAACCGGGGACCTATATCTCCCAGCTCTCCAATGTGTTCCAGTGGGAGGAATATGGATGATGGCGGACCAGAGCCAGTTATAAGAAAAGGATCTGCTTAGATATATTCAACACTGTTTTACAGAGTTGCGCGGAAGTAGTTACTGAAGGTTGATCTGAAGACGGCAGGTAGGCGAGTGACTGACAACGATTGCCACTTGATATTATTATTGTGGCATATCGCCTGACGTCGGTACCGGGAGTGTTTATAGCTGTCGAGAGTATGGCTTAACACCCAGGTAACTATGGGGCGTTCAGGGCTTCCATACTTATCCATCTTCTAGGGCCCCGATTTCCAGCAATCTTTCCCTGAATCGTGAGGTGCAGATCTCATACTTCTCTAGATGTTTCAACACATGTCTGAGATGTTGAAGTTGATGTATTTTTATTGTTTTAAATACTTATTAATAACATTTAAAAAGGATCGCTTAGGTGGTTTGGTCATATGGAACAGATAAATGAGGAGAGAATAGTAAGAAAGATATATGAAGCAAGTGTTGATGGCACCAGAAAGAGGGTCTATCCCTGCGGAGAAACGGGGTGGTAGTAAGTTAGTTAAATACTAATTTATCTTTATTTATCTGAACCATAGCATCTTCATTCGTAACTTTATCCATGCAACGTTTCAACCATTCTGTAGATCTACATTCTTCATTTCTTCGGTAAGTGTCCGCTTCTATTCGTAATGTCACAATCCGAGTCTTCAGTAGAGGTGCCAGATTTATAGTGAAAAATGTTAAAGAATTGATATGAAGGCGATTATGTGACGACCTGATTAAAGGACTCCGGCAGTGTTTGCTCAACATGTCACCGGCTCCGACGTGACGCGTGGAAGAATGTCCTCACCCATTGTGAAGACGCCGGCACGTGGAGACGAGCTGAAGAAAAAAATGCCCCCCTTCCAGCCGATCACGTCCGTGACGTCATGGCCAATCATCGGCCGGCCGCGGCGAGGGTGATTTAAATTCAGAATTCATTTAATTTATTACGAGCAGTGCAATACTGGAGTAATGTTATTAAACGTGAGATGCTTGTTCATGCACAATAGATCTAAAGTCATCATCGGCCGTTAACTATCATTGGAAGAAGACCTCCCCGAGTGTTTCCCGCTCTTTGTCTATTGTTATTGATTTCATCGGCCTCTTGATTCGTCGTTTAATTTTTTTACGTATCCTATTATATTTACTACTAGCAGAAAAACAATCGGCTGTCGCCAACTGCTTGCTGCTATGCCCTGCGGGCGGTTATTGTGGCCAAGGCTTCCGTAGAATCTATATTTCACTGCGGAAATCCCTTATTATAAATATAAATTAAAACTATTAATTAGAAAAATATACATATAAAATCCATTTTTCGAAAAATATTGTTTTTGCTACCGGGATTCGTACCTGGATCTCTACCAATCCGGGGAACGTGCATTAACCGATTATGCTACACCAACACAGTGCATCGACGACAAATTTTCGAACTAAACACTTGTTATACTTTTCAAATTGATGCATCTATCGTTCCATTATTTTAAAGCCATCTTCTTTATTTTTATAAATTTGTCGTCAATGCACCGTGTTGGTATAGCATAATCGGTCAATGCACATTCCCCGATAGGAAGAGATCTAGATTTTTCGATAGTATTTTATATGTATATCTTTCTAAATAATAGATTTAATTAGTATTTTTTTTTAAATATCACAGACCTACATAAAATAACAAAATATCAATTTTCATCCATAACTCAAAAATTCAAAGTAGTTTTAGAATTGGGCGCTACATACGTGTGTATGTCACACAAAGCTCTTGTGACACGCGTTCGGGCGCGTTCAGCAGGGGCTTGGGTCTCTCCGACGTTTTCTCTTGACTACTCTATAAATCTTTGGTCATTATGCTATCTGTACCTGATGGGGCAAAAAATGCCGTTTTTTTGTTCAACTTATAATTATTTTTATTCTTATTTATTATAATAGAGATGCATACACGGAATATGTATCAATATTCTTAAAATAGGACAAACTCGATGGCCTCTCGGAACGTGGCTCGAACCCCTACCACTAGATCAGTAAGCGAATATCGTAACCACTAGACAACAAGTACATCAGTATTATTGTAAATAATATTCCAAGTCTAAGTAAAATATAACTTGGTTTTCTTGTTATTTTCTTAACTTCTAGGAAATTTGACATGTTTGTAACCACAGACCAGTAAATGGATAGATATGAAATAAAGTTTACATATAGGAGAGGGGTTTGGAACATTAGTTGCGGGACGAGGGGCATTCTACACACGTTATTTTTGTAAACAAGGCGTATTTTGTACATTATATAATGTATATTATATTGTCAGCATTTAAATTCTCGTTTCAATCGAGTCATATATTTTTAAAAAGTCGCGGAGCTATTTGATTGCGTAAGTGGTACCAAAATGATCACGTGGATGACATTAAATTGAAAATATTGAAAAAAGGAATTCGCGTTAGTTCACGTCTATATATTTGGTAGTCTGTGTTTATAATAGTTTTAAGGAGAAAAAAATAGTCAGAATTTTAATAAAAATTCCAATTTCGATCAAAATGCCAGATGGTACTTCGTACACGGTGTACTTACTACCTGTCAAGTCAGGTTAAGTCACTTATTACTTAAATAAATAAAACTTATTTCACACATTTCTCGCTCCACCGGGTATATTTTCATTTTCAGGTTTAATTTATAAGATAAGATTTCGCAAAACCCGTCCTCCGTTCGATTGGCAATATCTTCGAATCGTTGGGCAGTGGCAGCTCCTGCGCCAATAATACTAATAGTGATAAAAATGAATCCACGATTTAATATTTATCATACAGTATTACCTGATATTAATATTTTCATTTATTAATGATGTTTGTGTGGTTAATATTGTGGTTAGTCATAATTTAAATTTGTATTTAACTTTGTTTAAACCACTGTGTTGTTTTTACGTCAACCGATTTCGATACTGACGTATCTTCGTCAGGACTGGCGTACAATTGAACTGCTCCATAAAAACTAATTTAAACGGCATCCATTGTACGCTACCCCTGAAGAAGATATGTCAGTAAGGGACGCATTGAATATGTTGTCACAACCGATCGATTATTTACAATTATTATAGAAAACAGTCACATTTTAAATGTGTTTTCACAGTCGATACTAATTAGTTACCCACCACTTATATTTTTGTTTTTGTCTATGTTTGCATTTTTAATTTTAGTATACGCTGTACGCCGAAGAAGGGACCATTGGCTTTGAAACAAGTTGATTTATCAATAGACAATAGTAGAAACAAAGTGTTTTCTTACTATTAATAAATTTAATTAATCATATTAAAAGTCACTTGCGATTATAATCCTCGAAGATAATTACACCAAAGTATTATAAATATATCACTGATAAATTGTACCATGCAGTTCGCTGAAAAAATGTAATATTTTAAATTGAAAAAATGAACGAATAGCACTTGATAAGGTGATAAGTGTGACATGTGATTTAAATCATCGACTTAAACTGTTCTCAAACTTCGCAAGATGACGCTATGCCTTTGATAGAACTTTGATACGGGAATCATTAACCATTTCCTAATTTAAGTCTTTGAAAATCGAAATGTGACATTTTATGAAATCTGGACGAGTAGATGCACTAACCCCAAATTTGGGGTAAGAACATCTGGTCGTATTATTTCTGACAAATTGTTAAAATAATGAAAATGTCTTTACCGATTTTACTTACTTACTTACTGACAATATGAATTAGTTTTGTTGGTCCTTAATGACGAATAAAACGTCCCAAGTTCCAAATAAATCTAGTCAAATTGCTTAGACGGGGAAGTGCGACATATCGTAGTGATCGTTTTTGAAAATTTAGAAAGTATCAATACAAATATATATGGGATACCGTACCGACCACTGAGTAGATGCACTTCCCCCGCGGTGTAAAATGTTTGGGGTGAGTGTATCCGGTCTTGGAAATAATCACAAAGCTAATATATACATCACAAAATAACAACAAATTATTGAGATACATACACGAAATATTGAAAAGGTATACACAACTTGCAAGTTGACGTCGAACATCTGATGACAGACCCACTTTAATACAGAGTGTAACTGGCCTAGTCCACAATACTTTATGACCGGACACCTGACTAAATTGAGTCGAAAATGTTCAAGGAACGGGTGCCTAATGTAAACCATATTAGAGATATAAGGATTCTAAAGAAATTATAATGCGATTATTTCGTATAATTTTAATATTTCATCGATTCCAAATTATATATTGAATACAAAAAATTAAAGTTCATAGAATTGAGTGGCCAGATTGTTTTCTGTTTAGGGCCTGAAGCAAAGATATAGATTAATAATGGATACATTTCGCTAATATTTATTCCTATCTAAGTGTAAGAATTTCAAACAATAATACCTACTTGTATTGGTGTATAATTTGCACATACTTCTTGAAAATTTTCGACTCACAAATATCCACCCATAAAATATTGTGGATTAGGTCAATTACACCCTGTATTAAAGTGAGTCTATAAAAATAGTCAGTGCGGTCTTGACGCTGAATTCGGTTTTATCTGTCACCGTTCTTTAAAGGAAACGTTAAACATTACAAAAATTTGATATTTTTCGCAATAGCTCATTGTATTTGTGAATCTCCAGACGCCCCTGGTGACGCCGTTGCGTCACACCACCGAACGGTGATTTTACGACCCGAAGGTTGGTCGGACACGTTCAAACTTTTCACGGCTGCTTGACATTTACATAAATTTGGCGGTTTTTGTCACATGGTCACCGTGGTGTTGCGAAATGTAACATCTAGAACAATACGGGAAATTTATTTATATTCAGGAATTGCGATACCTTCTTCTCGGCTCTATCCACTCAACGGACGACGGCTATCGTGTTGGTCACTTTGTTCACTGCGGCCTGAAAAGTCTACAGTAGACGGAACCCTAAAACAGACCTTCGTCTTAGGTTCTTCAGCACGATGTTCTCATTCTTCCAGGGCGCCGGGCCCTGGGATCTCGTTCGTTGGCGGAACATGTTACTCTAAAAAGAAACGAACACAATAAGAAGTGTATTGAGATTCAATTTAGAGATCTGCTCGAGATTGGTAGAAAGGCACAAAAACTCAAGCCGACGATTGATTTGACAGCGAGAGTACGCCTCGCCGAGAGCTAAAGTGACCATCAAAAATACATTTTATACGATGTTTAGTTCATAAACCTTTATAGTTTCATATGTAAACATTTGACCGTTTTGAAATGGTACTCATTAGCATCAGGTGAACTCTGTATTGGTTGTATTTAAATTTCTATACTATATACGGAGCGCGCATAAGGTCGAGGTGAGCATAACAGATAAGATAAAGAACGGAGCGATTAGATTGTCTGTCCGGTTTGTTTTAATGCGCGCGTATTGGGCGGTGAGAAATCATCGTTGTCGAATGTAGCACACCAGCTTGCGCATATTATATTAAACACTGCAAAAAAATTATAATTTTAATTAAATATTAGAATATTTAGTTTTAAATCACTTTATTATGTCAACCAGTTTCGGTCGGAGCCAACCTTCTTCAGGACAAGATACGAGGCGTGTCCGTAAAATAAGTTCCACGAATTTTTTTCACATAAAAAAACTGGTTTAATTTTAAAGAAAAGTATATTTTTGGAAAGTTCAGTCCTTCTTTTATTTTTCTACATAATCGCCGTTGCGTTCTATGCACTTCTGCATTCGAGGCACCCACTTCTTTAAACCAGAGTCATAGAACTCTGCCGCCTGTCCGCGTAGAAAACTAACAACCGCATTTTGTACCTCTTCATCTGTCTTGAATTGGGTTCCGCCAAGGTTTTTCTTCAACTCGGGGAAGAGATGGAAGTCACTTGGTGCTAAGTCTGGACTGTAGGGTGGGTGAGACACCATTTTCCATCCAAATTTTTCGATGAGGGCTGTGGTTCGATTGGCGGTGTGCGGTCGGGCGTTGTCATGGTGAAAACGCACTCCTTTGGTCAACATTCCTCTTCTCTTGTTCTGAATTGCACGTCTAAGATTTTTCAAGGTCTCACAGTACCGTTCAGCATTGATTGTTGTCCCGCGAGGCATAAACTCGCACAACAATACGCCCTTTCGATCCCAAAAAACGCTAGCCATGATTTTTCCGGCAGACAGGATTTCTTTGAACTTCTTTGCTCTTGGCGAAGAAGGGTGCTTCCACTGCTTCGATTGCTCCTTTGTTTCCGGTGTGGTGTAGTGTATCCAGGTCTCGTCGCCAGTAACAATAGAGTCCAGAAATTCCTCTTCGGTTGTTCCGTGAAAAGCGAGAAATTCTTGGGCCGCTTCAACCCGCTGCCGCTGGTGATCTGCAGTGAGCATTTTTGGTACCCATCTTGCGCAGACCTTTGAATAGCCTAAATGTTCAGTCAAAATCTTGTCGATTGTGGTTTTGCTGGCCTCCGGAATCTGTTCGCACAGCTCCCTAACTGTAATCCGTCGATCTTCGAGCATTGCCGCTTCGACTCTGGCAATTGTTTCGTCGGAAACCGATGGCCGCCCTGCACGGGCTTCGTCGTGGACGTCTGTTCGGCCATTTTTAAATTCCCTGACCCATCTGCGCACCATCCCGGAGCTCATACACTCTTCTCCATACACTTCACAAAGTTCTTCGTGAATTTCCTTCGCCGATTTCTTCTTAGCGGCCAGGAAACGAATAACAGACCGCAACTCGCAGCTGGCGGGAGACGCAAGAGGAAGCTCCATCGTTGACGGCTGCTGGGCCTAGACTAAACGTCGCAGCGACGCTGGCTTGGTGAGGAATTATAGTGGAGGAACCAAATAACCTGCCTCTGCTGTCTGGTCGCGCATAGAAACGATCCTAGCGCCAGCGGCAGTCCGTGGAACTTATTTTACGGACAAGCCTCGTAGTATGGACCGGGGGCGGCTCCGGCTCATATTCTCTTCTACAATCGTATGGAATAATTTGCCTGCAACATATGGCACAACACTTGCCGATCGACATTTGCCAACCTTTGGCTCAACTTATTTATGCGAACAAACATTCTCTTCTACGGATCAAATAAAAAAATACCAAATTAACCGATGATAATTTAAAATCATGCCAGTTGCTAGCCGGAAAGCGATGCAAGGTCACCGTTATAACTAGTAAACTTCACAAAGCCTAGAAAGTATTTTATTAGTGTTTAATGATTTAGTTTTCTTGTTTTATAAATAGTGCACCGAGTTACTGACCACCACTGTATTTTGTATTCTTCTACGACTGTATTGTGAATTTGAGTTTTAAATAAAAATATTGTTATTTTTATTTCTTAACTTTGTTTTATTAACCACATATTGAGTTTAAATACATCTACCGGTTTCGAAAAATACCATTTTGAAACCGGTAGATACCGAAAAATACCGGTTTCGAAAAATACCAGGATATTAAAACTAACTAAAAACATTAGTTATTGTTTCTTTACCAGAATCTATTTAAAAAAAAAACAACAATTATTTAAAAAATAAATTTAGTACTCAAATCGTTACTTAATACAAATTTACTCGAATAATTTTTAGGAAAAAATTTTAGAATGGGACTCGAAGTTAAATTTAGTTGGTTGTTTATGATTTTTTGATTAGTTTTACACGCTTTATTTATCTCCAACGATTCCAAATTATTTCATTTGTGACACACACTGTTTACACGCAAAATTGACAATCCCAATTTTTTTTTAAAACCATGACCATTTTCTATCAAATGATTAGAAAATTCTGAAAACTCACTATTGTTCAAACTTCTCAAATGCTCCTTTACTCTTATATTAAAATTTCTACCCGTTTTACCAATATAAATAGACACTATAAACTTAGTTGCAAGGATTGTGCTAAATTTAACTACGAGTCTCATTCAAAATTTCTTTCCTAAAAATTATTCTAGTAAATTTGTATTAAGTAACAATTTGAGTTAGGTACTAAATCTATTTTTTAAATAGATTCTGATAAAAAAAAACAATAACATATGTTTTTAGTTAATATTGACGTCCTGAAGCAGAAAATGGTATTTTTCGAAACCGGTAGATGTATTTAAACTCAATTCAGTGGTTAATAAAACAGAGTTAACAAATAAAAACAATGAATTTTAACCACAAAGTTAATTTCAAAAGTAAAAATATTGTTTTTTTCTCGTTTTTATTGTCATTAAAATTTATATAGGTACAGTGAAAATGTTGAGATTCTGTTTACCTCATATTTGGCTGTTCACACTCGAAAGTCTGCCGACCCTTGGTACAGACTAACCCGAGTACAGACATTTACCGTACACAGAAGATTAAGAAATTAGAAGCGGCCTGTCAGGGTGGGTCAGAGTATCAGCTATCGGGTGGGAGGGAAGGGTAGAGGAGGGGATACATGGGAAAATCTTTAAAATCGGACTACTGGATTAATTTATTCGGTTATACAGTATTTGGCAAGTCATTATGCAGGGGAAGATAGAAGGCAGCAGAGTAGCAGAGTAGTGGAGCTAGGAAGAGATTACCTTGGCTGTGTGACTTCAGGAAGTGATTCAGTATCTAAAATGTTGGTGATCTTATACAAGATAAATCGTGGCCTGACGGCCTCTTTATTCCCTTCAGATACGATTACCAACGATTGTCCGTCCTCCGAGCGATGTGGTCTGCCCATTGCCATTTCACTTTCTTAGCATATTCAATTATATCAACCACTCTTGTATATTCTCTTTCTTTTCCTACCTCTTCGTGCGATCACTCCAGGTTTTTAGACCCCTCTTTTGTTGATAGTAGTATGTGTGTTGCATATTTATTATTAATTTTACACTTTATCAAATATGTATAAATTAAAGAGCAGTAATTAAACGATTCGCCATTTAAATATTGAGTAAGCTAGAAATAAGAGCTATTAAATCATTCGGACATCATAGCTACTGTGTTTTGTCGTCGATGAAAATGTATCAGACTCAATACGTGGTTAGCAAACAAAATGTATATTTTATCAGCTAGTCAAGTCTGTTCACATCTTTAGTCAGCTTCGTATTTATGCGTATTCAGCATAAATAGTCGAGTTGTTACCTGGTCAGCAGGAGCGGGCTTATACTATTGATCGGCAACAAAATGTTCGGTTTGTTTAGGTTAGGTTTAGCAGAATTAAATTAATTTTATTAAATCTGACTTATGATTTGCCGCTTCATTATTTATATTGCTGCAAATGTATTTACTTAGCTGTAGAAATAACTTTGGAGCTACCTAATATTTATTTATTCTTAATATAGTGCATACGTTAGAATTTTTATATATGCTCTAATATAAACAAGATCAAAATCGTTCCTTTTAACTACAACTTATCTTTCACATATTTGTTTAATTCCATTTTGAATCTATGTAGTTTCTCCTCCTTTCTTATGTTTTTTTGGCATTTCATTAAATATCTTCATGGCACTGTACATCATCGATTTCTGAGATTTAGCCTTCTTCCTGAATGACAGTCTCAGTCTATCTATCTTTTCCTCTCGTATGATGTTCGTGCTCATGTTGATTTGCATCAATTTTTTTTATAAATTCTGCCGATATTTTTTTAGTGATGATTTTATAAATAAGTACCATTGCATTGATATATATTTTGTGGTTAAAGGTCATCATATTCAGATCTTCCAGCGTTGCACCGATTCGAGTATATCTATTTTTCAGAGTATTATTCTCAAGGTTTTATTTTGCAGCCCTGACAATTGCTGCATTTCTTCTTCATTAGCCAAAAACAAAATGCTGCTGCAGTAGTTGATGTGAGGAGTAATAACAGAGCTGTGTACTATTAACATTATATTACATTATTTGATGATTTCTTGTTCTACGTGTTGACCACAAGTGACGGCTCAACTGACTATTTGCCGGCAGAAATCATTTTATAGCTAACCAAAACCTCAATGTCCAAAATTTCAGCTAAGTTGGCTTGGATATATCCTCCGCGTGAGAAACGAAAGTGCCTAAATAAATGCCAGAGCGAAGAAGACTTGTAGGACGAGCCAGGAGAACGTGAAAAGAAAGATGGAACTGTCAGTGCCCGAATAATCGTCACAGCGCAGGACGATGAAGGGAGAAGTACTCTCTTTTCCTTCTAGTGCCCTACGTTGGCTATCATCAGTTTGTTGACTGCGACCTCTCTACAGTAGACTGGTCAAATTATTCCATCAGTTTCTTCAACCAAGTTATCCTCCTTCTTCCGTCGATACTTGTCTGCATTACGAGGTGCAAGATCTGATTACATGTCGAAACATTGAAGTTTTCGGATTTTTGTTGTTTTAAATACATATTTTTCTTAATTTATCTGAACCGTAACTCTTATCCATCCAGCTTATTTGACGCAGTCTTTATTATGCAGAAATGTTCCTTATCACAGAGTGAGAAAGCGAGCATCTGCGATGAGCGGTGAACGTGAATTCAGTATTTTCAATTTTCTTAATAGTCAGTGGTTCAGAATCGCATTTAGCAATTAATGGAGAATAAATATCGCGAATTCCGAGTCACGCGGTGACACGAGTGACGAGGAGGCACGGTGCCGGCGGCGTGACGTCAGGCGGTAATGCACCGCGCACTCCGATTGGCCGGGCGATTGACCTAGGGCCAGTCTCGTTAGAGGCGCACTCGGCCCGGAGGAGGCGAGCTCGCGGGGCCCGAAAAATCTCGCGGATTTCAGACAGCGCGTCTGACTGTTCCAGTCCTTAGAATTGTCCATTAAAAAAAAAATTGTCCATTATGGTACAGCCATTGCTCGGTAAGGCGGGCTGTAGTCGCCTTAGTGTGAGTCGTCGCGAGTCTAATGAATATTTTGAGGATACATTTCTGATTAACGATAAAATATATAATAGATCTTATGAGGTACCGAACCCTTAATAGAATATTTTGGGGTAGTTTTCAGCTTATCAATAAAATAATTAATGTACCTTATTTGGTACCGAACCCCCATGTGAGTATTTTGGGGTAGTTTTCGGCTTACTGATAAAACACATAATGGACTTTATTAGGTACCGAACCTTATAACTCATTATTTTGAGAGTAGTTTTAAGCTTAGCAATAAAATTTAAAATCGACTCCCTATTTGATTACGTAGCCCTAAAAAATGAGTAATTATAAATGATCAAGTCCAGGGTTATGAAACTCGCACTAACAATTCTTGGAATTCGTTTATTATTTCTGATGTGTCGACATTTGGGGAGATGTTTGAACGTTCTTTTATTTTGCCAGAATGATATGCGGAGAATTCGCGATCGATTCGGTTTCCCCGATTGGTTGATTTACTTCACTGATTTCTGTGTGCCCCTATCCTTCCTATCTGCCCCTACGCTGCGACGAACCCATCATCGTCTTTGTAAATTGGCTGTGACGTTAGATGACGAATGTTGACACCGTCGTTGCTTGGCCCATCGGGGATTTTGACTCGGTAAGATTTATTTACGGTACATAGATATGTAACTTTTTAGTGCATACCGTAATAAGTTGAAGTAAACAAGGTATGAAGAATAATAATATACATAACCTAATTAACAATTTTGTCTTCATTTTATATTAAATACAGACGAATGCATCGCAACCTCGTATATCATTTAAAAAATAAAAATCAATATAGAAAATGTATTTCTAAAATATTTATGAAAAAATAAAATAGTGTATGACTGTACAACTCGCGTTAGTCTCAGATTAGTTTTTTGTTACCCAAGTTTTGAATTCTGCGTAATTAAGAATTAAACTGAGCAACCGTCCCAGTATCGTTACAGTCAGCGGCGTGCAGTCAGTATTTTGAAATAGCTCAATTTCTGCGAAATAATTCGAAATAAAATATATATTCCTAATGTGAGATAAATTTTTAATTTCGCTTTATTTCTCAAAATGTATAGTTTCGTTCAGTTTATTTCAATGTACTTACTGCACGCGCCTGATTAAATGGTAAAATAATGGTTATATGGTAAGATAATTGTATCAATCAATAAATTAAATAAATTGTTTCAAGTCCATTTTTTTTCGTTACAGGTGATCCCGACAGGACTTGGCCTGAATTTCAAAGAATACCGACTCAACGCAAGTAACAAATGGATTTAAAAATACTATATTAGATAGCCTGACAGCAGTAATGAAGAATCTATAAACACAGTGATAATATTAACGTTTGTGGCTCAAACCGCAAAAAGTGTCCCACGCCGTGTTGCGATCCGGCTGCTAGTTCAGTCTGCGTCCGCTGGTTCCCGGTCTCGCCTGCGACACCGCGGCTGACTCCTGGCTGCCGCCGGCGACTACCACACGGGCTAGGCTGTCGAATGGCCCAAAACGAGAGGCAAGTCCCGGAGACGAAGAAGAGGGGGGCCGAGTCGTCGACCGCAGCCCGGCGCTGCTAGCTGGAGTGCGTTCAGGTACGTTTCTGCTCATCTCGTTTATGGTGTGCGACATCGTCGGTGAATTCGGTCGACACTTCGCCAGATGGCGGCATCCGTCTACCGCACTAAGATCGACGGAGATTATGCATTACTGTACATCGTCACGTGCAGAGCTAATGATGGAAACCGCTTAGTACATATCGTTAATTCAGTTTAAAATTAATTAAACATACGCATACTAGTCTGTGTCCAAACTTTATGAACATCCTGTACTGCAAAAACGATAATTCTTCAAGGTGACGTAATATGACACAACTGATACCACCACCACCCCTGCGACAACCCTGTTTATTGGTTTTGGGCAGATCTGAATCTACATTAAACAACCATATAAAATAAATAAAAATACTATTAAACACAATTTCAACTTGAGCATCTCTGAACAACAACACTGTATGTCATGTATGACGCTCCGTCTATCTATATTTAAAAAAAACGATATACAGCGTTGTTGCAGAGGGGGCTCGATTGTGTATTTACTGTACATAGTATAAAAATAATAGCTTAGCAAAGTTAATTTTTTTAAATTTAATTCATAACTTTGAGCGGAGTGTAAAAGTGGCTTCGCCGGGTCTCACGACAATGGTGGCGCGGAACCTTGACTCTTGGCATGGTCAAATTTTGATCTAGGATAATTCTAGACGATTCTCTCATCAGCGCTAATTGAGACCGATCAGATAAGGCGCGACATGGAACTGCGTAGATTAATGGCTAAATAATGTCGCCTATTTATAAAACTGGCTGAATTGGCGCTCGGGAGTTGTTGAAAATGAAAAGGACTATAGAATGGAGACATTTCAATTATATATTGACAAAAATATCTTATTACAGACATGCAATATTCAACAAAGTTGGTAAAATAACACAATCGGAGACCTCAAGATTGTTTGCACGTCACCTGTAACTGTCACGAAACCTTGACAACTTTGCCTTACCTGTTATAGAGGTGATCTTTTGATTCGTGAACATACACTACTTCCTTTTTATTCTTTGATATCAAAGGATTTCTTCTTATCGTGCCTTGTCCATTCATCGGATGCTGCAGCCCGGAAAAGCTCTACAGTAGACTGGCTAAACCATTTCCTCAGATTCTTCAGCCATAATGTTCTCCTTCTTCTGGTGCCCCGAATCCAACAATCTTATTCTGTTAGGAGAACACATTCTTATTGTGAAGTTGTAATTATTCAGAACACAGGTCTGTGATATTTTAAATGTGAATTAAATATATTAATTAGAAACATATACATCAATTTTATCGAAAAATATTGTTGTTGCGCCACCGGCATTCGATCCTGGATCTCTTTCCTAACCGGGGAAGGGGTTGGGCATTATCCAACTATGCTACAGCGACAAATTTTTGAATCTATATGTTATCTTTTTGATATTAATACATTTTAATCGTTCCATTATTAGAAAGAGCCATCTACCTTATTTTTACAGAATCTCAAATACCGTTGAGTAATCTGATAGCAGACGCCAGAATTATCAATTCATTTTTATTAAACTTTGGACATATTGAAACAACTTTATTATTAGGAGAACATAGTTGGATAATGCACCTTCCCCGTTTAGAAAAGAGATGCAGGTTCTAATCCCAGTGGCGCAACAACAATATTTTTCGATAAAATTGATTTTATATGTATATCTTTCTAATTAATATATTTAATTAATATTTAATGTTATTCTGGATTATGAGGATGTAACGGCATGTCCGAGTATACGGAAGTCTTCGGATTTTTATTGTTTTAAATACGTATTATGTCGTTATTCATCCGGACCATACCATTTACAATTGTAACTCTATCCGTCCAGCTTATTTTGAGCATTCTTCTGTAGACCCACATCGGAAATGCTTCAAATCGCCTTGTTATCTCTTCGGTTAGTGTCCATGCTTCCATGCCGTACAATAACACCGAGAACCATTTGCATTCATAATCTAAGGTTGAATCTTGTCTGCGGAACAACACCTTTTTGATGCGGATAAAGGTTGCGCGAGTTTGTTCAATGCGGCATTCGATTCCAATACAAGGATCCCATCTTTAATTAATATAGCAACCCGGGTACATAATACTTTACGTTATGTTTGCTGATGACCATATACTTGTTCCCTGCGGCCCTGAAAACCTCTACAGTGGACAGGCCAAACTATTGCCCCGACGCAAACGGTGATGATGATTTACTACTTCTGTCGCAGAAATATTTGATATTCTTAAAGGACGATGCAAGAATGTCTTGATAAAGTGACCATACGTCCCGTTTTGTACGGGACTCCGTTTTTAGGTAGCCTATCCCGTTGCCCCCGAGCGCGCTTCGGAACGCCGAAATATTCCGAATTCAGAAAGAAAGCAACCCATGGAAACAATTTCAAAAAAAGGAGCAAAAAATTCGACGCCTAGTAGAGCGGCGATAACGGAAGGCGCAATGCGTCTCACACCTATTTAAGTCGGTCAGAAGTCTGCTAACTCGCTCGCTCCTCGGTTGCGATCGTGCGTAGATAGATCGCGCATCACTCTTCACGATCGATCATTGTTTGCTTATCTACATCTGTTATTGTAGTCAATTTAAATGTCTTGTACGTGAACCCTTCACTTTAACAAGGCCTAAATGCAAGTGCACTTTTAATATTAACTGACAGGTTAAGTACCTTTATAAAGCAAACAAGTACTCAAGTACACGTCAGATGTGAAAAGTGTCCTATGTCGAAAAGTGATGTCCCGTTTTGAAGACAAAAATAAATGGTTATGTTATGGATGCATCAGTTTTTTTAATTTTGAAGGCGTTTATTCTCGGAAGACGTTGATTAAACCGAGATGGAGAGATAAGAGGATTTAAAATACACCACAAACATATAAATAATTGACACGACTAAATGAATCTGCCCTTGAGTGGACCGCCGTCTCTTCAGGTACAGGGTGGGGCGATCAGACCTGACGATGTAATATTCAAAAAGCCGTTGCATATCTAATACACATCTGTCGTATTCCCCCTCTGCGTAGAATATATTTTTTCTGGTTCAAAAAATTGTTCTTAAATTCAGTTAAATAAACAAAACTGAAATGTCCCTGGCGGGGAACCGAGAAATACAAATAAGACGTGAAAATAACTGGTGAAGCTATATTTATACCGGCTTGTTACAAAGCTCACCGGGTATAAATAAAAAATTGTTTTTAAGAATATATAAATAATAACATTTTGTAAATTGAGTTGAAACACTTAATTACTCTATACTTTATTATATTCAACGTTGGAACGTTTTTGGTAACATCTCATTATCAATAATACACTTCTGTCGCCGCAAATACTTCGATAGCTAGTTCTGGGTTTTCTACGGGTAATGTTGAATACAGTAATTCAATCTATGCAAATTCAAAGTACACAAACATTTATGAACCTGCGCTAGTAGACGCCGACGTCGCTCTTTAGTCTGATGGTCCTTAAATCTGCTGGTCAGCCACCGAAAACCTTCTCACAACCGATAAATTTTTTTTATTATCGCCCCCGTAAAAGTTCGTCCAAATCGCAAAATCTCTCTTCCCAGTAGCAGCTTCGCTTTTGTTTTCTGTTTTTAAATCCACACAAAAAGAACACACATATTCAAAATTTTATATCAGACCTACCTATCGAAGTATAAAAGCGCGTAAACAACTTCGATAATAAAATTGTGCGAATGTAGAAAATGAAGCTTTACACTTTACAGCTTAATTTCCTGAAATTCTGCAACATTGTTTTAACCTTGGCTTTGCACTTCAGATGTTTCCTGTTACCCAAAAAACCTGCCACAACTTCTGTAAATAAAACCCGAGCCCTTTTTTGTACTGGATTGATTTACGTTCAAACGCGTTATCTTTTATTAAATTTCTGATTTGCGGCACCACGAAAGTCCTTTCATTAAGTTTTTCAGAAGACACTTTCGGGAACTTTGTTACTAAGTACGAGGCACGTTTTTTAAGTAAGTGCCGTCGCCGGATATTCCCGGTGTAGCGTTGCGGTTACGATGTTGCGCATGCACGTTGAACACTAAATGGCCCTGAACGCGCCTCACGTTTACCCGAGTGTCAAACCGGGCTCCCGACAGCCATAAACGCTCCTGGTACCGACGTTAGGCAACATGTCACAATAATATCAATCGGCAACCATCGTGAGCGTCGCTCGCCTACCTGTCGTCTTCCCGACTACAAGATCGCACCTAACTCTGTAAAACAGTGTTCAATAAATAGTTTTATCTCCCTACAACCTGCTCTAGTCCGCCTTCATACATATTCCTCACACTGAAACATAGTGGAGAACTGGGAGATGTAGGGGCCCAGTTCTGATCAACACACATATACACACATAAATCTGATGAATCCATATCATCTGGCGACACACATCATACTTACTTGATCGTAGTTAAACATGCAAAAAATCTAACCCTCTATAAATCTCTCATTACAAGGCGGTACAGCGATCCCGAGATCCATTTGTGATTTCGACCATACAAAATGTTAACACGCCTGGAGCGTCGATCGGGACTGTTTTGTAATTCCATTAACAATCTTCCTCCCACCGCTAATCATCCAATCATAACCGAGTGCGCTAAAAATTGGCGCTCAGTTTCGAGTAGATACATGTAGTTGTTGTGTTGGTTAAATTAATGTATCGAGAGTTGCGACTACGAGTGCTTCAGTTCTGCCAATGTTGATACTTTTAGAAACTGCCTTTTCTTTTCAAATATTCTTTTGCTATTTCATGTCGTTTGGTTAGCTCCCCGTAGTTCACTCAGTTCACGCGGTCCCGGTCGCCGATCGCCTGAACTTGATTTCTGTCATCAATTTCTACTTTACTTTAGCACACCACACCTTGAAAACTGCCGGGAAAATTATATAAATATGAATAAGATGATAATCATTAGGCAATATGTTGTTCGATCTTTATAACTTATTTGCGGATCATGAAATACATGGATCGGTGGTTCTATCTATTACGCTACCCCCCTTCGCTACAACCAGAACACGATCTTTTCTGCGGTGTGTTCTCTATGATTTTTTGAGTTGAAGTTGTACATTGGAACTAAAAGTAGCGTTTACTATTTTTGGTGCGTAGACTGCCGCCTAATTTGCCCTGCCGTGTGGGACTGCATTGTTGGCTTATGTTAATTATCGTCATGCTGCATGGGACTGATATTTATTTGTGTGTAACCGAAAGTGTATGACCGAGTGTATTTTGTGTTGAACAACGTTGTACGTGTCCTGGAGCCAGAAGGCCATTCATTTAGAGTCCGTCCGCCCTATACCTAAATAACTTTTTTCTCCTGTAATTATTTGTCTTCTGTGGATTCAATGGAAGAAGATCCAGATACCGATGGGAGAATTTCACAGGTGGGTCGTGTTTTCTGGTTCTGGGTGGTTTTTCAGCCGCCCCCTGACCCTTATTCGTATTTCTCTCCCGAATTCCTTCCACCCTTCCTGCATCCCATATTTCCCCACCCCGTGTTCAGACACATGTATAGAGTGATAAAAGGGATTATGTGGACACGATAACTCCGAAGCTCGTATCAGATCTCGGCTAGGTTCTTAACCAGCCAAGTAAGTCATCTTGTTTAAAAATGGCAGCCGTTTAAAAGTTTCTCGTACCTTATCATCACTTTGTTCACTGCTCCACAGTAGACTGGGCACACCATCGTCTCAGGTTCCAGGGCTCCGACTTCCAGCAATTTTTCCCCGCACTGTGAGGTGCGAGATCTTCATGTCTCATTACAGGTCCGAAATATTAAAAAGTTTAAAAATGGTTCCATAAAATGACGAAATCTACCCGATTCAGTGCGAATCTTTTTTCTCGCTAAGGGTGCGTGACGCACAAACTGACACGGGCGCTTGCTGTAATAGTAATATATTGTGTTATGGTCATACGTACTCCCTGTAAGTGTGCGTGTCCGTGAGTGTACCTCGACACTTAGCAGTGTGGGTGGGGCATCTTGATCATTTTATTGTTGTGTATTTAGGTAACGCGAATTCGGGCCGGACCGTCGGCCACTCTGAGCATCGCTTCCGCTTCAGTTTTGTCAACGGACTTCCCGCCGGCTTCCGAGGAGCTCCTTGCGCGGAGTCAACCGATAAGATAAACATTAAATATATATCGCGATGTTGATGGCGATGACCTACCCACGCGCCGTAAGTCCGCAAGGGTGGGCAGGATGATATAACGTCGCCCTTAAAATAGAGAAAGCCTGAAATTAGGAAAGACGTAAAGCGAAAGCAGGTTTAGGCTATCGCCTCCGCGACCGACAGCACCGCCGACAGTTCATGAACGCACCCGCCGGTACCGACCAGATTTTGACAACAATAACGTGCGCAAGTAAGCCGCCCTGCAAGCTGGTCTTTTTGACTCACTTCTCTCTCAGTCAGCTTTCCGATCAGTTATCTTATTTAATATGTACTTGGACATCAGTCATCAATCATCTGTAAGTAGTTTTCGGTGCCCCGTTATGACGAGTGCCTCAACAACGCCGGTGACCGTGTCGAGAAGTAGTTGAAGGTGTGTAGCGTCCGAAGAAAATAAAGTATTGTAAAAATGACGTTACGTTTCTTTGAAAAAAATTCCGGTACTTAAGAAACGCGCCTCGTAGATGTGCTTGACAATCGCGTTGCGCAAGGTGGAGCAAGTGTTTCGCGTCACCGCCGGAACGGTACATTAAATGTCTGATGAGCTATTTGTAAGATGATTCGTGAAGATCACGAGGGAAGACCTTCAGTCGTGAGGTGATGATGCTGAAATTTGTTTTGCTTTAATTTCCTCAGTTAAGTTGTACTGTGATGAACCATTTCCATTTTTTAGATAATAAATGATCGATTTTTCAAAATTGAAAAATGGACTGAAATACAGAATGACGTCAGAATGTACAATCGTCACAATGGCACATTTAATTCGACGAGCGAATGATGCTGATGACGATAGAAACCCCTTTAAAAAATCAGCCCTCGACGTTTAATAAAATCACAGAAACATGGCGACAGGACCGCCTGCTCCGTTAATACAATATCACAGCCGAGATGATTGGACAGTGCGAAATATTTGTCCTGACGAGACATTCTCGTCCCGAACGTTATCGCAGTCGGCCATCTTGATTTGACGGCGAAAAAAATATCATTCGCCTTTTCTGCCGTCGCCGAAGGAAAACGATGGTCTTTTGTTCCTGATTCGCGGAAATTTTTTGAATTTGGAGCGGTGGTGATTTTTATAATCTGGCAATTTTCGAATGCCGTTATATTTTTATAACATTTGAAAATTGTGCGGAATATTGTATGTTCGATGTATATCATTTTTGGTGTTGAAACGAATTCAAAGTGGTCGAGTGTGTAAACGACTCAAGTACGTTTTGGACGCTGTGATAAATAAGTTGATGTTGATAAAAATCTAAAAACAAATTGGTGCAAATAGAAGAAAACTAATTTTAAAAAGTTGTTTTTTTAAGTGAAATATTTTTGTAATTTATAAACTTTTTTTTTTTTTTGCTAATTTTAAAATTATTACTCTTTATAAATACATTTTTAGACAACAATTTGCAATTTACGTTAATACTGCGCTTGTGATGTTTAAAGATTATCATCCTCGTTGTCGTCATCAGCAGCCATTTTCTTTTCACCGCCGGACGAAGGCCTCCCCAAGTATCCTCCATTTTTCTTTGTCCATTGTTATTCGGCAGAGTTTGATGATGTCGGCCTCTCGATCCCCTTCTGGTACCGCTGAATACGAAGAATGGCCTGGTCATTGCCTTTTCATATTCTCGGCATATCTTGGCGCACGCCTGTGTATCCATATTTCCGGAGCTTCAATCTTTTCACTATCGTCTGATACTGATACAAAAAAGAGAAGAAATATGACATCGATTGATTTTCACATCAGTTTTTTAATTTTGACAATAGCGCCTCTGATCACTTCACCATCGCGCCATTAGACAGAGAGATGGGCGCGACACTCTTCTATCCTGACAGACAATTCTGTAACGGGATCGCCTGTATCAACTTTCTTGTCATTAATCGTTGAACATGACCAAACCACCTGAGTAACCTTTTTAAGTCCAATTCACTGTGCTAAGACCAGCTTGACATTCCCTTCGAACTGTTTCATTATTTACGTAAATGCATTTTGTGTCGATGAAGAGCGTCTATAGATTTCAATGTGGTCTTATTTCTCGTTTAGTATCAAATCGTATTTACTTAGTTTATTTTTGAATTTATATAATTTCTCTTCATTTGTCATATCTAGCATTTCATTGAAAATCTTCATCACACTGCACATCATTGCCTTCTTCCTGAATGGCAGTCTCAGTCTATCTTTTCCTCTTGTATGATGTTCGTGCTCATGTTGATTTGCAACAATTTTTCTTATCAATTCTGCCCATTTTTGTTTTGTGAGGATTTGAAAATGAATACCTTAACGTTGAAATGTATTTTCTGTTTAAAGATCATCGTATTAAGAGCATTGTGCTGTATATCAATATTTTCCGAGTATTATTCTCAAAGCTTTATTTTCCAGTACTGATAATTCTTCATTATCCAACAATAAAACGCTGCTGCAGTAGTTGATGTGAGGAATAATAACAGGTATACTATTTTACAAGACTCAGTACTAACGAATCTTCTGATCTTTACCAGGAGTGAGATTTTTTAAGCGATCGTTTTTGGTCACGTGTTTTGTATTTTGCGAAAAATTCATTCTAGAATCTTTTATAACTCCCAAATATTTATTGTTGATGTTTGTAGCGTTAACTTTGCGGTTAGACATGATTTAAAATTGTGTTTATATTTAACCTTGTTTAAACCACTTTGTTGTTTTCGATACTGACTGAAGCATACAATGGATGTCGTTTAAATTATTTTTTATAGAATAGTTCAGCTGTATTCCAGTACTGAAGAAGATACGTATAGAAACCGGTTGACGTCTTAACAACACAGTGGTTTAAACAAAGTTAAATATAAATACAATCCCAAATATATAATTGGTTCTACGATACTCTTTCAACGGACTCTACAATGACCAAATAATCAATATAATATTTACAAATCTTAACATCAAGTTTTAACATAAACATTTTAAAAGAAGCAACTATTTGTTTGTATGACCTGCTCGAAATTGTGAAAAAATTCTTACTGCTGTTCAGGGTGTTGATACCTGACTTACATACGGAGATAACATCGCTCAAATCAATATATCTCTTCCTTCATCATCGTATGCTCAATGCAGAGCGTCGGGCTTCCCTGATCTGGTGAACGATATGTCTCCATCCCTCCCGGTCTTGAGCCGTGTTGATAGCAGTTAAGAGGACCCTGTTAACCCCTTTGTTTGGTCCGTCCATCACGAGTTTGTCAGTAATATTACGATTCTTCTGAAAACCCCGCTCATTGATCATCTTACCAAAGTAAAATATGAAAAATGCAAAGCACAAATCGTTCGTTCGGAATGAACCTGTAACCTTTCTGTTGCCGGCAGAATGCTCTCTCAGTTGAGTTACATCGGCCTTGTTAATCTCGTAAGATTTGTTAGATGTTGGAATAATAGATTACATATCACTATTATTCTCAGTCGAAAGCGATCACCTTTTTAGTATGCAATGTTTCTCGGATATACTTGGAAAGAAATCTGCTAGATGGCACCAGAGTTTCCACATTTGTAACCAGAGTATTTCAACACACTTTATTTTAAGGGCAGATTGTTTGATCAATAGTAAACGGTACACATAGTACATTGCCCGTGGTAAAAATCTTTTGCGGGGTGTTGGTACGTCAAATTTACTATTCTCAAAGCGTAGATAAGAAATCTCGCCTCACAATGTGGAAAGACAAATAATCATGAAATATACATTATTCACCTCTGCGTCCGAAACCTGTCACTTTGTCGGCGAAATTTTTTCGGATTTCGTGCTAATCTATATTAAACAACGAGCTCATCATCGGACGAACTGTCATCACTAAAATAGAGGGGTATTGAATGATTCATTGTCCTATACTGCAACTTTCAAAGTATCAATGTGACTGATGACATGTATTGTGAAAAGTTCGCCATACAACTGACGATTTTCGGATTTTACATTCCAATATTCGAAAGTAAAATTAGTTAACCATTTCATTTTTTACCAGCAATCGAACAACCCGTTTCGAAATAAATTTTACTTTAGTAACTTTTTTTACCATAGTAAAAATTGACTACTGATCACACAGTCCCGGTGGTAGGTCTGTTTTTTTGAAATAATCTTTTTTTTTTTGCACTTTTCAGTGACATTGTTTAAAGCAATATTTTTGCAGCAATATGGAGTGATATAATACACTCGTCCAATACGAGTAATCGGTTTTTATTTTATTTTTATTTTTTGCGATGTATTTTTACAATTCAAAGCGAAAAAAATGCTGACAATAGTAGAATACGACAAAAATCCAGTTTGAACAGAAAGTGCTTATGTCGGATTTTGTTAAATATATATGCATTTAATGCGTGCCATCGCTTATGTCATTGGAATGCAATGAGTCAATATTTGGCGGTGTAGAATGATCTTAGACAAGAACTGTGTATGGTGTATTTGGGAATGCCTGTGCTCGTTTTGCAATTAATAAAACATGCGCAGACTCGCATACTACTTAATAATTCGTTAAAAATACTACTTTTTGCTATGGTAAAAAAAATATCGGATGGTAAAAACCTAAAACCGTTGGTTAAATATGGTGGACTCTTCACAGCTGTTTCAAATGTCATTTGTCACATTGATACTTAGAAAGTTGCAGAATACGATCATTAATTCTTAGTGGATAATCGTGCACCAATGCCTCTAAACACCTCATACGAAGGTCTTCAGCGCGTTCCTTTCCTTCTTTCTCAATGTCAATTGTAATTCTCTCATTAGTGGTCTAATAATATCACTTAATTGGAAAACACGAATGAGACGTCAAATCTCCATCTCTCTCTGTCGGTCGATGTGCTCATGATAGAGCATTGTTGTCTTCTATTCCGCTTCCATAACGCGAATTTACCTTGATGCTGTGTCTCCTCCAGTTATGTTTCGAACTTGGGCAATCCATCTTATTGAAAGAGGACGTACGTACGTGCCCGTGATCGCCGATGTCTCCGTTTCTTCTAGCAACATGCCTAAAATATGAAACAATTATTTTCCTGCATATTGTAGAGATACTTTTTTTAGTGCAGAGTTCTTAAAGAATGGAGACATTCGCTCCATGGTGTACACAATGCCAACACCTCATCTCGAAGGCGTCCAATATGTTTCTTTCTTACCTTCTTAGGGTCCATGTTCAATACCACCAAATGTAATATATCCGCCAGGAATTGTCACCCTCTGTAAACCTTAACTGTACCATTAGAACCTTTCGTCTCCCCAAGCGTCGCGTGCATGTATGTATATATTATATGTGTAGTCAGACATATATTTGACAAGTGGGTGTATCAAAAAAGAGAACAATCAATGAATAACAAATTGGACAATATTTTTAATGAAATCGTTTTGCAGACTAAACTCTCGCGAAGTATTGAAGAACATATATATAAGAAATATTAATAATTGTGATCACTTTCTTGTTAACCGTAGCGCGCCTAAGATCCGAGATTCGGATGAAACACTAATAATCGTGTCGCCGCTCACGCTTCAACTCTGGCCTGAATATTGAATTTTGAAGAGTCACCGGTGATATCGTGAACAGGAAACAGAAAGCGGCGCTCACCTTCCGAGAACCCTCAGCCGTGTCCTCGTCACCTGAACGCTAGTCTCGCGTCTGGGAGACTGGCCGCGGGAACCCTGGCCAGATGTATTTCATACTCATTTACAAGTATCTGATTCTCTGCATCAAATGACGCCCGTCGCCAGTATGGCCCTGTAGGAGCGAGCGTCCCCGAGGAGTTGGAGTCCGGAAGGTGAGGAGACGACGCGCGAGATGGATGCGGAGGTTCCCGCTCATTGAGAAGTCGGATCACAGGTACTTGTGTGTGCTGGTCTACCTAAAACGTGGTATATGTTTAAAACGCGAAAACTCTGCTTCAGCCTTCTCTTCGTATTGCTCTCGGCCAGGTATGGTAGTGGAAGCCTTCATCAGATCTCTCCAACTTGCGGAATGATCTGCCGACCTTCCAGTTTACCTTGAACTTATTCCACGCCGTCGTCGCGCCTTATGGATGAAGTATTGAAAAGCATTATCAATCGTACGAGAGAAGGAAGGCGTTGCCCGATATTGTGTTCTTCGAGGATTGATACTGCTGATAGTGCTGTGGGTTGACAAGCGTCGCCATTGTCACATTTCTAGAGCTGTATAACTATATTCTAATAGATCATCATTATCTACGTCGGTCCCTCATGCCTGAGGATGATGATCTCCATGAACCCTCTTGACTATGCTCCTCCACTTTTCTCTGATCTGCGGGCTGTCATTAGAGAAGTGCATGTTACCCTTTTGCACTCGGTCGGTTCTTCCTCTTCGTCCTTCGACGTGGCTCATCGCAATAATCTTCTCCAAGCTATCTTCCCTTCTCTCGAGATTTCTCTTCAGGCCCCAGATTGAGAGTCTGTCCTTGATGTTCAGCTCCTGCAGAATGAAGACATTGGCGCGTCTTTTTTTTCAATTGAAAAATTGAAAAAACGATAGTGCCAAAGAGAATTAAAAATTTAGTCCACCTGTGATATTCGTGCAAATCGTTCTTGACATCGCTTTTCTTATTTTCTACTTCACGACCTTTTTCTTCTTCTTTATCACTCCCTCTGTCCCGCTGCCAAAATCTTCTGTATTGTGATTTATTTTGGTCCATTCCATCCTCCATAGGACGTGTGTTGTTGGATTAATAATAAAGAAGTCTCTTGTGAGGGGCGTACTTCGCCTGTTGCCCATGTAGAATGGGGGTGGGGCACGATTGCCTTTTAACATTAAAAAAATGGCAACCTGGCGACGAATGAGTAGGACCGATGTGGGAACGGTCCTGGGCCACCTCTCACCGGTCCTCCATGATCGAACACCAGGTGGCCTGTGGTCTCCCTCTGTCTCCTTATTTGTATCATATTAAAGACTCGGTAGATATTTACTGTTTCCGAGGTAAGTTTGCGAGTCTAGCTTTACAAAGAAATACAAAATTAAAATAAGTTTAGGTTGTCAGGAAAGCAGTTTTTATTAGAACCCGCTTGGCCATACCGATTCTTCTTTGCTTACCTTAGCAGAAACGAGACTCCCAGGTAGATGAAGTCAATGACATCAGCACCTCTGTCTTCGATGAAATCTGACACAGCTCGAGGGTGTACTGATTATTATATTATAAATGATTATAATAAGAAATGTAATCGGTAACAGATGTTTGTGGAAATCATATAGTTGCCTTTTTTTATTAATTTTACGATCATTGTAATCTGCTTATTTGATCATATTTTCTTGTGGGCCGTTTCATCTGTTTGCCAAATATAAATTTGCAATTTGGACTAACACAACATTGCACGTCGTGGCTTTTGTCGTAGCTTATTGATGGAAGCCTGGTGTTTCCTTGTAATAACGTCTGTGTAAATTTACTTTAATAATTCTTTTTATACACACTTATTCATTTATTATTAATTTAGTGAGTGCATACTCTAAAATAAACAAAAGGAATATTTATATAATACTTCTAAAATTAGCAATATTAACTTTGTGGTTAAAATTCATATTTTTTATTTATTATCTTTGTTTTATTAACCACTGAATTGAGTTTAAATACATCTACTGGTTTCGAAAAATAAATAAAAATATTTTAAATACTAAATTAATGTATTAATTATAAATATATACATATAAAATCAATTTTGTCGAAAAATATTGTTTTAGCGTCACCGGGATTCGAACTCCCGGTGACGCTAAAACAATATTTTTCGACAAAATTGATTTTATATGTATATATTTATAATTAATACATTAATTTAGTATTTAAAATATCACAGACCTATGTTCTGAATAATTACAATTTCACAATAAGAATGTGTTTTCCTTAATAAATAAAAATATGAATATTTATCTTTTTACTATAATTTGTATTCAACATATTGTTTGTTAATAGTTGAATCGTGGATATTTTAATATGCAGCTTTATTCTATAGACCTGTTTTACAATCCAGTTCACGCGGAAGTGCATGGATGGGCGTTATCGCGCTTCCCTTTGTCCATAGATAACTAGATGGGACACTTTATAAACTATCAACACTTATTTCATCCGGCACAGATCCTCTTCTTCTCCGTCTGCCGTTTTATATATTTATATTTTTTTCACACAGCATGTCGATGTGTAGTTGGAGACATTCGTGCGTCTCGCTGCCCGTGGTACGCGCAGCATTTGTCTCCAGCATCACATCTCAAAGTCGTCGACATCTCGAGTACACCGTGGACTGTACAAACCTGACCTGGGTACCTTAGAGAATGCAGATGTACTTGAGCCCTGCGAGAGATGCTGTCGTCTAGATGGAGCTCGGCGAAGAAGCGACGCGTAGAGCGGAAGGCCCGGTCGGACCGCTACGAGAGGGTTTCAATGCGCCCTAGCAGCTGTGGTGATGTCACGGTGCTACATTACATTTGGCTCCGGTACCTGTACAATATGTATCATATTGAATTCAGAAGGCAGCCAAAGAGAAGCTATGGAAGTCGTGCACCCCCAAAAGGGGGCGGGGGAGGGCCGGTGGAATGCTCCGTTAGGTTTCACACCATAACATATTCTCGGAAAAGTCCGAGATGGCTTTCATTTCTTAATAGATCATCATCATCACAGTTACTAAATGTTATCATTCCCTGTTGCAGGTTTGCCCTCGAGGGCCTGAGTCGGTGCTGATCGACCGCACAGCGCCCCCGTCCGCGAGTTCCGCGCCGCGCAAGGCGGAGCGCCCGCGCCCGACCCGGCCGCCGCCCCCCAGCAGCCCCTCGACCCGATGGAGACCGTCCCCGGCGGTCAGCTGAATCTCTGGAGGAAGGTCCAGCCGCAGCAGTCGCGACCCCAGCCGCCCTCGTACGAGAAGCCGCCTAATATGATGCTCCTCCTCGCGGAGAACTCGCTACTCCACAGCCACAGGCAGAGAGAGACCACCGGAATAAAGAAACTGTATAATTCGTTCTTCGTTTTGTTTTAACTGACCTCGCGCTACGGCAGTGGGAACTGATGCACTTTGATACGGTGTTCAGAGCTGTTCCTCTTCGTCCGGTGTGCGGTGCAAGTTTGCGGGATTTTGTGGTCAGGACGTCCGTGGCACCCTGACTTCTGCGGGGCCGTGAGCTCTTTGCAACTTGAGTGTTTTTCGTATTGCGAAAGCGATCTGATGAACCGTCGTGACTTTATACGTACGTCGACTTCTTAGGCTTTCCCTATCTTTGAACGGTTTCATGGTCTGAAGTCTATTTGTGTTAAAAGTAACGGCAGTCGGTTATAATAATAAAAAATGAAACACTCGGAGATTCCAAGTGCCAGTGAATAAATAGACGAGTGCCTTCTTGAAAGTATTCAAACATCACGACTTGCCGAGAGTTAGAATCTAGTGCTAAAGTGGAGTCAGATATCTCGGTGTCTGCCATATGTGACCTCATTTTTGCCTCCTCACCTTAAATTTATTTGCAATAAAAAATTAATTTTACGTGTCAAAACAATTACTTCGTTTGCTGTTCAGAAACGTTTGGTTAAAAACTGAATACTGCGGAGTTATGAGACATTGATTGTAGCAAAAAAATTGTTAATGTTCCTTTTCAAATACAGTTGAAACTCCTCGAATTGAAGTGCGAGTATTTGAAAAAAGTTGTCTCGTTGCGATTTGAATATCGTTGATTCCGTTTAGCTTTAGAGCTCGCTCCGAAGTAACCAGCCCGATCGAGAGCGAGCTTCGACAGGTCGAAGTCGACTTCTGCCTTTTAGAGAGGCGCCTCCGGAACACACAAGGCGGATTATGGAACTTCCAATCTTCACACACCTATCACCGGTAGGATCGTACAGTGCGCACTATTTCGACATCCCGGGCCCTGTCCGCAGATCGCCGCTCTCCGACAGCGACAATAGCATGGATGCTGGGGTCCATGACGTGTTGAAGCTGAAACAAACTCCCGAGCAGGACTTCTTCACCTGGGACGGAGAGATAAGAGTATCGCTGGACGAGGAGAAGAACTACCAGACGAACGGAGAGCGAGCTGAGAACGGTGACGACAACCGACTGCCGAAGAATTCTCAGCAGACTGTTCAATACGACACCCAGAGAAACGGAGAAAATCAACAGTTCAGACGCGACCAAAGTGCCGACCGATTCGACGGACAGAGCGCCTCGGCGAAGGCGTCACCCTACGACAACCGAGTCAGAGACTTGGACCTCTTCGACGAGGACCAGAACCAGCAGCGAATGGGTAAGGAGGAGGACCGCTTCGGCAAGAGTTCCGAGCAGTACCCGAAGAAACCCGCGATGAAGGGCGGGAACGGGAACAGGGACGCGAGCGACGGCGGCGCCAGGGCGGAGATAGACATGTACCTGGAGAAGTCGCAGATGGCGGCCACCGGAAACCAGATGGAAGCCTCTGCCGGAGGGGGCAAGAAGCGAAAACTGGAAGCCGCCTGGCAGGGAGGCAAGATAGCGCGCGTGATGGGGGCTCAGGGCAACCAACGTGAGTTTACCACTTTTGATAATGTATTTTATTTTAGAATAATTGTTTTGTAACACAATATGTTTTACTAGCAGGCTACTAGGCCCTGCGGTTAACTATTATTATTACGCTCCCAGTAGTGACCGCCGCGCGAATATACAGAAACTTGTATCAAGAATGTTGATACAAGTTTCTGACTAAGAATTATTTTTACATAAATGATTATTAAACACACGGTAACATTACAATCATGTCAACATGTCAGCGTCGCATTATTCGTTGCATCTTATTCTATGGTCGCATTTGACACTGCGACCATAGATAAGAATAAAAATTTGCACAATTTTATTTATGGCTTCTATGATACTACGCTAGATAACCATAGATAAGAAAAAAAAGGATGACAGGTGATCAATATACTTGCCAGTCGTCAAAATTCGTACGATTTCGATAATGTATGTTTTTTCTTACTCGCAATAATGACAATGTACACGCTATGACACTACAGTTCAATAGAGTCCAGTAAGTCATAGATAAAAGATAAAATATTATTATGGATATTTTACCTTATTCTGTACATGTGCAAATACTGGTTATTGAAGTATAGTGTGTGTGAAATATTACTTTTAAATACTGACTTAGTATCTAACAATAAAAAGATATGCATTCAAGTACATTGTCCTCGTTCAGAACGTAAAAAGTAAAATGAAACATCACAAAGTTATATGAAAATAGTTGCGTCTCACAAGTGTTCACTCGTTTGCTGCATTCGAGACACTCAAAATGACGATCGCGTATTCTATGCTAGGAGAATTATAAAGGTGTCCCAACAAGAAGGGTAAAAATAAATAAGAATAATAAAAATTAATTAAAAATTTTAATATTTATATTTTTTATTTATTATCTTTGTTTTATTAACCACTGAATTGAGTTTAAGTACATCTACCGGTTTCGAAAAATACCATTTTCTTCTTCAGGATGTCATAACTAACTAAAAATATATATCATTGTTTCTTCACCAGAATCTATTTTTAAAAAAACAATTATTTAAAAAATAAATTTAATACGTAACTCAAATTGTTGCTTAATACAAATTTAGTCGAATAATTTTAGAATGGGACTCGTAGTTAAATTTAGTTGGTTGTTTATAATTTTTTGATTAGTTTTACACGCTTTATTTATCTCCAACGATTCCAAATTATTTAATTTGTGACCAACACCGTTCATATGCAAAATTGACAATCCCAATTTTTTTATCAAAACCGTGACCATTTTCCATCAAATGATTAGATAATTCTGAAAACCCACTATTGTTCAAACATCTCAAATACTCCTTTATTCTTATATTTAAATTTCTACCCGTTTTACCAATATAAAATGCAGCACAATCCTTGCAATTGAATTTATAGACACCAGAATTGTTAAATTTATCATCTTTGTCTTTAGAATTGATGAGTAAATTTCCTATGCTATTATTTGTATAAAATGCCGGTCTAATGTTTCGTGGTAGATGTATAAATATGAATTTTAACCACAAAGTTAATTAATATTGCTAATTTTAAAAGTATTAAATTTTTAATTCTCGAGTACCGTGCCGAATGGATGTTCCCGGACTCTGGGCCGCATTCTGGCGAACATCCGTGATGTTTTCTGCTGAACGACCAGGATGAACACGTGTCGATAGTCTGACATCAGTGATCGACCCAGTCTCCTCGAGTTTTCCGATTATTTTCTTCACAGTTGATGCACTTAGAACTTTTTTGTTACCAAAAATTGGACTCAATTTGCAAATCATGGGAGTCAAACTTTCGCCATTTTTGAAGTAATGTTTAACAATAAAAATGCGTCGTGTCGAACAGCGATCCATTTGTAATAATGGCGGACTGTCTATCGAACTGTCATAATGGTTTGACTGTCAAAGCGCAATCGCAAAAATGGCGCCATATTTAAATTTTCCACTCTTTTTGGAACATCCTTTACAATTGCGACTCCGAAAACATTTCACGTCGGTTCATCTTATTAGCAAACGAATCAGTAATATACAGGAGAATAATTCTTTAATATAAGGATCACGGAGGACGTACAAGGGGGAGGGGGAGTGACAATTGCGCACATGCAGCTTGTTACTCTGATGACGTGACGTTGAACAACCGCACCACCGTTTTAGAAGTAAAAATAACTACCTTGTCGGATCCACTGGACTATGATAATGTAAATCGCGACAAAAATAATTCAATACAAGTATTAGCAACGTTCGAAGTGCTGTCTCTATTAAACAGTAAAGAAAGTACATATAAATAAGAAGCCAGGTACAAATGTAATATAATGGGTACATAGTACACAGTACAATTGTGAAATCAGTATAAAACCATATACAACATGGGTAACAGTGATTCTGAGAAAAAATAAAGTAAAACAATAAGATAGCATTTCAAATAAGCATAGTGGCCAGCTGACACTTTATTACGATTGTTATTTTTATTCAGTATAGTTTGCGATTTTAAAATTTTATCAAAATCAATCTTCAATCCGGCAAACTCAACGTGCACTTGGTGAATTTTGTGGTCGAGCTGTCGATTTGCCGCCTAGATCGTGTGATGTCTCTCCGTTAGACTATTTTCTGATTAACCAACAACTATTTAACAATTAAAAAAACCACCATGACTCGTGGAATTGCCTGAAAATTGGATCCGAAGAATGCATCGTATCAAACACGCACATTTTAATGAAATTATATTTTAAATACAAATTAAATGTGTTAATTAGAAAGATATACTTATAAAATCAATTTTATCGAAAAATACTGTTGTAAAGGATGTCCAGCGGAAAATTTTCAAGTTTAATATTAAATAATAATAAAAAACTACAATGTTATTCTCATATTTTATTTATACAAAATGGATTTTAACGATGCAGATTTTACCTTTTATAAACAATATCATCTAAATGCCGTCCGTTTCTCTCAATACACTTGCAATCGGACTCTTAAATTTGCGAACACGCGAGAGTAAAGCGTCGGTTCAATGGCAGCAACTTGGCGGATATTTTCTTGTAGGCCATGAATTGTTCGAGGATTTTCGCTGTAAACTCTCGACTTGAGGTGTCCCCACAAAAAAAGTCACACGGTGTAAGGTCCGGTGAGTGAGATGCCCAGGGTATGTCTCCGTACTTGCTGATTAATTTATTGGGAAAAACTCCTCTCAGCTTCTCCATTGAAACTCTAGTTATGTGTGGAGTGCCCCCGTCTTGCCGAAATTGCGTTCTGTTGTTTAACCCGGGAAACAGCTGCAGTTGCGGTACCAAAAACTTGTTGATCATTCGGCAATACGTATCAGCACTGATTGTCTCGTTGGTTAAAAAAATAAGGGCCAAATTGCCGTAGTTTTTGGACTATGCAAACATTTTTGATGGCGTTTCCTTGGATTGTCGAGGCAGCAGTATCTCATGTTCTGTTTATTAACATAGCCATCGATATGAAAATGTGCTTCGTCAATAACCAATATGTTTCCGAGCGTTCGTGCCAAAACTTTCCAGCATCGTTCTCGCTAAGGTTTCAAGAATAGTATTTTTTGTTGAGGAACTGCACGATTTGCAGATTGTAGTTTCTTTTTCAAAATAACGCGCACTGTTGATTTTTTTATTCCAGTACAGACTGCAATCTTCCTCAATATTGCTCAACCGCGAACGCGCGGTGCGCTTCCGACCAGTGACTCATTGCGACTGGCAAATCCGCGAATTACGCGTGTCCTACAATACCCCTTCCACTTACCTCACCCTGATGATATGCGAGCAATTACAATTTAATCTTGAAATTTTTCCGCTGAACATCGTATATATCACAGACCTACGTTCTGAATAATCAAAACTTGACAATAATAATGCGTTCTCCTTAAGAAATTATAGTCCATTGTTAATGGCGTCGAATTATCTTTCAAATAAATTAAAATCATTGAAATCGTAGTCGGTTTTATAAATTTAATTCCATTTTAAAGTTCTATCACGCTTGTTGGATAACCCTATACACAGATAAGATCAGTAAAGAAATAGTAGGTTTGTTAAAACAGTAAGGGAATATATACAATTCAGAATAAAAGGAATGTAGATAATGTTGACCCTTGACCTACAACCTTTTTTAGATCTACAGGAGAATCTGTCATATGTTGCCGTTGCTTAAATCTTTCGGTTTGTCGGCTTGCTCGGTGCCAACACTGATCGTGTGTCATCACGGTGGCAGAGTAATAAGCTGAATGTGTGCAATCGTCTTCATTTGCGACTATCTTGTGTGCAATCGTCGAAGACTCGCTCGCTGAACATGTAGCTGATTACGAGGACTTTTAATTACAGTCCAGCCGGTACTATAAATCTGAATGATGTCATTGGCCGGTTAGGTTGCTGCGACACTTAGTCAAGCTCTTTAATTAATGTGGCTTCGTTCTCTCTTCGTTGAGCTCCGCGTCGCTTTTTCTGCCGAGTCGAAGTGCGCACCTGCAGCGGCGTTCGCGTCGTCTCGGTCGGCCCGAACGCATTCGACTCTGTTGACTGTTAATATCTAACGTCAACCGGTTATCATTTCAATTGATTTATACCGCGTTAAGTGGTTACTCAATGGTGCGAATCAATTCTTCCTTCTGGTCTCCTTGGACGTTACAATGTCGCTCGTCACTATCTACAGCTGTATTGTGCCATTATTGAAATATCATAACATCGGCGTACGACCTAAGACACGAGGGCAAAGTAACCCTAAAAATTTTATACGTAACATTCTCGATGGTTTGGGCATCTAAAACGTTAGAATCTGGAAGGTAACAGGACTACTTATTATATTTATCATACCAGCGTAGTCTCCACTTTATATCCTAAACACTGGAATTAATGTCTCCCCATGTGCCATCTAGATCAACCCGGCAATCCGTACTCTTCCACATTCCCAGAAGTAGAACATCTTACATTCACTCAATTCATTCATTCACCGGTCATGCAAATACCATAATGAGAAATTTACAGAAATTTACTTGTTTCAACATTAGCCTTAATAATGCGCTTAAAGGGTTCTTTTTATGAACCACCACAATCTCAATTTTGACTAATCATTCTGCTTACAAACAAGTCTTGTTCTCCCTTTACCGCAACAATAGTTGCAACCTCCCCACCCTTTATCTTCTGCCCCTAAGCATACTTATGTACATAAACATTTCTGTGGATTTTCATAAATAGTACCACATGTTCAATATTTATTATGTTAATTATTATAAGTTTATACACTGTCGAAATCCCTCAATACAATAAACACAGTCATCATCTACTGCCGCTTCGGGCTTTTTATACCCTAAATTCTTTGTCTTGGGTCATTCCATGTGAAATGGTCCAGAAATTAAATAAATATTTATTACTTTTTTGAATAAAAGGGGTGTAAGAATCAGAGTTCAAATTTGGTGTGTGAACACAACTAGTTTCCACCACTTTGTAAAAAAAAAATTGACATCCAGACTAACCCTTCCTGCAAAAACATTATCGTGAAGATGGGACTTTTTTAAAACGAAAGCTAAAATTGAACACTGTGGGAATGCATGTAAAAATAAGTGATTTAAAGCAATCTTGTATCACGTTTCTTTCTGAATAAATTGCTTTTAACCCCATGTTGATTGGACAAATAGGAGCTGAGATATTTACTAAACCCTTTGCATGACAAAATATGCTACGCCCCGTAAAACAAATATGGTGTTGAGCCATTTCATAGGGAATGTTAGCCTTAAAAAAATTTATACGTTCTATGATGTGGTTGATTAATATATACATCTTTATCCTGGGACCTTTTTATCTCAAGAAGGACTAACAATGCGTTCTTTGGACGAACACAATAAGAATTTGTACCAAATCAAGCTATGTATGTATTAAATGTGCTTATATTAGACGAAATAAGCAATTATTGTGCAATTAATTAGTTTGCAAGTATCAGACCCAAATTGACATTTACCTCTTATCCATTATACATAAGGTATAAACCAATTACAAAATTGACTTTTAATATATTACTATAAGAAATTTGTGACAACAATTATTATAATTAATAATAATAATGGATAATTTATTTATTTATTTATATACATTTTGACATCCATATTTTTGTACTAACAGAGGTGAATACATAATAAATATACATAATACATAGTTAATATTGCTAATTTTAAAAGTATTAATACATAGTTTATTGTGTGGGATGGAGTAGACTTCACCTCTGATATATACAGCGTTGCCCTGGCTACTTTGCTAGACTGAAGTCTGTGTTAAAGTAGCCAGTTTTTTTTTTCGTGCTGTTGTAGTGTTATTTGGAATAAAAAGAGAATTACAAATATGTATAAAAAAGTAAAAATAAAATAAAAATATATGGAGTGGGAGTGTTGTAGGGACTAGTGAATTATTAGTGAAGGAATTGTATAAATTATATTACAATGTTGGATAGTCATGCTTCTGATTCATCTCTACCTGATTGAATCATATATTGGGTCCATATTTGTATAATCTTATTGGAATTGTACGATTTCCAGTTTGTACTGAGTGTGTTGTATAGTTTCGGAGCTAGGAACATGTAGAATCTTTGATAAAATGTCGTTGTTTCTCTCGGAACTGGTGTGTAGATGTTTGTTGTTTGTCTTGTGTTGTGTCCATGATTTATTGCTTGAGGAGAGTTGTAGTTAGTATGGAAATGTTGAACGAGTTTCAACATAAAGATTTGTCTTATATCAAGGACATTGTACTCTTTAAATATAAGATCTGATGGATATCTAAAGGGACGACCAATTATTATTTTAATAATTTTTTTTGTGCTTTTTTAGCCGACTCCGATATTGTTTTTGCTGCTCCTCCACAAACTAAATATATAGGTTTGATCTATTTGTTTGGGCGAGTGTTTTCAGTTTCATGTTACCGCGACAATTCAATTGAGCTAAATCTATCAGCATCCTGTTAAATAGTTTAGGTCCAAAATAGTTATAGTTCAGTCACGACTAGATACAACAGCGCGAAAATTCACCTAGCGACCGATTTGTAAAAGTGCTTGCGGCAGTTTCCATTTTCTTCCAGAGATGTCGCCGTGCGCGATGAAAATCATTTACGGGTAAATTTATTTGTTTATTTATCGTATACGTAGATACGCTTCGTACCGAAATAATTATATATACATATCAATAACGAGAACGTTACTGATCTTTGGGTTTTTACAACGGATGACTAATGACTATGATATGTGTTGTTGATGCGAATATTATTTTATGGATCCTGTCAGTCCGACCTGCCAAGTGTCAGCGCCATTTATCACTTGCGTGCCTCGCAGGTACCTTCACCGTGCCCGTTATACCTTCGCCTTACCGCGTCACCTTGCCCAGAGTCACATAACAGACCTTAAAATGTACGCAAGATTATAGTTTTATTTACGTAGTACGCCGCCAAGCTGTGAACATAGTAATCATTTAAAATGTACACTAAATTTACCTAATGATTTCACGCGACTTGAATTGAAATGTGGTGAAATTGTTGCAGAAGAATACCCAACTTATTAGCAACACCGCAGTTCTATAAATTCTCAACAAAGAGCGCAAAATACTGTACATATTTTTTAAAAAATGAGTGTACAATTCATATGTGTATAAGAGAACAGACAGAGAATTGAATAAGCCAAAAAAAAAATAACAATGGGCAGACCACGTATTTAGCACCTGTTGTGATCAGTACCGTGCGTGTTTTTGAAGTTGACGAGAGACCCGTTTTACACCCAAGTATATGCAGGGTGCATTCGGCAGCCGTCGGTGGTGTAGGCCAGTAACGTAAGAAAGATTGCAAGAAAGCAGCTACATGTGAAAAACAAGAGGATGGTAATAGGAAGTGTTAACTGGTTGTGTTCACAATTTGCTAAGCGGCAGAGCGTCTCGCTGCTACTGATGTGTACAAACGTCTTTAACATTTGTTCAATTTTCTGCAACTGTTTATTTGTGACGCTTGAATCTGCAGCGCCATTTGTTTTCCTTCTCGGCTTCCGTTGAATGTAATCACGGTGTTTCTCTCGAGCTGAACCTCCGGTCGACGTCTCGAATACCATTGCAGGGCGATGACGCTGATGCAAGTCATCGATTGGGCGGGATATATAGCACGAATAAATATCTAACTAATGTCATAATAATGCTCATATGTGTTTATATTTGTTAAAATTTTGATGGATCTGAAATTATCTTTAGTATGAGTAGATGAGTGCCCCATTATATTTCACCCGTCCTCTCACGCGTTCGTTCGAATTATAAGGCGGAGTGTGCGAGTGTAACTATAAAATATTACTTACAGTAGATCAATGTTTATTGATGTTTGAAACCCCGTTACGGATACAAGTATAAGTAGTAAGTCGTTTGCAATGTGAAGCGTTGGCTAATGAACTCGCCTGGAAGGCTACCGCGAGAGAAGTGTTTATATTTTTTGTTTAGCTATAAAAAATATATTATTATATCTAATATGCAACATTTTAGAAAACATTAAAAAATATGTATTAAATCACATCGTGTATCAACTAGCATTAGGTAAAGAGATTATAAATCCAAAAAAAATAAATGAACACATGAAAAGTGATTAGTTATCTGTCTTAGATACTACATATTGTGCACTTGGCCTAGAAAAAGTAGCAAGACTAGTTGCTTCCTTCACATTTGCTGGAAGTTCATTGAACAATTAGAAACTATTTAGTGTTCCTGACAGATTTGTTTGTGGAAGTCTAAAATCCAACCGACTTCTCGTAGGATAAGTGGACCTCAAAATTATTTTTTATATTTTTATTCAAGTATGATGAGAATAAACGATGAGTGACGCGCTAGAGCCGGCTCCCTGGGCGACTGCGGCGCGTATTATTGTTGTCTATCGGGGGTCGGTACCGGGCGTGCTTTTGAGGTGGACGAGAGCCCCGTTCTCCATCCGGGTATACGCAGGGTGCATGCAGATTGCGGAGGCGTTAGGCCTCCACAAGTCTACACTACAATAATAGGACCGAAACGTAGATGGGCAGATAATTTCGAGACAGACTTGCATGAAGTAACACACTTGGCTAGCGGACTGGACCACAATTTCACTGGTTTCGCGTCCTATGAAGGCGTTAAAAGGTTCGATAACTTTAAAATATTCCAAGATTGAAGGCATCGAAAGGATCCACGAAGTTTTTACTCGTGTATCGGTTCCTCTCAACGAAAGCAAGAAAGGTTTAACTCCCGACAATTTATATGTTTAATTATTTCAAATGTAATAATACAGAGAAAATACGAAAAGTTAGCTTGTGAATTTAGAATGTATACCTTTTGACGCCGCTGTTTTTTTTTATTGATATTAACATACTTAAACAAAGTTTATGCCTTTGAAATGTGGTGCTGGAGACACATGTTGCGCATACTTCATTCTGCTTCTATACATTAGGCATCTTGCGAGAAGAGACATAGCTTGTTTCGGTGGGCCACGTCGAAGGACGGAGAGGAAGAAGAAGATCCCCCACCCGTCAAACCGACAGGTACTTCTCTGGTGACAGCCCTGAGAAGAGCACAGTCAAGAGGGCGAAAATTCACAGAGATCGCGATCCTCAGTAATGAAGGACCATAGTGGGTGATATAAAGGTAGACAATGTAAGATAATTTGTTAATACAATATTAGGATTCCAAGATCCAACCAAATTGTACAGTTTTTCCTTTCGTAAGAAAGTGTCCTAAGTCGCCACGCTTCATATCGCGTACCTTTCTAATTTTCGATAATTTATTTCGCACCCTCTGATGTTTTCAAGTCTCTCGACTCGGCCCTCCTCCCGTGCGTCAGATTTTGCGTAGTTGCCCCAGACCGCTTGCACAATCGACGTTCGCCTGTTCGGCTGCAGCACTTCGATTACACCGTTTATCTCGTGTGCCACGTGACCTTTAACCGATACATGTCACAATGTATTGTAACGGTTGCAAACAGAAAATGAACACACGTAAATATCTCTTATCGCTGGAAAACTAATTCCCGCGATATCTGCACACATTTTCAAGGCACGTAGAATCTCTATCTGTATATTTTTGTTTTATATATATTTATCAGCAGATAGTGCAATTCGTCGTGTTTCGCAATGTTTCGCGGAGTGTCAACACTCTAACGCAGGGATGGCGAATCGAAAAGTTTTCAAAATGTCATTAATTAACATTGCACTTACTTACTTACGGTTGAATTTATTTATTAATAGATTGTAAATATAATATGTACAGCTCTTATGTTTAAGTAATGAACATCGGAATATATTGACAAGACCAAAATCGTTTCCAAGCGAGTCTTTCTGTGGATGCGTGACTATCAATTTGGCATGCCGCCTTCTGTCGTAGGTTGGCCACCATCTTCATACAGGTGAATATTACGTTCCAGATCGATGGTGTTTTTAAATAACTAGGAAATGAAACACTATAATTTTAATTTGGTTTTTATTTATCCATTATTTGATTTATTACAATTATGTGTGGAATATGACATCAAAAAGTTTTCCAATATGTAACGATAGCGACCATCATTAACGGTTACGGCATTGCCATTATAATTTAGTTTAAATGTTTTAATGACTTCAACACGTTGTTGAGGCGTCGGATGCTCCGTAATAAATTGTAATTAACTACTCTCTACGACTGCCAAATGCGAACTGACAAATGTCTGCCAAACCAATGTGGCGGCCAAACAAAATCAGCCTGAAACATAATATTCACTCTGTATTCTTATTTTTACTTAATTGTCTGTCTCGATTTGAGTGTTTCCACCGTCAGCATTTTGTTTACTCCGTGTTTGAGTCGTGCTATGTCCCAAAACTGATATGTCAGACCGTTATAGGTATTATTATTCGACTGTTTACTCACACCGGGCTATCATCCGTGCTGTGTTCGCTCGCGGCCAGTTGGCCCGACGTTCCGCGGACCCGGCCGCCACTCGAGATAAGGGGAGCTGAAAGGTCGCACCGGTGAACCCTCGTCTGATGTCTCGCTCTCGCAGGGGTGCCAAGTTTAGACCACGATTGAGGATCGTGATCTCTGTGGAGTAGCGATGTGGTCTTCCACTCTATTTGTGTTTCTCGGTGTTCAGGATACCTTATAATATTAATATTGGATGATTTTTATAGCTCCATTTTCGTAAAAAATTTCACCTCGAGGGCGCTTTACACGAACTGTTTATAGTCCTACATTATCTTAGCATTTAAAATAAAAATTTGTTATTTGAATTTAAGGAAATTATTTTTTTAAACGGTATGTTTTCAGTATCTTCTTAAATAAAGTCTCTGTTTCTTACGACGGAGGCTGAAGAGTTCCACGCAATATTGGTGATTTTTTTGTTTCTGTACAAGATTGTTAATAATTTGGTCAACAGCCCACTGATCTCTAAATCCACTGATCTCTAAATCTTCACGAAGTACCAGATCATATTACTACCACAATGATATCGCGTTCTTTAATCCGAATTCACAATGTGTAGATTGTGTAATGACATTAGCACAGTAAAACAGTTGGTCATATACTCCAATTCGTTACTAAGCTACATCGAACTTTTACACGACACTTGTTCTTGAAACTATGAAATATTTGTTTATAATTGTTTTTATGTTTCTGTTCAAATGTATTGTATTACTGTATTTAGATATGTGCATCATACCTCTCATTTTTATATGTATTTAACAAATTATTATTGTGGAAGTGCAGTTTTTTCAGAACTGAATGTATCAATTAGAAATATGTATAGATATAATTTTCGAACGAGGATCTTTTCCTATCCGGAGAAATGCATTACCATTTCGCTACGCCAACCGAGTAAGCGGACGACGTTAGCGACGTTTAATATAAATTAGTTATCTATATATCTTTCTAATTGATACATTTAATTTGTATTAAAATACCAGAGAACTCATGTTCTGAAAAAACACAATAATGTGTTCTCCTTAAGAATATATATAATTTTTATTTTCACTTTGTACTACACTCACACAATTTTTTGAGTTGTATCACTAGTTTCGGGAAGAGCAGTTCTTCCCTTTTAGATTTCTATCATTTCAAGGTTATTCATTATTATTCCCCTATATGGTACCGAGTGGATGATAGATAGTCGGTATCAATGTTATGGTTAGAGAATTCAGAGAAATTATTATTTTTCAGTCAGCGTCGTTGTTCTGTAATTCGCGTATTTATATTTCTCCCGATTTGGCCAATGTATTTTTTGTTACAATCTCCACAAGTTATTTGATACATCCCGCTTTTTTCTGAAATACCTATTTTTGTTTTAGAATTTGGAAAATTTTTCCAATATTATTATTAGTTTAAAATGCGGGTCTAATGTTGGTAGGGACATAATGTGTAATTTTAGTAGAAATCGGACCTGTGTGTAGAATTTTTCGCCATAGAGTATTAATGTTATGGCTTGAGTATAAATATGTTTCCTTGAGCATATTATCAGTTTTCGTATTTAGCATTCTATTCAACCAGCTTATTTTAGGTCCACACCTCAAATACTTCAAGCCGAATTATCATTTCTTCGGTAAGTGTAATGTCCTGCGGGCGTCCGTTAACGATCGGCTGCAGTATTCCGAGTCGTGCTGTGATGGTAGAATCAAACTCCTGTGTCACGTGACAATTAACACGAATATATTCAAGCAAGATTACAGAGTATTTACAATAATATAGTACACTTAGTCTAGAAGAAAGAGAGCTCGTTACCGTGCCTTACTTTGCCCATACCGACACATACATATAACATGTCACGCTTTCGTTCTTTGACTATGAACAGTGACTGCTGTGCCTGAATTTGTTGCATGATTGAGGCGCTCATTTTCCTTTCTCTCCAGCTTAAATTCACTTCTAATCATTAGCCAATGTAAACTCTGCCACTGATGGAATGACCACACTCGTTCCATCATTTCCCAAGTTAAACATTACCCGATTTGCGTCATTTAGTCCTGTAAATTTAGCGTCAATCATTTACGAAGCCGAGCACTTTGCGAACTAATGACATGTGTAAATTTGCCGAGCAAACACATGCACAAACTGTACGGGCTTCGTTTAATAATAGTCATGTATTGGAGAAACTATTTCATTTTATGATAATCAGTAATATCATACAGTAATAAAGGATAATTATGACGGGTAATCATTATACAAAGTAATAAAAAGTATATAACAGATCATTTTTAACTGTCTGTTCCTATATTCCAAAGTTCCTATACTTAGTAAGAATTTCCGTACTTCCTCTGATCTTGATCTTAATCTGACAGTTTGTCGAAGAGTCGTGGAATGGTAATTTCTGTTCTGTCTCCGTACATATTGTTGGCTAGCGGTACTTTGAGTTGCCTGTAGCGGCTCTCTAGACTGCAGGACCTCGTCAAGTCAGACTTCGTCACGCCCTCTGTCGAACATAAAAGAACACTCGATTTCTCCCTCTATGGTCGGTGTTTGGGTTGTAAGGGTCGCCCAATGTCCGCCTCGGAAGGATAAATCTGTCATGAGCATACTGTCGGAATTTCTTTTTTGGGACTCGCAAGTTCACGACCGCGGCCATTACATAGCACCATTTATTCAGTCTGCTGGGCACTCGTTCACGTCTTGCAGGTCCACCTTGACATCTACGTCTCGATCTTGATTCAGCCGATTTGTATATGAATGCTTTGTGACTCATCTGCCTCCTCGCTCTCTCCTTAGATTGAAAACCAATTGTGACTTTTTGTCTAAGGGCACTGACAACAGCTACTCTCTTTCTGCTGCGAGTCTCAACGTTGGATAATTTACAAGGGCTGCCATTTTTTTTGGAATCTCCAAATCAACTATTTCTTGAATAATTAGTTGTGATCTTAGATATGAATCAGAAGGATTTTGTTTTAGGTGATGTGATTAATGCGAGGGCAATGGGTGCACCACTGTATGTATTGTGTGAATATGGCAGATTGCATCTTATGAAAAAGAAACCGCGGACTGTTAGCACAGAGTTTACAAAAAGCAGAAGTTAACCCGTACAATGTAGTTATTACGCGAATTGTTATCGATCGCAATAATATGTTTTACGGAAACGCCGGCCGCCAAGCGTCCGGTACCTGCAGTACTATTATTATTACATTCAGTAGGGTGTTTCGCGCCTCGCGAGGCCGCTGTCGCCACGGCCGTAATATATTCGCGGAACCGGTGAATAATCACTTGTGAGTGCATAATTAATGATTTAGTTTTGATTAACTGTCCTTTGTCTCAAACCATTTAATTTATCGTTCGAGTAAAATACTATTCTATTTTCAAATTAATAAAGCTCTATTTGTAACGCGGTTACACAATTTGTATTGTAACAATGTTACAGAATACAAATTTAGTAAAGTAAAGTAGTAGAGTAAAGAACGAATAAATTAGGAGAGTAAAGCTAATCTTAGCATAGTGAATAAGATTGAAAAAGGATCGCTTAGGTGCTTTGGTCATATGGAACGGATGAATAAGGAGAGAAAACTGAGAAAGATATACGACGCACCATAAATAGAGAAAGACTCTGTACGACTAGGTGGTCCTGTTCGATGCCTCAATAATCGACGAGCTCGAGTGATTGCGGATTAGGCAAGAATTGTTCGTCGGGAAAACGGCGTGATGGTGACCCACCACTTACCCAGGACCGATTTATGAGCGAGTGCTCCCATATCGGTCCTTCACATTCATTAGCATTTTTAAAAACTACTCGGTAATCGTGCTATGCGGCAATGCAACACGGCATGGCTGTCGACCAAAGACCGCTCACTGTCCGTACAGTGCAGTAAAAACATTCATTCGGTAAAACAACACAAGGCAGAAATAATCAAATGCACACGAGAATAGACGCACCGGGAGGGGCAGCAAATGGCGGTTCCTAAATTACACCCTTTAAAGGGTACGACAAGACAATACACAAAAACAAAAAAGGGAAGCCGACACCGACAGATATTAATCCTAGGGTTAGTTCTTTTTTATTAATTGAAGTAAATTGAACATTCAAAATCGGCGCTAGTTGCAAAATCAGTCGCTTTAGCCCGTCGCCATTTATATTTTTGGATTCAGTATTTCTTATTGTCGATGTTTGTAGCGTTAACTCTGGGCTAGACATCTTTTAAAATTATATTTATACTTAACTTTGTTCGACCGGTGTCGATACTAACATATCTTCGTCAGGACTAACATACATATAAAATTTAAACGACATCCATTACGGTGTGTAGACGGAGTCTTGGTAAGAGTGGCGAGGTGATTGACAGTGGGGCATTGAAATGGGGATTACAGTAGTTTGTTACTCTGAAATTTAAATGGGCGCCAGCTTGGCCAGATTACAACTATTGTAGTATCATCGTATAGTACTTTTTAGATATGCCCCGATCTGGTTCAGTCTGACCGTGGCCGGGGCGCCAGGGCTCCACGCGAGAGTGTCACAACTCACCCTAGTCTCCCGCGTGACGTATACCATTGAGCTACTTTTCTTATCACACCAACACCGACACCGCCACCGCCGATGTCACACGCGGCACACGCACACAAAGGCCCGCGTGTGTGCAAACCGATAAGTCAGTTTGTTGCCAGTTGCCATACAACCACTCGGAAAGGCTATAACGCGGCTCTAGTACTGTCGGCTCCGAGTAAAAAGTGCAATTTTCTTCAATCATTTTTATCACAAATACCTAATAATTTAGTTTCGAATGTTCGATCGCTCTCACATCTGTCTTATGAATTTAGATGTATAACTGAAATTTTATTACTAGATTTATGTCACACTAAAGAAGTCAGAATTAAATTAAATATCAATTGTTTCTGGCGACTTGCGCAGTTTTATTTTTTAATAAGAAAACACCCAAACCACCCTATCGGATACATGTGCTGTATCATCCCTGCATAGAATATGTTTAATAGCTGGCGGCTCTCTGGAATTTTTTCAATTTCTAAAGAAATATTGCGATATTTGTATAATTAATTGAAAATTATTTTATTAAATCAAACGAAGGAAAACTACAAACTTTAGTCATATTCTCAGCATCTAGGAATATTTCTTACAACTTATGGAAGGGTAGATAGAACGAGATGATCCCGGTGATATTGTACATCTTGCACATGATAAATTAGCATACTGCAACTTGGTCGCCAACCTTCGATAAAATACGACGCGAAGAAGAAGACGAGAAGATACGCGACAATATCTTCCTCGTGTCAGAAATTCAAATATACAAAAAAAAATTGTTTCGTTTATTGTTTTTATTTTAGCCTCCTCCCTTTCTGCGGACGCCTTCCGATTGGTCAGTCGCGATCGCCTCTCTCTCACCTCTGCGCGTCTTCTTATCGCGCTCGCGACGCGACGTCCGTCTCCGAACAAAGGAGCAGTACCGTGCACCGAGCCGACAGGCCGCGTTCTTGTCCGGCCGTCTTTCCTGACCGTATTGTGACGGGAGTGAATTAAAATCGTATTGTATTGCGACGGGGAGGGGGGGGTATCGGAATCGTATTGTATCGTGACCGGGGCGTATTGAAATTAGACTGCCGTCGAAATCGTGACTAATGTAACAAGTGTACCAATGTAAACAGTGTATAGCGATTACCTGCTGTGTTTGTGTTATCTCTTCGCTTGTGACAATGTTTATTATAAATTTCGATAATATTTTATCTCTCCGTTGAGTATGCAATCATGCCCTGCGCATAAAGTAAATAAGTACTGCATCGGTGTGGCGGTAAGACGTTCGCCTTGTGACCGGGTGGTCGGGGGATCGATCCTCGTCCCGGGAGTCCACCAAGTTAGTCCTATTTTTCATAGCACGAGTGCTAGTTTAATTTAGATGTTGGATAGTAAAAATATTGTGATGCATTTGTGTTCTGTGTGCAGATGACATTAATAACAATGTATATATGTAGTAGTGTTTATATACCACTCAGGTGTATGCTAGAATATATAAAAATAAAAACGCAATGAAAATTCGATGGTCGAAAAAAATGCATGAGTTCAAATGTAGCGTGTTTGTATTAATTATTATTAAAATAATTCAATGTGTACATAGATTTATCTCACTGACAATTATGTGTTGCTATACGAGACCACGTGGCTGGACTCTAACCACAATTATCGTACTTTAATTAAAATTTCTCATTTTAAAAACAAAAGATTGAGAAGATGAATTTGTATTAGAAGATTTATTTTTTCGTGTATGGTCCTTCGAAGCTTGATTATTTCGTAGAATATGATCCTACATGGCTCAATATTGTGGTAGAATATGATCCTTTAAGGCTCAATACTTTGGTAGAATATGATCCTTCAAGGCTCAATACTTTGGTAGAATATGAGCTTTCATGGCTGAATACTTTGGTAGAATATGATCCTTCATGGCTGAATACTTTGGTAGAATATGATCCTTCAAGGCTCAATACTTTGGTAGAATATGATCGTACATGGCTGAATACTTTGGTAGAATATGATCCTTCGAGGCTCAATACTTTCGTATTAATCCTTGAACGCTCGATCTTTCGTTGAATATCGTCCTTCAAGGTCCAATACTGTGGTAGAATACGTCCTAGAGTAGAATTCTTCAAGGCTTGAAAATATGGTCCCTCGCGGCATGTGAGCTCTTTAGAGGGACTCAATTATTAATTGCAATATTTTGATAATTGAGATATCTGCGCGCGTTATTTTGATGAATTTTTTATTACAATTTTTAAAATAGTTAAATTGATTAATTCATGGGGTGCACGGGTTAGCTCGTTCATACATAATTTATGATGAAAAAATCACAACTTAATTTTTATAATTTATAATTAAGCTGATTGTACCATAGTCAGGAGAATTAATAATTTGCGATGGTCGTTAAGTCGTGTTTTGGTGTGGAAGGAATCAGTGAGGAGAGGTATACGAGTATATATTTATTTATTAGAAAAAATACAGATATAAGTATAAGAGCATTGATGGAGAAAAAAAAAATGGTGCATATTTACTCGCTTCCTGACATATTTCACATGGACGAAAAAGCGATACGAAAAAAGTATAGCACAATGTAAAAATAAAGACATGAACACAAAAACAATAGCAATCGATTAAATAAAACAGAATCACTTTGTTTAAAACCACGAATTTTATTAAACGCCAACCGGATTCACTTAGCTCTAGCTTAGGTATTTTTTCTTTTAAATCAATAAAATATTCATTAACATTGTATTTTACCCTTCCTTGATGTTCTGTATATTGTCTTTTAGTATTTATTGTTAGATTTAAATACGCCCTGACGAAGCTCGAGCTAAGCGAAACCGGTCGACGTTTAATAAAATTGGTGGTTTTATACATAGTGATAGTGTTTTATTTAATATAGTAATATGTCAAACCACTAAGTGATTACTCTCGGATAAACGGTGTCATAGGCATTTAGTCGCTTCATAGTTAACCATGCATGAATAATTCAAGTAAATCAATAACAACTATAAAACCAAGGAAAGCTGCACACTTCGCAATGAAAAATATCATCTTTATGTAGTCATTATGCAGGGGAAGATAGAAGGCAGCAGAGCGGCAGAGTAGCGCAGCTAGAAAGTGGTTATCATTAGAGATAAATCAACATGCTGCAGCTTGGTCCCATACTTTCCGTAGAAGACGGCGCACGAAGAAGATAGTTGCTATGAACCATCTGTGTGAAACCACATGGAAGGATAGTGACATCAAGCTGGCAACTATAATTGTGTCGGCTCACACTCACGTCTTTCCAATCTTCACGTATACCGTTCGCTATACCGACAAGGTACCTTCGAAATGTATTGTGCCGTGGGCAGCACGACCCTGCAACAATCCGATCTCTGGCCGAAGAATCAGAGGATGAAAGCGCACGACAGAACATCCCAAAAATCTGTACACGGAAGATTCTGAACGGTCGTGAAAACCTGAGAACATTTTTAACAAATGATTTGATATGCTTGTCGGTCTAGTAGTTAAGACACCGACCTGCAGATCCAGCGGTCGAGGGTTCGAGTCTCATTCCGGGAGATCAGCACGGTGGTAATATTATCATAGCACAAACGTTTAACTTAGTTTTTAGTTAGACTTGACAAAATATGGAAAGACTGCGGTGTACCCAAAGCCTATAACATTTCGCCGAAACAATTCTCGATGGACAATCTCAAACACCATCTTAGAAGCCGGTTATCGGGTGTTGGGGTGTTGGGGTGTTGGCAGAAAGGAAACTGAGCATTGATTCATGGAAATGATCTCATGAACAGAACGTCATTTCTTGGTATTCATTTTTCCTTTTGCATAGTGTTTCAATGATGAGTATTTTTGATTTAGGTAAAAATAAAATAAAAAATAATTTCATATTTGTATTGAATAGATATAAGGGATGAACCTGTCTCCTTCAGTACAGACTTCGGTCTAGTTAAGGAGACAGTGAACATCTCTTAAATTACGAAGATTGTTCACCTTTTTTATATACTTTATGAACTGTTTATAATGTATAATATGTAAGAATGTAAATTAAATCAAATTAAAAATCCAAAACGACCAACGGCGGGCTTGCGCAGTGTCTGATGCATTCTATGTTCATTTCTATGCGGTGTGGAATCATGGACCCGAAGGCAAGGGAGAGAAAACGGATCGACGCCTTTGATATGTGGCGCTGGAGACACGTGTCACGAGACATTTTTGGTGAGAAGGTGAGATAGCTCGGAGAAGCTAGTTGCCGCGGGCCACGTCGAAGGACGGAGAGGGAGGTCTGGTGACAGTCCTAAGAGGAGCACAGTCGAGAGGGCGAGACTCTGCAGGACCCACGTGGATGATGATATTAGTGTGAATATAAACGTTTCGCCCACATTGTGCGTCAATTTGACAGCCTAGAAAGGAAATTATTTCAAGATCAACTTTAGGACGAAGAGGTCAGCCGGTTCTCACCTGACTAAAGCCACTATATATCAGCGCTGACGTGAAAGAAGAAAATAGATATATACAATAAGTAATCGGTCAAGTCCTCACGCGCCTGCATCCTGCCAGGAACAATCTGCACTTTGCTTGTACATATTATGTATTTACTCGTTATCAGGCGCGGTGACGTAGCGTGCTGCTGTTGTTATTGTTGTCTCGCTCGCGGTGCTAATACGTCATTCGTATGGCAGCCTCAGCAGAAACGCGGTGCACTTCAAAAAAACAACATAAGTCATCATGTGTCGGTTTTTCGAAGCCATTATTCTCGTACAATTCCTGGCTCTTCGTGCGTTTATTTTCCTTACCGAATAATCGTGCCGCGAAAACATTACGCACTAGCGATCCGTACCCGACGTCGCCCGGGATTTAGATTTAATTATAATTTAAAATAGGTATTTAAGATGACATAAATAATAGCGATGTATGCAAAATTTGACTCAGAAAGGGAGGGGGTGAGATGTCCGGAGAAGTGGTAGGTGTGTATTTTCTTCGGAATCCTAGACTGAAAAATTTGTATAGCATTCAATTTAATTCACATTTATATAGAGAACTCTGTGTTAAGGTCCTAAATAATATCTATGCAAAATTTCCACGTTTACATCTGTCAGAGCGTGTAGGGTTGTATAGAGAACAGACAGACATTCAGTTTGATTTACAGGTGTGTCCAAATTATTTTATATGAGATGCCAAATCAAACTTTAAGTTTACGTACCTGGAAACAAATATTAGCGAAATTGATCCATTATTATTTTATATCTTCGCTTCAGACCCTAAAAATAATGAATAACTAAAAATAGTCTGACCGCTCGGAGTTCGATGACCTTTTATTTTTTGTGTTCAATATGATATATAATTAGGAACGATTTAAATATTTCAATTAATCAAAATAATCGCTTAACTACAACTTTTTTTAAATGCTTATGTGTGGGATATGTACAGCATGAGGTTAAGCTTGAAGGTATATACGTTGCAAAATCGGAAGGTCGAAAGGGGTGTGTGAGCGCCTGGTGCCCCCATGTCCTACATGCGCTCACTATTATTATTTTATTAGTAACTATATAATACTGTGTAAAAATCTGTTTGGACTATATTCTGATTGTGGAGGAGATATCCGCACTTATACAAGTGTCCCAAAAGTCGTTTTCATAATAAAAATTCTATAATAAAATAATGGATGAGTTTAATAAAAAAATGTTTATTTTGCATTTAAGGAAAGTCCCTGGGAATTTATTTCTTAAAAATTATATTTTCTAAACGCGATCCGTTATTTCGCTGGCACTCTTCTAAAAGAGAGGCAAAATTTCTGAGAACTGTTCGACACGTATTCTCTGCGGTCGCTGTATTTTCTTTTAATTGGTCCAGAGAGGGAGAATTGTTACTCTATACCTTTGGTTTGAGGTAGCCCCATAGGAAAGAGTCCATCGGTATCAAGTGGCCAGTCTACGTCACCTCGTCGGGATATCAATTTTACAGGGAAAATTTCACGAATAACTGTTAAGGACACACTCCATAGCGACTGAATTCCCGAGGACGCGGCTAGTGATCGGCATTCCCCCCCGCTCTTCTCTCGCTAGTTGCGTTGGCGTAACGAATTAACCAAAATGCAAAGAACACGCCGTATCTCTGACATGGTTGAGACTAGGCACTCGCAGCTCGAACATTTCTGTGTAATTAACTTATCTTTCATTGAGAAAATCCAAGTTTTTCATAGAACTCCTTTATTTATGGTGCGCCATCAACTCGCGTCGCACATCCTTCTTGTCATCGATCGTTCCACCCGATCAAACCACCCGAGCGACTATAAGACAGAGTGTGAACCGACACATTTTTAGTTTTTATATTTAACTATAACTATAAATAATTCAATAACTTTGTTTTTAACCACTATGCGCTTATTGTATTCACCAACCGATTTCTAAAAATACCGGTTTTTTCATGAGGGCGATAAAAAAATAACCGGAACGTTTGTAAATGTGTCAATTATTCTTATCTTTTAAAATTAATTGTAAAAAAAAAATCTAGTACCTGACTAAAACTGTTACGATTATGAAAGATGTGGAAATTGACCGATACGAAATTATTTGAAAAAAAATGTAGGTAGGACTTGTGGTTGAATTTAATTGGTTATTTATGATTTTGATAATTTGCTTATTTATAACGACTTTTAATTATTCCGTTGAGACAACCATTGTTAATATGTAAAACAGACAATCCCAAATTTTGATCAACATTTGTTCAGTACCTTGTCTTTCCATATTCTCTATATGCTATATATATTCTCCTATAATGCGTCATGGCATTTTCTCTCCACTGTCACCAGTGTTCACGATCAGTGCGCCCGAATAAATTGACTCTTGAACTACCTCACATCCTGCAATTTGTGAATTTTTAAGTGATTAACACGACTTACAATCAGTATTTTAGTTTTTGATTTTTTGTTCAGTCTCCGTACTGGTCACAAACGTGACGTCATCATCAAAATGTAGATTGTTGATCTATCCACCGATAAATCTCCCTATCATTCTGCCGATACAATTCACATAAATCACAATTAGTCGCATAATAATTATCTTCGATCGGATACAGCCCACTCTATGTAAAAAAATAGGGATATATTTTTTTTATAATTTACCAATCTTCTTGTCGGCGGCGCTGCGGCCATTTGTGTCGTTTTCCTGAAAATGTTACAAATCAGTCTGTAATATATTAATTTACACATGTGTATGCAAATAAATGTATTCGTTTGGCGGAACGAAACGCTCTGCTGTTATAATCATTGCTAATGTATGCATTGGAATATTATTTTCGCGAAACCGAATCACCGACGCCGCGTTCGTGACACGTCAACTGACAAGGCGTCGGTCGCGTTCATATTTCGTGCGCGATTCTCGTTTTAACCGCAAAAAATTGTGCTACATATTACACGCTGTAATTCAGGAGCATTCTGTTAGCGGATTCTTTGTGTGTCTTTAGTATTTCACTGTAGTAGATGTGCAAATTATGATAAACGTAGTGAATTTAATTAAACGCGATAATTCTGTCAAATAACTCTAGTTTGAAACTACAAAAAGAAACAAATACAAAAGAAAAGTATTTAAAAAAATATTTCTCACGTGAAAATGAGAATCGCGGATATTCCGCCTGTATTTGAAAGCTTTTTCTCTATGAATAATTTTACCGGAGTGATCAGTCGCCATTTTGAAACAAGATGGCTAATGAGATTTATATTAGGATAACTTTTCAAGAACTTACTATAACGCCGATTCCCGCGGGGCGGGGGGGGGTAGCCAGAGAGAATGGAGCGCCATACTGTTCTGTCCTGACACAATTCTCGCCTCGTCCACATTCATACATCTTCTCATACAAGCTCGCCGATTATTGAGGCTTCTAACAGGACCATCCTTCAGTATCTGGTTTACCTGGTGGTGCCAAATCTTCCGCGGACGTCCTCTACTTCTGGTGCCATTTTTCGAGAAATTTTAATAGAAATCTGATTCAAATTATGGGAATTATCCATTATCCTGTTGGCCTGTGTAAAAGGCATCTACTCCCGATACGTGTCCCGCCCATTGCAGCTTCTCGCTTTCACCTTCTCAGAATATCTGGGTCGTTACATCATATTGGAAATCGGTTAGCTCATCACGTTTTGGGCCCTAAATCGTGAGTGAAACTTTATTTTCGAAGAAAATAAATATCTTGCACTTAAGCGAGTGACCAAATTTCACACCATGTATATCTAGTATTCTTTTTCTTCTTCTGTCGAAGGTTGTCGACCATGTTGCAGTATGGTGATTTATCACATGCAAGATGCACAATATAACCGGCATTTTCACTTTTTAAGGTTACTTCTTCATTGTCTTCCGGTGCCCTGTCCATTCGACGGACGTTGGTTACCATCCCTCGGTTCACTGCAGCAGACTGACCAAACCGTTGCCTCGGCCTCTTCTTCCAGGGCCCCGACTTCCAGCAATCTTTCCCCGCATCTCATACTTCTTCGGATATCTCGTCACATGTCCGAGATATTCACATATTTTTAATTAAACAGAACACATTATTATTGTGAATTGCAGTTTTAAATTTGGAATAATAGATGTACCAATGTGAAAGAACTGCAGCGTATAAGTGAAATTTTGGTGGTGTGGTTTAATCGGTTAATGCACTTCCCCGGGCAGGAAAGAATCCAGGTTCGTATCTCGGTAGCGACAAAAATATCTATATATCTTTCTAATTGATATTTTTAATTTGTATTACTTATTATTGTTTATTCTAACATCTTCACTCGTAATTCTATCCGTCCAGCTTATTTAGAGCATTCTTCTGTAGAACCACATATCATTTATTACCTTATCATTTCTTCGGTAAGTGTCCATGCTTCCAGTTCATAAAATAATATCGAGAACACACCATCTGACCGTTGCATGTACCTATGCAGAACATGCGGATGAAGGTCGCACGCAGGAAGCTCGCTCAATGCTGCACTTGATTTCAACAGAAGGATCCCATCTTTGATCATATTGCAACGGAGGTATGCAATGCTTTGTATCTTCAATAGTACAATTTCGTTCCAGCAGTGTAAAGACTAATCAGCTGTGTTCTGTTTCTAAGGTTACCCTGCCAAAATCACCTACTTCTGTGTAATGAGCTGTGCAATCGTAATCTAAGTACAGCTCGGTGCCAACCACAGACCAGTAAATTAATAGACACGAAATAAATTGTACATATAGGAGAGGGGACGAGGAGCATTCTACACATATTATTTGTGGAAACATAAATTCGATAGTTTACGACACATTTATGCAACAATAAAAATATTTTCTCTTCGAAAATTAAATATTGGCGTAAACGAGACGTATTTTTTTACATTAATGCGTATTATATTGTCAGCGTTTAAATTTTCGTCGCAGTCGAGTCATATGTTTTTAAAAAGTCGTGGAGCTATTTGATTGCGTAAGTAATACCAAAGTGATCACGTGAACGACACCAAAATGAAAATATTGAAACGAGGAATTTCGGTTATTTCATGTCTATATATTTGGTACTGCGGTGCCAACTTGTTCGTATAGATGAACGGGCGTGTAAAGGGGGATATTTTTTTCGCTCTTCAAAGGGAATACGGACAGTGAAGGTGAAGGGAACTTTGCCTTGAATTGTGAGAATTGCGATATGATCAAAATATTGTCGGGTTTTGTACCCGGAACATCACAAATGATAATGCATTTGTAACCCTGTCAGTCCAGCTTCTATTTAGTACCCATCTGCAGGGTCTGACAATAATTGGCTGGATTTTAGGACCATTTATATAATACTTTGCGTTGAATGGGTGGGAATTTGCGGTCCGCCACTGCGGCGTTTGCTATATTTATTGCGCTAGGTATAAATCATGAACATAATTCCATCAGCTTAATGCGTTGTGCCTGAAGAGTATGATCGCTTGCATTGGCGCCCGGAACTAAAATACTGCCGTGATACTCTATCATGGCCGTATTTTATTTTAAAAACAGAACAAGCGTTTCTGTAAAACCTATTTTTCAATGTTTAAATTTATTCGTACATTTTCGTAACCTTATCTTAAAACACGCCTCAAATACAATCAAGAATATGTTTTTTTGTTTGAAATAAATATTCATATTTATAGAACCCAGGTCTACTGCATGAATCTAACTCGATACTGCTTTGTTACAAAGATCACCAGGGGTAACTGATATTAAAAATATGTTAAAATTGTATGCTAATATTGTATTATATGAATAATAAAGAATATCAAAAATATATATCAGTGCAATAATTAAATTCTAACCCAAATAAAAAACAGCATTATATACTTATTTAACAATTTGACACAGTCTATTTGGGAAGTAGCAGAGCTCTGGATTAGTGTATGAGAGGTATCGTGGTCGATACACGGCACATCTAGAGTTATAACAATTTATTTTAAATCAAATAAAATATTAGTATTAAAATTTAATATTAATAATATATAAATAATAAAGGACTGGAATGTTCATGAAGAAGGATCGATATTCGGAGTAGTAACTATTTATTTTTAATGAAATTAAATATCAGCATTAAAATTTGATGACAAGAATGTACATACGAATAAAAGTATACATATCATGATTATGAAACAATGAATTGCATTCTAATACAAACAAATATACATTTTACACGTATGTGACAATTTGACGCCACAGTCTGTTAGGAGAGTATCTAAGACGGCAGAGCAATGACTTACTCGTAGCGTGTGATCCCGTTACCGGCAAAGGTTAAATATTACAATTTTTTAACGCGCTATTTCTTACGCAATTATCGTGATAAATTTTACTGGGAGACCCACTGAATAAATATATTCTACGTAGTAAACATCTATTTTGATATTCATAGTGTATTTTAAACATTTACAAAATATAATTGATTTGGTGAAGTTCCTATAATACCTGCATACTTAACACATGTTATTAAACATCGGTCGGCAGGTGATGTAATAAGCCGATACGAAGATTGGAAAAATCACCTGTTTAAACAAATATCAACTGAATCATTATTGGCGACTAGGAATTATTTTTGAGCATCTCATTGCGACTAATTTTTATTATTTTATTTGAATGTCTCGTAGATGTGTCTTGACCGAGAGTATAACAGGACAAATGGCAGAAAATATCTCAAATATAACTATTGCAGTGCAAAGCGCACGAAGTCTTCAAGTTTAATAATATCGAAACATTGTATGTACGTAATATTTTCGCAAGAGTGCACACCTAATAGTATGGTAAGCGTGTATTGCACGCTCGAACGCATATCAAACTAGTACAATACATTTTTAATTTTAAACAGCCTATGTTATGAAAAATATCTTCTTCGTCTTCAGTCAATCCCTCTTTTATGAGACTTCCTTCAGAAATGTATCTCGGATCTATGTCGCAGTTGTCTGTCACGGTACATTACGTGTTTATTCATTTTAACTAACTAACTTACCATCACTCCGTTTCCCCGCGGCGGAAGGGAGACCGCCACACTCATGTCCTGACACACAATTCTCGCCTCGTCCACATTCATACAAGTTCGTCGATGATTGAGGCTTCTAACAGGACCATCTGGTGTATTCCTATATTTGTGACGCTAACTCTACACTCGCGTCACATATCTTTCTTACTATTCTCTCCTCATTCTCCAATTCATATGACCAAACCTCCTAAGCGATCATTTTTTAATCTTATTCACTATGCTAAAATCAGCTTTAATTCATTTTCAGTTGAAACATTGGACGTAGCCGCGAAGTATTCTAGCAAAATCAGACGGATTATTGTCTGCTTGGCGTATATACATTTTCTAAAAACACAATATTAGCGACCACCGCGTTATTTGGGCTAGTTCCAGGCTGCATTTCCGCACCGCCCCTGGCCACGTTTAAATCTCATCGCCGCGGAGACAATGTCGCTTGTTGACCACTACGCGGTGCGCCACCGTTCCCCCGGGCCGGCGATATGAAACTATTCCCATCACAACAACATTTGCTGATAATTTGGAAAGTATTACTCCAATATTGAGTGGATTTCAGATTGGCATTTGTCATTGTATGGATACACGTGTCCTTGTCGAAAGAGGTTTTACCAATATGATTTTATTAACACATTTAAAAGATTCAAAAACACCCTGAGTAGATCTTGAACTGGGAAACCGCGACCCGGAAGATTTTATTTGTTCTGAATTTTTCAGAATCAAAAAAAAGTCAATTTTGATCAAAATGTCAAATGACACACCGTGATGTTTCAAAGACACGATTTGTCACAGTTATTGCCAGTAGAAAAAAGTTGCAAAATTTAATTTAACCGATCGTTTAAACCGTACAGCCAGTTTAGCAGCGGCGCGCAGTCAATACGGTCATCATCCACCGCGGTCCCTCGTGACTGAGGATCGCGATCTCCGAGTGCCTGTCGCCAGCGCCACTCGGTCGGTCTCACAGGTGGAGGAACTTCTTCCTCTCCGTCCTTCGACGTGGCTCACCGCAACGAGCTTCTCCGAGCTATCTTCCCTTCCCTCAAGATGTCCAAAAAATTGAAGGAAGCAAGTATGCCCAAAATGTGTCTCCAGCACCACATCTCTAAAGTATCAATCCGTCTTCTCTCTCTCACTTTCAGGGTGCACGAATCCACACCATATAAAAATACAGAATGCACCAGAGACTGTACAAGGTGAAGGTGCCTTTGGAATGCCGCGGTCTTTCCGTATTTGGTCAAGTCTGGGCGTAGAACTTTTCGCCAGACCTCTGGCTCGCAGCTACCGTCGGCGGTGATTATGGACCCGAAATAATTGAAATCCTTGACAATTTGAAGGTCTGGAAGGGCATATGTAGCTGGTGGTCGATCGATGATCATTAGTTTTGTTTACCTCGCTTAGTCGGGTTTGAAAATATCGAAACAAATTGATTTAATAAAAAATAATCTAAAATTTTTTATCGGTTTTTTCCTTTGATCGTTAGTCAAGTCTCTTTTGAGCGGTTTATTTTTATTCAGTTTTAAAGTGATGCGATACGGCACATAGAATTAATAGCTGAACAACTATCAATAATGATTTGAATGAACCTTCTCGGAGCGTATTGACATATACACTTACAATTCGCCGAATGATAAATGTATGAAGAGAAAAGGATAAAATAGAAAAATATGCTGTCATCGATATTGCAATTTTTAGAGAATTAAAAATAATTGACGAAAAACGTACATTTTAATGACATTTGAATAAATTATAATGAAGACATTTTAATCTATTTTATTGCCAAGTACGCGTCTGCAGTTTAGATATGGCGGGTGAGAGATTTTAAAATTAAGTTTTTACTATTGCCTAGTGGTCTATTCAAAAACGATTATACTCTTCTATGGGTCATCTGCCCCCCTAATCGATCCTTTTCTTGAATGCGCTGATTACCTGATGTCTTTGTTTTATGGAGTTTGGAGGTGAAATAGAAATGAGACGTACGATGCGCGCTAGCAGAAGACAGATGGAGAATGGCAGCTCGCCTCCAATGTAGAGTTACCATTCTGGTGTTCGTATAGGTGTATAGCTGGTTATTTTGTGCAAGGATGGCAAGCAGTAATGACAAATATTATTGTATAGAATTCTCTCTTCTTCTTCTTCTTCTTCTCGGGACTCTGAAGTCCATGACCGCTGTCACAACGGTGCGCCAGTAGCCCTTGAAATCCCCTCCGTGTTCCAGTGGTCCGGGCACCCGCCCGCCTCTTGCAGGGCTGTATTCGCATTATCCGCCCACCTGTATGTCCCGCCCACTGCAGTCGCCTCGCTTTCACCTTCCTCAGGATACCTGAGGCGGTATACCAGGTCCAGGTTCTTTAATCTCCTCCATATCACATAAAGGACCGTAAATCTTGCACAAAACGTACAATTTTTGAACACCCGCAACCTATTTTCTCGCGCTAAAGTGAGAGACCTATATTCACAGCCGTATAGAACGAATATCAGTGTTATGCACAGTTTAATCTTCAACAGCAACCTTCATTTCCTTAAAGTGAGATACCAAACGATTCCTGATTTTATTCCTTTTTGGATATCGGTTAGATTAGTTATAAGTTAATGTTACAATTTCCGCGGTGGTAACGGAGCTCGTACCGAACGGGCGTTCGAGGCGGGAAGCGGATCGCTCCTCGGCCCGCGCGGATCGCGGGACCGCTGGCCGCGTTCAAGTCGCGCTGACGTCTAGTGAAGTTTGACACGTTCAGCTGCGCCGATCATCGCTCGAGACGACTCACCGTAATTTTGATTATCTTTAATACAGATTACATACATTATCCAAATAAAATGGTGTGGTACCAGTTCAACACGAGAACGCATTTTAATAACGCCTACGTCACTCGGCATCGGCACATCTAGCGGAATCGGCAGTATCCCAGACTTCTGAAGAGCTGCGGTGCGCCATGGGCAAGACGATGAAGAGACTGATCCAAGAGCTGGGCGGCACGGGGGCGGCCGGCTCCGTGCTGGGCACCAGGCACCACCACGTGCACCACCAGGAATACGGTGAGACCACACAGCGGCGCGGAGTATATATATTGGGTTATGTTCGAATGTAACTCGATATTTTGAGTTGTTTTTTATGCTTCAATGGCAATATGCGAAACACACGCCACTATATGAAACCCAATCATAACTCAGCCCGAAAACGATATATAGTGTTGTTGCAGGAGTGATTTCATATATTCATATAAACTGCTTAAAAGTAAGGAAAATTTTTTCGCGGTTGAAAATATCTGAGTGCACTAAAGAGTATATCGAAAAAAATTAAAGTCCTGTTTACTGCATATTAAGGATTCATTCATTTCTTATTCTCTAACTGACATTTCTGTTAAAAATTTGTGAACTCCCTCTAAAACCAACCTCTAATCAATGACAGGTGGCCAGTGGGAAAAATTCGTATCATTTCATTACTTTGTGTTTTTTTCTTGTAATAAAGGTAATGTACACTTCATTTCAAATGGAATATATGTTAGCGTACTGTAATGTAAATGTTATTGAATATATAAAAGAGAATACTTTGATGTAATTTTAACCTAGAAATATTAAAAACACATACATATGTAGACATACTCGCTACTTTGGTATATTTTCTCACTGGCAATGACACTAACATAGGATCAAGGATAGGTTGTCAAGGAGTTTTAAAAAGTAGCGCTACCAAATGTTGAAACTGTTATTGTTAATTATGATAATACGAGATTAATTAATTTAACCGTACAGATCTTCATGTCCGGGGTACAATCGCTTTCTTCATACATTGTCGTCCATCATGTCAGGCAAGTCCTTGAATGTGGAGATAAAATCATATTAAAACGACAATAATTTGTAAACTGTTATTATTGTACGTGTTAAAGTGACTTTAAAGTAATTGAATCAAATATTTTTTCCAGGAGACATGATCAGCGCCGGACGGATATCCGCCAGCTGGCAGGTGGACGACCTGGACATAGACCTGTCCGGGGAGCTCGCCAGTCCATCATACAACATGAGGTAAGCCCTGTCGACCGTATTGACAACCAATTGGAAATATTGATGCGTACACAGAAAACATGTCACATCAATATAACTCGGTGTCCTGGAATGAGGTTCGAATCCCTGACCACTGGTGGTTCTACATTAGTGGGCATTATAAGCATTGCCGTGACTTTGCACCAGTTGTGAAATAATTTGATGACTTGCTAATACTCAAGTCTTTTTAGATTCGGGTTTCTCCCTAAAGTGGCCCCCTCCCTTCTTTCCATACTCTGGATGACATGAACCCCACCTGACGTAGCAACTTTTCTTTATGAAAAAAAGTGCGAAAAATTCAATGGTTTTTGACTTCGATAGTAAATGAACATACATATTGACCAATTAGTGCGTGATCACTGAACCGTGAAAACGTCATCTATATAAAAAAAAATTGTCTTCATTGTTGACGTTCACAAGTGGACTGATATTTTATGAGAACATTATTATGTACGAAGACAAGCCAAAAATTATCTACATTTTTCTTCTTACGGAAGTCAAGCTCGTCGTGGATGATTTGCCTGTCCATGGTGGAAGTTGACAGGCGTCCTGCTCATTCTTCGTGCGTCACACTCGTCCGGCCACTTTTAAACATGTCAATCCACAAAAAAACACTTTTACATGATAAAGCACTATCCCCATATTGTAATAAAAGTCTACAATGAATTTCAGCCTCTTTCACACCCTCCGACCGGAGAAATCGGATCGCCACTCGTTGTTCCTCCTCGGTGTAAACTGCTAATGAAGCGGACATGTATACACTGTAATATCTGAAAGGCAAATCATGCGATCGGGATAAAATTTTGCACACGTGACCGCAGTCGTACAACGTTGAAGGTGTATTATAGTAAAAGTGTAGATAATTTTTGATTTGTCCCAGTATATTTAGTGTATTCGGATATCAACGAGGTAGAAATATGTAGAAACAAATATATGTCTGAGGTATTAACGCATTTTTAATGAAAATTTATGTTTTTCAGATTTTATTCAGCAGAAAAGTTGTGTCACGAAACTACACGTAGCTGTAATGTTTTTAACTGTCTGTGTGATCTGTTATATTTGTTTTACTAAGGTAAAGGATGTCAGAGCGGGAGCCTTCCCAATCTTTCTGTATGAGCGCAAAAAGATTCACAGAACAAACGTCTCCATTTTACTATATTTTTTATCTTGGGCAATGTCTATTTTCCACAATACAAAGCTTGGAGAGAGACCAGTAGTACATGGCAGAGTCAGAGGAAGATCGCCGACTAGATGGACAGCTTTGATTAAATCTGCTTACTTCAGAAATGCTGCAGATCAGGGCAGATGGCTCCGAATAGTTTTGGCTGTGCCATCATTGCCATAGCGACCGCGACTGCTCTGCCAAGAGCATAACGAAAGAGGATAAGAATTATTTTTTATAAGAGATTTTTAGAATTAAGCCGCGCTATTATTGTACTAAGAAAATATAATTAACTTGGTGATTTCTATGATGCAGAGCAATGAATAAATATGAACAATTATTAAAGTAATATTTTAAAAAATCAACTTTTTCAACACAAACACTAATATTTATAAAAAAAATCTCAATTATTCAATATATCAAAGAAAATAACATTTTAAAATTTGAAACAAGTACATCCTTAAGATTGCAAAATTTCATATATTTAGGCATAAAAAATTTCAATTTCAGAAATTAAGATAAAAGAAATAAAAGGAACACTATTAGACAATAAATAATATTATAGATTGTAAAATTATAAAACTTTCAACTTTTTTAAAATTATTGTATAATGAGCTAATCTCTTTTTTGGAGAGGTACAGCGATATATAAAAAATATTTAACTTTAGTTTGTAATAGAATCGAGTAAATCATATGTAAAATTGTAAATTGAAAAATGTTTCACACATTAGAAAGTGCGACACGTTCAATTCTATATATATATGGTGTTGGTAATTTTTAATAACAATCAGCCAATACATTTGACTCTCTTCTAATACTGAAAGCCAATTGCTTCTTTCAATGAAATGACAATATTGCAATACACTTCAGATGTGGTGTAATGTTCTGTGCTTGTGTCCAGCGAGGCTCTCCTGTCCCTGCCCGTCTTCAAGCAGGAGGCCCCCTCACCCACCGGGGGCAACCGCGATCCCTCCAGCCCGCCCTGGCTCAGCAGGCAGAATGTTATGGTGAGTTACCAACGTTGTCACCGTTTCATTGTTCGTCTTTATGTTCACTCTTGAAATATCATATACAGTTGTTATTTGTTGGGAATCTTCCAGTATCTAGTTTACCTGGTCGAGCCAAGTCATCCGTGAACGTCCTCTATTTCAGATGCCATCAACATTCGCGCCATATATCTTCCTCCAGCCGTTTTCTCTAAATCTTTTTCAATCTGTATTCACTACGCTGAGATAAATTTTATAAAGTTGATTGCCATTTAAAAATAGAATAACAGATGAATCAATTTGAAAGAGCTAATTATAATTTACATATAATTTTTCAAAATTTGTCGTCAATCCACTCAGTTGATGTGGCGAAACTGGATAACTGGTTCGAATCTCGGTAGCAACTAAAATATTTTTGCTGTATTGTATGGTACGGTAGTTGATTAATTTAATTTGTATTCTCGCCAAATTTTTCATTATTTACTGTGTTATAAATAGTTTGCCACATATATGCCTAAGTGATCTCATTTTCACTGCATTCAGTCTGTTTTTGTTTCTCTACTGCCAGCTCCAAGCTTCACTTCCATACATCAATGTACAGTTGATATTGCCGATTTTTTTATGGTTATATAATATTTGCTTTTTTGATCCAGTCTTTAGTTTTGATCCAGTCTTTAGTTTTGATCCAGTCTTTAGTTTTGATCCAGTCTTTAGTTTTGATCCAGTCTTTAGTTTTGATCCAGTCTTTAGTTTTGATCCAAGATCTTTACAAGTTGTTGTTTGTTTTTTAATATCAGACCGTGCACAGACATGCCGCTATCAAGTTTCTTTATCATTTCCACTTTATCTGCAATCGACAACACACCATGTTTACGTTTTACGCCCCATCTTTTAATTGCTGAATCCATAATGAAGCTATACACCAGCAAATAAACGATAAAATGAGCAGGAATACCTGTTAACACGTGCAAGCGAGACCCGACAGCTGATTCCAAGTAAAGCACCATCAAAACATAAACGGCACCTCCAGAAAAGGGTGGTGCAACATACGCGGAAAATTTTAAAATACGCTCCGAAATCCATACTGGAAATCTGAGGGAACCGGATTTTTCAATGTCAACTGTACCAGGTTTTCATTGTCCACTGCTAGTCTTATCTCGGCTGACAAGTTTCTATTAGAAAATAGTGCTATTTATTTCAGTACATGCACTAAACCCTTCTTTCAATGTCTTTTTCAGCGCCTCCATTTTTATTAAACACCCTTCCCAAATTCACAAACTCATCTTTTTGTTCCAAACATTCACTACCTGTCAGTATTTCACACACTGTTTTACTTTTTTCCTTCTCGAGTACCATCACTTTGGACTTTCTAATGTTCATCTTAAGGTCACATTCCTTGCATCCACGGTACATCCTACTTTCTAGACTTTATAAATGAGACCCTCCTGCAACAGCGCACTGTATATCGGTTTTTACAAATGTTAATAGATAGACAGAACGTCAGCAGGGAATGTCACTTAGAAATTGTGCGTAATAGAATTTATTTAATATATAACATTGTGGCATTCATGACTCAAATCTGCCCATAACCAGTACGGTACAGGGTTGTCGCAGGGGTGGCATCAATTCCTGTTCACAATTTGTCATTGCATCATCTACATATACATACGATATCATGCGCCATCTGTCCCATTTTCTGAACTTCTGATGTTTGGCATCACAGAAGGTCTTCACAGTTATGTACGGTAATTTCAGATGAACAGCAACATGTCGGCCATGAACGGGGGCGGGGCCAACTGCAGCTCGGACCAGCATTCGCCTAACACGGGGCAGATGGGCAACAACTGCAGTGCAGCCAATCAACAACAAGGTAATCTCAAATGCAAAATGACAACATTCCATTTATTTATTTATCTGTAAATATTTATAAATTTTAACAAAGTACTACGCCTCTCACTAAACTAACGGGCATAGTTGAGTTTTTAAATTAATTTTGGTTTATATTTTTAATTAAAGTCATTAAACTTCTTGAAAATGCTCATAATGCGTTCACTATAATACGTCCTCCGTACGCTGCAGGCACTACACCGCAGGGGGTGTGAACCGTGCGTTGACAATGAAATACAATGTACATGAATATTAGATGTTTCAGATATAATCATAAAATCACACACAAGGATATAATTATGTACAGGAACTTATAAATAAATATTTAGCACCGATATATACAAACACGGTTTCAAGAACAAGTGTCGTGTAAAAGTATTTAGTAAGTAGTTAGTTAACTCTTCAACATTAAATAAAATATACTTAACGCTTTGCATTTTGAAAAGATTTTGCAGCTCGGATGAACAAAATAACGTACCGGCGCCACATTATAGCATTTTTCTATTTTTACTGTGCTTTCTAAGGTGTAGAAAATGAGCCGGTTCCCTGGACCAAGCCTAGACTAAGTGGAATCATTCTGTGTACAATAAATAAATAATATAAATATTCCTGCGATGAGGTGGAGTGATATGTGTGTGTGTGTGCGTGTGCTGTCACTACGGTTTGTTTACAGCTGATTATTGTTACATGTGTGACTTTGTTATGCAGAGCTGAAAGTTCCTCAAAATGTGGTCAGTTTTCTAGTGTTTGTTTACACTGTACATAAACAGTGAAATACAGTTATGATAATCACAGTCTTACTGACTGTTTCATAATCCATTATTTAAAGTTACTTTTAATATAATTATTGACTCGAATTACCGCAAATGTCAAAACTCTTGAAACTTTCAATTAGACTTGTAATAGTAAAAGAAATAAACCTAAGTAAAAGATGTCGTTTGATGTTTTTCGCGTGTGCGAGTTTTGCATGGAACGAGGTTCCTCTACGAGTTCTGAAGCCATGGAAGTGGATTTTGAAGTTAAGTATCTGCTCCAGAAATATGTATATATGAATGTTTACTGCCTGGGCCATATTATGGTCCAGAGATGGCGAACTTATCACCATTTTCGGTGACACGTGTGCAATGTTAGAATTTTTCAATTATCTTACAAACTAATCTTTCAAGCTTTCTGCCATGATAGAAATGGTTGGAGAGACCCCGGAGTCAGCTGGGTGCCCCGGGACCAAGACTTGTGAAGGTGCATTACGAGCCGAGTCTCATCTGATTGAAGCCATTGTATGTCAATATTGACTGAAGGTGTCAGTGTCTTGTTGTGACTAGCATTTTCAGCATCTGAACAGATTGCTTAATTTCGATATCATCATCTTCAACAATTGCTGGATGAAAGCCTCCCCATGACTACCGCTCTCTTTACTCTCTACCGGTCCTCTTTGCCGTATCACTCCTACTGCTCCGATAACTTTGCCTATCTGTGCGTCTTGAAATATTGCTATCTCTTTTTAGCAGTGACAATGACTTCTTTCACCTCGGTCTGTGCTCTAACACGTGTGTTTGTTGTTCAGTGTACTATACTATGGGTATACTTTTATCAAAATAAGTGAGTTAAAACAAAATTTAATAAACCGAGGGGAAATTGATGATTGAATCAGGAAAAATGGTTTTGTAAAAGCGGTTATTATTCAAAATAGTGCATTTTGTGATGAAAGTGTTGTGAAATAGACCTTCAACTTGAAACCAAAAACATATCTCTGTTCTAGACATTCGCCTAGGAGTTGTATCTCACTGGATGCTGAGCAAGAATCATTTAAATAATTCATCATCATTTTGCAAGGCGCATCCATCGGTCTTGCACTGTTTCAGTGCTTAGTGACCAATTATCTGTCTTCGTAGAGTCTTTGTTATTGTTTATGCCGACTTGGTCTGGGCTGACCCGCCGGTCGCCTTCTCCCCGAAGTTGGCAAGAAGATATTTTATATTATACAGAGTAAAGCCGTTGTCACAATGCTATGTGATTATCAAACATATCATCACGAGTGAGAGTTATAATTTGACTACCGTGTAACCTACAAATACTACAAAGAATATTAATTGTGAGGTCCAGAATCAAAAGTAGACATGTCCATTTTAACTGTATTTGAATAAAATGCAAAAAACCGTCGTACCGCAATGGTCACATTTGAGATCATATTAAAAATGACCAGTAATTCATGTCATGTTATTGGCTGAAAACATATTTGTCTGGGTTTGAATTAATTATCTATCGCACACGTCTGCGATTAAGTAACAAACTAATTTTAATCGCAAGTTAATACGTAATTCGGTGATATTTGTCTAATTTCTATAGGCTAGTCTTAATTAGTCATTAATTTGCTTTATATTTGTACATATCTAACTCAAAAACCATATAAATTGGGCTTGTCTGCTTTTGATTCTGTACCTCTCAAATGTACACTGACAATAAAATATGTACATACATGAAGTAAGAAATAATTATAAACAAATGTTTGGCACCAAATACACAAACATAGTTTCAAGAAAAAGTGTCTTTTAAATGTTTTTTTTGTAACTTAGTAATGAATTGAACTTATTTATTGTGTTATTGTAATTATTATCAAAATGTACCCAAGCCGCCTCGACTGAGATCTTTCTATAGGTAGAAAAGAGGGGCAAGTTCAACAAGCCAAAGTTGCTATTAAACTGACTGTAAAGAATATGGAAGGACAGTGACATGAAGCTAGCAACTAGCATTATGTCCGTTCCCATTCTTGTCTTTCCATTCTTCATGTGTGTAGCGGAGACCTGGGCAGTCCGCAACAAATGTATTGCCGGAGAAGGATGTTACGCATCCCGCGGACAATACGACATGCAAAAGCCTCATCCAAGCCCTGTCTATGGCAGTGACCAAAATATTCTTCCAATTCTTGGGCCACATTATGCGTCAATTTTCAATGGGAGAAGACCTGGAAAAGTGCCACGGCGATGGATAGACAGTACTACTCGTCGACTACTTTTGCAAAGCTTTTTAAAATATGACTGCACGCTTGCTACACACACAGAAGCAAATTTTTAATAGAGCACTTTGATGTTGAAGAGGTTCGGTGACAAATGTATTATTTTAATTATTATTTATTTAATTGAATTCCAGAAAACCGACGCATGAATTGTTGACTCAACTTTTGACCATATTGATTGTTTAATCTGATAATTCATTGTTTTCTTTTCAGTGGCATAATAGAAAGGTCTTTGTTTATTTTTCTAATAACTGGCGATTGCTTAAATCACGCACGTACGCCACTCATATTTAAATCGCATGATATTAATTATAGTTTTTGATAAATCAACGCAGTGTTCCCACTAATGTTGGATCACAGCGTGCGTTTAAAAAATCTTTTGTACAATTTTATGGAGCAATGCTATTATTTGTGCGCTGAGGGAGAAAATAATAAAAACATCACCTTACCAGTATAAGGCTACTGGGAGGGCCTGGCTCCACCACATTACTATTGAGCGTGTATTAAGACACATGAATAAGTCAAGATAACTAAGAATATCTATTAAGGAAAGCTGCATACTCGGGACACATTCTCCGCAATGAAAAATATCATATTTAAAAGTCATTATACAGGGAAACATAGAAGGCGGCAGAGCAGCAGAGTAGTCTCGATAGGAAGATATTATCTCAGCTGTGTAACCTCAGAAAGTGGTTCAATGTCCAAAATTATGGTGATCTTATACAGGATAAATCAACACGGTCGCCAATCTTCCATAGAAGGCGGCGCATGAAAATGAAGTTTTGTTAAAAATTGTGTGCGAGCGCACACCCGCACACCGTAGAGAGAACATTGCTTATAAGTATTTTAATATCTGCTTCACTGGGCTTTGTCCGTGCTAATATATACATTTTACATGATTAATCAATAATTTGTAAATATGTATGTATACACTTATCTACATTCATATTGAGTGTACCAATCCTCTTTCCTTTGGTAGTTCTGAGAATCCATATTTCGGCTCCTTAAAAGACAAGGAAGATCCGAGATTGGATGAGTCTCATATTTGCATTCTACCAGCAATTAAAAGTCCTGGATTTAAGTCCTAGTAGCGGCACAGTTCACTTTTGAAAAATATGATTCTTCAGTAACATATTTCTTGTTATTCTTCTTTGTCAGCTTTTTCACCCATATTTTATTTTTTTATTTATTCTTAATCTAGTGCATACATCGATATAATAGGTGTACCCAAAAGGAATATTGTTTTTTCATTTACCATTTTTAACGGTTAGTTGCGCTTTGACTGCCACCCTTACACGACGTATTTTGTGTTATTCTGATGACTATATATACCGAGAGCGAATTGTAATTTATAAAACTGAAATTTAACAACCTTATTTACAATGGAACAATTTGTACCAAACAAAGAAATTATTTCTTAAAGAAAGAGATAGCAACAAGTGCCACTAAAAATACTTGTAATATACTGGGAGATGTTTTGGATGTTCGTAAGTGTCAAAGACGGTTCAAGCGTTCAACTGCATCTTAAAAAAATCGGAAAGGTGAGGAAACATGGAAAATGGATACCGTGCAAATTAACTTAACTAACAAACACCTGGGTGATCCAATAGATGCATGTGATCAACTTTTGGAAATGGAATCAGAAACATCATTATTACAACATCTGATAATTGGAGACAAGAAATGGGTCCTATACTTGAACCGAGGATGCAAAAGTAATGGCTTTCGAAAGGTTAGGTAACGAAACCAACCCACCGCTAAGTCCGGCCTCACAATTAAAAAACTCCTTTGGTATGTTTGGTGGGACTGCAAGAGCATTATTCACTTTGAAGCTCTCAAACCTGGACAAATGATAAATGCACAATTGAATTGTGAACAACTGGACCATTTAGCGCCGAAAATTAAATTCACATATTTTATTTAAAAAAATTACATTCTTTTTAGATACCCCTAATATATGCTCTAACATGAACAATATCAATATTTCCGTTTTTACTATAACTTATCTTGCACATATTTGCATAGTATTACTTGAATTTGTGTAATTTCTCCTTTCTTATATCATCTGGCATTTCTGAGATTTATGAATGGCAGTCTTATTCTACCTCTTCCTCTTGTATGGTGCTCGTGTTGATTTGCCTCAATTTTTCTCATAAATTGTGCTGATATTTGTTTAGTGAGCGTTTTATAATATAAGATTTGTGTATAAGCCTTTCTCGAACCCTGCCGCCGATCCCCGTCTTGCGCAGTTCTCATCTATGCGAGGCCAGCATTCCTCTTCAGCTTAAGGCCAACCTCTGCTTGTAGTGTCCGGCCACAAAATACACTGTATCTCACGCTGTCCAGGTCCGTCTCTTATACGTAGTGATCTCTACAGGACCAGCATATTGTCGACAATCTTTTCTTATGATGTATACAATCATTACATTTCCTATTTCACAATAAGATACACAAATTTCTCATGCTATTTATGTAATAGCCGGTTTTGATAGAATCTGCTGTATAAGAATCCGTATCTGCGTTCCGTTTTTCGGTCTGATACGACTCTCTTTCCTCGACTTCAGAACTGTTCCACCCACCACCGTTCATCTGACAATTGCATTTATATCTTGTCTGCGCTTAGTGTAACACGATTATTTATTTATTTTCGAATAAACCAAACTTTACACTGCACACACAACTGAATATTGTCATTATCATGACAAATATGATATTAAAGACCAGAACGCTTCATTAATCTGTACGTATTTCTCACCACAGTTACTTCCACGACCTCTCAGCAGGCGGTGCACGGGGGACTCAACCCTCTCAGTCAGCAAATCTTGGTCCCGTATCCCAATCAAATGCACGGGAGTGCAGCCACCGATCAGGCCGTCATGGATGTCGCCTCCGGTAAGTCGACTAATGGTTATCGTGTTTAAAAAAATTTTTTGAAGTGCCAGCAATATTCAAACCATATTTTAAGACTGACCACTTTGGCAGAATAAAGAGTGAAGAAATTAGGAGAGTAAAGCTGATCATAGCGAATAAAATTAGAAAAGGATCGCTTAGAGATGGTTTAGTCATATGGGACAGATGAATGAGGAGAGAATAGTAAGAAAGATATATGACAAGTGTTGATGGGACCAGAAATGGAGAAAGACTTGGCATGGTCAAGTACACCAGGTGGTTCTATTAGAAGCCTCAATAATCAATGAGCTTGTATAAGAAGATGTGTAAATGTAGATGAGGCGAGAATTGTGTGTCAGGACAGACACGGCAGGGTGCGGCACTCTATTCTCTCTGTAAGTAAGTTGGTTAATCTGTTAATTAGCCACTTTTTTAATTTTAAGAAAAACAGTACTGAAATTGCAATGTCGCATGTATCAACTAGTATATATATTTATAATGCTTGTAATAACCGAGTGAAGCGTCTTGTTTTCTAGGGCTGATGCTGTGTTCTCCGCAAGGGTCCATGGAGGGCTACGGAAGCTGTGCAGTCAAATCAGCCCAGCAACAGGCTGACGGCATCAGCTCGGCCGATAACCGGTTAGTATTCATTTTATTTATTGTTTACAAATTTTATATTAAAATAATTATTAAATATATTATATTATTAGGTCATCCCATAAATAATGCAGTATTTTTATACTTCTTTTATTTTTAAATTAAAATAAACGTTAAATCTTTTTTAATCTAAAATATAGTCTCCTTCATTTTCTACGATGCTCTTCTATCTTTCTGGTAGACTTTCAAGGCCCCTCTTCCAAAATTTACTTGTCAGAGAGGAAAATTACTCCTCCAGTACTATTCTGATAAAGAAGAGCACACATTCACTCTCTGGATGTGATTAGACTCTGCGAGTTTGCGAAGAACCCATTGACCCAATTTGCTGACTTTCCCGATGACACGCAAGTGTCGATGAATTGTTGAATGACCAAGCTATTCCGCTAGTTACAGTGGGATTTTATTCCACCAGGATTTGCAGAACGTCTTCGTCAAGCTTTACATATTTTCCAGAACGAGGCCCTTCTTCTAGGCTGTAGTTTCCGGATTGTAAATCCAACTGCACTCTGCAAAACTTGAACTAAGAATAAATTACTATAATACTTGAACTAAGAATAAATATAGTTAGTTAGTAAACGCAGAAGGTATCCCACCCCCCCACCCCCCTCTGATGTAATTGAAAAAACAGCATTATTTATGAGAGATGACCGATTATATTTATTAAAATGAACCACAACGTCTTTGCTTCGAATATTAAATGTATTCAAATTCTTTTCAGTCATTATACATAGACAAAATAAATGTTTTATATCCTAACATATTTCACATGGACGTATACGAGTATTAATATAAAAGAAGATTATCTCTTATTTAATGAATAATGTGTTTGTTGTCTTCAGATTTCAGTACGTGCTGGCAGCCGCCACCTCCATAGCCACCAAGTGCAACGAGGACACGTTGACGTACCTCAACCAGTGCCAGTCTTACGAGATCAAGCTGAAGAAGCTGGGCGACTTGAGCCACTACCGAGGAAAGATACTCAAGGTAAACTTCTGTGATAATATGAAAATTTTTACAACTATTTTACAAATATTACGACTATTTCGAAATGATTCATATTTTCCGCAGTTTAGAAAACATTGACAGCAATAATAATAATAATAAAATGTCCTTTCCTTTCAAATAACTCAGTGGTATATTCGCACTGGAGCAACTCTTTCTCAATCAACAATTTTCTTTTCGATAAACACTGGTGATAGAGTTAGCTTTGTGTTGGAGTCTAAAACGTTATATAGTTTGGAAGTGTCTTTGTCCAAATGCCCTTCATATTAGAACAGTTTGCGTTGTTCTATTTGTGTGATGGTGTAGTGATTGTGATAAAACATAATTGCTGATCCAGAGTAGAGTTAATGAATTTTAAACAATTCAAGCAATTTGATTTATTAAACATAGTTTTTGCTTCACATTTATGGATGTAGATTTGAGAATATGAATAGTAGGGAAAAATTAATATATTATTAATGAAAGAATGTAACGCATGAGTGTGATAGATACATTGAAAATATTTTGGTGGTATTGAAGTATATAAATTGTATATAGCGGCAATTCTGTGTATCAGGGTTATATACACATACATATGTATAAATGTGCTGTAAGATTCAGATCTGGTGGAAAAGTCAAATGAAACAAGTAATGTGATACAATGCGGTGGTAGTGTAGAACTTGAGTGCCTTCTTCGTAAAACATCACTTCTCCCAAGGAGATGCATCGAGAAAAAGTGGAAGTGGATCGCCGGTGGTCGAGTAGCCTCCAGGCTGCTTCAGTGAATGATGATTCGATGGAGTGATAAGGTTACAACCTCTTGTCTCCGATATCTAAAGTGCCATAACCTGGGGAGAATTTTTGGGGATCCCGTGAGCGGGGAAATGAGGTAAATAAGTTTAATATGTGTATAAGTATAAGTATATGTATATAAATTTTTTTTTTTTTTTAGCCTAAGCCCCTAGCCGTGTTCAGAATGTGTGCTGCTTCGCTCGGGTGTGCGGTGCCCATCACAATATCATCCGAGAGTGGTTAATAATTATTTCTCAATAAAATTGTTTCTTTTTTAGAGTATCATACGCATCTGCTTCCACGAACGTCGCCTGCAGTTTGCTGAACGCGAACAGATGTCGCTCTGGCAGAGTGAACGTCCCGGCGAACGCATTGTCGAGGTTCGTATCACATTTCTAAAATACAATATTCAACACAGTTGACAATCCAATCCAACATTCATTGATTACTAACTTACTATTACGTCATTTTGCGAGCACTTTTCTGTTCTGATGCACAACTCTCGTTTCATCTTCCTAAATATGCTTGTTGAAACTTCCAGAATCTGGTTTTCCTGGATCTTTCGTCGACATCCTCTATTTTTGATGCTATCAACATTTGCACTGTGTACCTTTTTTATCAACATTCCTCATTCCTAGTCACATACGTGACCCTTTTTAAATTCGGCTTACTCTGCTAACATTCTTATGAAGAAAAAATGTTGTTTTGTGTCGCAGGTGGACGTACCTCTGTCGTACGGACTGATCAACGTGTCTCAGCCGTCTGACCAGCCCCTGCTGAACACGGTAGAGCTGTACTGGGATCCTGTGAAGGAAGCCGGAGTCTACATTAAGGTATTTGTTGTATTCTTACATGATGCAGAGGAAGATATTATTTGACTGATGGCAGAAGAAATTTCTGAAGTTTCTGTATGAGTATGTTTGGTACTTGTAGTTATGTCCTACGGTACGGTAAACATAAGTCTCGTTGTCTCCGACAACTATCACAACTAATAAGTTATTCCATTTCTCGCTGTGCCGGACCACGATGGTCAAGTTAAATAGCTATCGGTACAGAATCACTTGAGAAACGGATATTTTCTGAGTGAAAAACAGTTTGACAGTTCCCATTTCCTAACTGACTGGTGAAGTTCTATGAGAAATAACTAAATACAATTATTTTTCTATTCTATTGTAGCTGTAAAAATATTTATGTTGCATTTATTTTATTGTATCTGCATTAAAGTAATGATTGCAATCCGGATAACCCGGATTTTAAAAATCTGGATAATCAGGAGTTTTTACAGTGGGATAAGTACATATTCGGATTTTCTTAATTTTAAATTTAAAAAAAAGCAAGTTATTTGCAATGCAATGTCCTTTGAAATGAACACGCCCAACAGGCTAACAAACATATTGAAGCCTCTCTACACCCTCATCTAATATTTAGACATTTTTAAGTTATAGACAGTATGCAGTACTAATGGCAAATAATGAACAAGAACTACAGAATCTGGTGAGTAGAATGTACGATGTATGCAAGGAAAGCGACCTCATGATGAATGTTAACAAGTCGAAAGTGATGGTATTCGAGTATGGTGAGTAAGATTAAGAAAGGATCACTTAGGTGGTTTGGTCATACGGAACAGACGAATGAGGAGAGAATGTTAAGAAAGATATACGACGCAAGTGTTGATGGAACCAGAAATAGAGGACGTCCGCGGAAGACTTGACACCACCAGGTAAACCAGATAATGGAGGATGATTCTGTTAGAAGCCTCAACAATCGGCGAGCTTGTATAAATGTGGATGAGGAGAGAATTGTGTGTCAGAACAGAAGAGTGTGGCGCTCTATCCTCTCTGCCTACCCCCGCGGGGAAACGGCGTGATGGTAAGTAAGTTATAGACTATGACGTAGTGTAGAATGAAGAAATAAGGAGAGAATGTAAAGGTGGTTTGGTGGTTTGGAACAAATGACTCAGGAGAAAATGGTAAGAATGATACATGACACAAGTGTTGATAGCACCAGAAATAGAGAAAGACATGACACAACCAGGTAAACCAGGTGATCCTGTTAGAAGCCTCAATAATCGACGAGCTTATGAGAAGATGTATAAATGTGAAGTGAGAATTTTGTGTCAGAACAGAAGAGTGTGGCGCTCTATCCTTTCTGCTTACCCCTGTGTGTAAACGGCGTGATGGTAAGTTAGTTAGCAAGTTAAGTCACATATGTATATTGATTTGAGTTATATTTCATTTTTACTTATTATAATTTTAGATATATTTTTATGAGAAAGATTTATTTTTGTTAATTTTTTAATAGATTTAAAATATGCATTTAGTATCTAGTTAGTTCGATACAATTCCTAATAATAAACACTTTGTGTTCGTAAGATGATGGTGTCGTCACTTGTTATGTACATGGATGATTTAATTTACGCTTTTTTTTTTAAATAAAAACTTTTTTATTTTTCTAACAAAGAAATGAAATCAGTATGTCTTTGAGATTTTGAGTTTCAAGATATCCAAAATTTCAGATTTTCTAAAATACCTCCAGAATGGCAATCCCTACCTTACACGTGCCTCATAACTGAAGAGTGACTTGAAATGTGGTGAAGATTTGAAAACCTTTGCACGTTATGATAACCTAACAATGTTCCAGGTGAACTGCATATCAACCGAGTTCACGGCCAAAAAGCACGGCGGTGAGAAGGGTGTGCCCTTCCGTATCCAAGTGGAAACCTTCCTGCCCGCCGAGACTTCCCCGGGCAACGGCATCCCCAAGTCACCCACGCAGCAGGACAGGAGGCTCCACGCGGCCGCCTGTCAAATTAAGGTGCGTAAGAGAAATCACACTTCTTCAATCATAATATAATTAAATTGTTAGAGCTCTAATCTTCTTGGTAACGTATGTCACTTAGTATCGAATTAAATTATCATGACAGAGTAGCCGCGATCTTCAGTAATGAGGGATCAACTGAGACAAAACATATTTTTTATTAATGTTGTCAACCCTCTCAGGTGTTCAAGCTGAAGGGCGCGGACCGGAAACACAAACAGGACCGGGAGAAGATTCTCCGCAGGCCCGAGTGCGAGAGGGAGAAGTACCAACCCAGCTACGAGTGCACTGTCTTCACTGATGTGAGTGTTGCAATTTAGTTTGGTTATCCACTTAACAATTTAATTTGGTTATCCACTTAACAATTTAGTTTGGTTACCCACTTAACAATTTGGTTTGGTTATCCACTTAACAATTTAGTTTGGTTATCCACTTAACAATTTTCGAGAATTGTGAAAATATAATATTTCAAATGCTACAAGGAACTGAGTATTGTTCATGAATATCTTTCTACACCAAAACATTATTTTATTCTGATAGATTTGTTCTATTCAAAACTATTGGAATTCTCGATATATATAAATAATTTATTTTCATAATAAAAAAACTTTCCAAACATAAAAAAATCACAATCTTTGGCTCAAATGCAAAGCGATAGCCAGAATCTGAAAATGAGAATTGTCCTGATTTCTGAGGAGGTGCAGTGGAATGAATAATAATTCTGTAACTTCACAACAAAAATGTGTTTTCTTTCATTCAAAATCTTTGATTATATTTTTTGAGAATTTCTGATTTTTGCTACAATTCTAGTCAACAATGTTACCTTTAAAGTGTGTGTAACTTATGGTGAATACGGTAACAATGTATTCTCGTAGAATTGAGCGCCTTAATTTTGACAACTAACTTAAAAATTTAAAGTTATCTTATTGGATGAATTTTGCTTGTCAAAAATCCACTAAACTTGTCGCAATTTTTGAACACTCTTTTCTGCAGTACTGTCACACTCCGCTAACTTATTTCTTCACGATTCGTCTTCTTCATACCTCGCCTAAAATGTGTACTTCCATGAATTTTAATAAGTTTGCTTAAACTCTACTTTAGCCACACAATTTACCAATTTATTTCTTCGCTATTCTTCTCCATACTTTCTTAACCTAAAAGATTAATTTTCATCAACTTTTACAATTCTAAGATTTGGCACATACGAGGGCCAAGTAAAAAATAAGGTTCCCTACGCTGTACACTCGCCACGCGAGATGCTAGGCGAAATCCGGCAACACTGCCTTGATTGTTGGTCCCTTAACTACATACCGGGAGCAAACGATGCGACGCTCAGTAAAGGCCTGACAGCCATCCGCTATGGAACCCGCCATCGCCGTTACCGCCAGGTGTGAAATCCGTTCGGTGATTCGATTTTTAAACGCGAAGAAGCTTAAACCTGTTGAAATTCATCGACAGTTGGAAGAAGTTTATGGCACAACTTGCATCAGCGTCCAACACGTCCGCAAAGGGTGCAGGGAGTTCTCCGAAGGACGCACAGACGTCCACGACGAGCAAAGGAGTGGGAGGCCATCGGTGTCAGACGAAGTCGTGGCGAAGATTGAGCGCATTCTCCTCGAAGATCGGAGAGTAACGCTTCGGGAGCTTGCTGTCCAGGTTCCTGAGGTTTGTGAAAAAACCATCGACAACATTTTGACCGATAAACTTGGTTATCGCAAGGTGTGCGCGCGGTGGGTCCCACACATGCTTTCAGAAACCCACAAAGACAATCGTGTCAAGTGTGCCGAGGGGTTTCTTCGAGAATGTGCCGAGAATACCGAAGAATTCTTGGACTCCATTATTACGGGAGATGAAACGTGGTGTCACTACGTCACTCCAGAAACAAAATAACAGTCCAAACAATGGCGCCATCCTGAATCGCCTAGGCCGAAAAAGTTTAAGCAGACGCTTTCCGCAGGGAAAGTGATGGCTACGGTGTTTTGGGACCGAAAAGGCGTCTTGCTGACCGAGTTTATGCCTAAAGGGACCACCATCAATTCGGACAGGTACTGCGAGACATTGACAAAACTCAAAAGAGCCATCCAAAATCGCCGGAGAGGAAGGCTGACCAAGGACGTTAGGCTGCACCACGACAACGCTCGCCCGCATGTCTCTCGACAGACCACCGCCCTACTGGACAAATTCGGCTGGAAATTGCTTGACCATGCCCCCTACAGCCCTGATCTTGCTCCCAGCGACTTCCACTTGTTTCCGAAATTGAAGCAACACTTGGGTGGACAACGCTTCAATACAGATGAAGAGGTGAAAGAAGCGGTCACCAAGTTCATCGGCGGCCTAGCGGCGGATTTCTTCGAAGTGGGTTTTCAGAAGTGAATAACTCGTCAGGAAAAATGCATAGAAAAATCAGGAAACTATGTAGAAAAATAGAATAAAGTACAAGCTTTCAGATGGTTTACTTATTTATTGCAATAAAAAATACCTTATACCTGAAAAAAATGTAGGAACCTTATTTTTTACTTACCCTCGTACATGCAATTTATAATCGCTCAACTATTTAGTTGTATGTCAAAAGACTATTGGATCATATGGGAGTGCGCATATTATCGACACGATAGTTCCTTGACAAAAATCATAAAACTTCATCGATCGTCGTCTTTTGACAAAACAGTTGAACAACTATCGGTTGACAACTTACATACATTGTCTTGTATTAGCGTGCGTATATACTTAATTATTACCGCGACTATACTATTGTGTCGAAATCGATGAACCCCTCGATTTCTACTCAACTAAACTGTTTAGTTATTAGAAGTTTGCATAAAATCCATCAGTTGCTAATGAGATCTCCCAACATGTGTGTGCGAGTCCCATACAACTGATTGGTCGCGGAAAAACTGTTTAGTCGAGTGTAAGCACACTTCGTGTTCATACACATGAGAGGTTCATCGATTTTGACTCAATAGTTTAGTCATGGTAAAATAGAGTGTATGCGCCTAGCCTAAATGCAATGACAAATGATACGTCAGGTAATAGATGTTTTACAGTCTGTCATAAATACAACAGTACTCTATATTTTCTATGAATGTTATTGTAGCAATGAAAGTATCTCAATACAATTATTGTTTATATTCTGGTGACATCCTTTGTCTATATAATATATCATTTCGATCATCTCCAATGTTAATATGAATTTCTTGGACATTTAAAATAAAATATTATTATAGTGATTTAACAATATTTTTATTATGGACTTTAGTGATGTGAAAACAATTATTTCAATACAAGTGTTAAAATAGCCAGATTCACTCACCCAGTCAGTGCGAAGGAGAATATCATTTATAAACTTGGAAATTTTAATTATTTATTCCTACATTATTCTACAGAATTGTATTTATAATGCCATCTTCACTGGGCTACCCCCGTGCTGAGGTAAACATTTTATATGTAGTTGCTAAATTGTATGATTCAAAAGGCCCTTTTTAAATTATTCAACTATCATCATTGTCGTCAGCCGTCTTCCATCCACAGTTGGATGAAGGCCTCCCCAAGTGTATCCTACTTTTATCTGTTCATTATTTTAAAAATAGAGATGTATACACGGATACATGTTACATCAATATTCTTACTATTTTCAAACTCAGTTAAACTCTTGTGCTATGAAAATAGGACTAACTTGCTGGTCTCGTGGAACGATACTCGAACCCCCAACTGCTAGACCGCTAGGCCAGCGTTTTAACCACTAGACCAAGAAGCTACTCATTGTCTTTCTTCTTGTGCCCTATCCGTTCAATGGACATTGGCAATAGCTATAATAATGTTGGCTATCCTCTGCACATCTGCACCTCAGAAAAGTTCTACTGTTGACTGGCCAAACCATTGTGTTAGGTTCTTCAGCCATGATAATCTCCTTCTTCAAAGACCCCGACTTCCAGCAATCTTTCCCTCCATTATGAGGTGCAAGATCTCGTACTTCTCCGAATAACTCATCACGTGTCAGAGATATTGAAGTTTTTGGATTTCTATTGTTTTAAATGTTTATTGTTCTTTATTCATATATGTCATAACATGTTCATTGGTAACTCTATCCATCCAACTTATATCTGAAATGGTTCAAGTCACCTTACCATTTCTTCAATAAGCATCCATGCTTCATGCATGTCCTTAAAATAATATTGAGAACACATAGCACCTGACACATTCTCATTCGTAATCATGGGCTTGCTCAATGCAACATTTGATTTCAACAGAAAGATTCAATCTTTCATTCATATTGTTATTGTCTATTGTTATTCGCTGCTATGTATTTCTGCAAAGTTTAATGATTACATCGGTTGTAATACTCTTGAATTGCCAAAGGTACCACTTTGCTCTGCGACCGATGTGGTACCTGCTTTCATTTTCTTGGCATATTCTATTATATCAACTACTCTAGTCTGTCCTCTGAATGTTCACTAGTGCACACTTCCCATTTTGGACCCAGTGGAAAATCACTTCTGAAAGTCATGTTCTGTCATCTGAATACACTCCATCCCAGGTTTGCACTTCGATCAATTTCGTCAAATGTGCCTCCAGATATGAAAATTTGTAGACATAGTTATCGACTTGTTCAAACTGGATTTCGTTTACATCTATCGAGTCAACGATTCATCATTTAGTCTTTGAGACGTTTATCTTCATCCCGCTCTGTTGTTAATACATTCATGTTTAGTACAAAATCTGTGATTTTTCTTTGTAATCTCGGTCTATGTGCTCATGACTGAGCATCGCGGTCCTCTGTTCTGCTTCCGCAACTGCTTGCCTGTTTAGTGCGACGTGTAGCGAGGCTCTGATCATTTCTTGGACTTGGTGTAGCCCATCTTACTGGATTTCTATCTCTTCTAGCAACATGTCCAAAGTATGAACATGTTTTATTTATTATTTATCATATATATGTTGTAAGTACATTTCATATTTTAATATCTGCCTCACTGGGCTTCGCCTGTGTGGAGGCAAACATTAATCATTACATTTTTAATCGACAATCATATTATACATAATTAGTTTATCAACTATAAATTTAAAATAAGTAAGAAGGAAAAATCTTAAAAGTGTAAGTAACAAAATATACTGCAATATTTGATTTTGAGACATTTATAACCTACTTGAAATTTGTAAGGTTGGGCATTGCCCGGTAGCCTCATATTTATTCAGATTGAACTTAATAGATTCCCCAGTGTGTGAGTGTGGTGCCGAGGAGGATATCATGACCATATCTTTTTTGCCTGTCCATTGTGGATCACAGGTTTTTTTTACAGTAATCTCATCAATGGTAATTTTCAACTCCCGGTTAACTCGTGTCATCTTCTTTCCTTTAACTCGCCACATTTAATCTATACAATAGCAATTTTTTTAAATGACAATGATATTGACTTGTAATATAATATTTTCTATTCTATAATATTATTGTACTTTTTTTTTATAAAATAAAGTTTTTACTTCATTAATGGCACAAATCACTCTTGAAATGTGAATTGCCTTTTTAAAAGAAGAAGAAGAAATTTGTAAGGATAATACACATTTGAACAAGTTTAAATAATACAGTACAATTTAATTGAACACACACACATGCACATGCTGCTCCCTCATTAGTCTTGTGTCTGAAGTCTCGACTCTATATGTATTCACATTGAATATAATTAAGCGAATAGTTTAAAAATATTGTTTGTTTTAATGTTAACAACGGTTTGCATTGCGGTGAATTGTAGGTTTTATTAATACAATCATTACAACAATGACTCTTGTGAGTGATAGTGACACTTGAAGATTAACCAGATTAAACTGGAAATACAGATTGTGCAATAAGAGTGCATTTTGAATGTGGTGCTGGAATAGAATACTGTAACAAATATCTCAAACAACTCTACAAGATCTCGCTCTCGGTCTGAGCATCGCAGTCTGTTTCTACAGTGTGAACTGCTTGCCTCCGTTCTTCGGGCTTTGTGTAGCGAGGCTCCGGTTACGTCTCAAACTGTCCCGGAAGAATGAAGACATTGGTTTATTTTGTGGTCTATGGTATGTCCCAACACCACATCTCAAAGAAGTCCAGCATGTTCCTTTCTTTCCTTCTCAGGGTTCATGTTCCTCTACAAGATAGTCTATTTGAATAATTAATTGTCTTTTTTGCTTCATCAAAGTGACGGGGACAGATTTTGTATCATATTTAAAGACTGCTAAAACTTCTCAATTGAATTTTGAGCATATCAAACATTATCCGTGATCTGGTATTATGCTTTGTTTATACATCAGATGACTTATTACTTGTTCAGCTTTAGCGAAACGGAGCATTGTGTAGTATTGTGTTAACTACATACTTAACTAAAGCAGTACTTAATAGACACGTTAGAAGGTCCAACAGAGGCTGCTGCATCACTGTGCAGATGAATTAGAGTTAGTCTGCGTATTCACAATTAATAATTAAGAATGTCATAAATAGTCTAAAAATAATACCGTATATAAATGTAAGTTGAATATATGTATTGGACTACAAAATAGTATCAATATAATGCACCCCAAATATATATGACAATTTATAGAAAAAATATGACTGTATAAAAAGAAAAATTTTTAATCCTGAGCGAGTCAATGAGCATTAGTTTACGCTGATTTATCGGTGGTGTCACATGTCACATCACGTCACAATACTGGATACCTGACTAAATAATGAGTTGAAAATGTTCATGTAGTATGTAAAAATTTTGTAGAGATATAAAAAATATGAGATTTTTACAAAATAATTTAAGCTTTAAGAAATAAATTTTTGCATAATTGACGCATTATTATTGTATAACTTTGCTTGCTAAATCATCTCACAAAAATATAGTCTGGCCGCTCAAAGTCCGATGACCTTTTATTTTTTGTATATAATTTATAATTTGGAATCAATTAAATATTTCAATTAATTGAGATTAGTCTTATGCAGGTTGAACATACTACTCATATTTTTAACATATGCACCAGGTATGTAACACCCAGTATTTATTTTGAACTAATAAATTGTCAAATTAATATAGAGAGATTTTAAAGGTGTAAAAAAATATTTAAAATGTATGTGTAGTATTTATTTACTGTTAATGTGCATATCTTTTCACAGCTTCCGAACGAAGTCTTTTTCTCACCCGTCGGAGTGTCCCTTCAGTCATATTCTCCGGAACATTGGTGAGTAGCTTTTCCTTTTTGACTGATAACAATGTGCATGTCTATGTTTTTTATTCATCACCAACATCATATGCGTATGAAATCGACGTCACTATTGTGATTAGAGGAATAAAAAAATAGATTTTTAAATATATTATTGATGGAATCGGCGTTAACTTTGTAAAGTTTCGTCATCAATAATATATATAAATAAAACAATGTTTTAACTCTACTTGAGTTTATTTGCACTACTCAAGTTTCGAGAGTAACAGTCACTCTCATCAACATTTCAGAAACGGTAACTTTAATACTTCACCTGTCGATGAGAAACTGGAGTAGTGCAAATAAACTCAAGTAGAGTTATAACATTGTTTTATTTATATCCATCCACAGATTTTTTAAGTTTAGAGGTTATTCAAAATTCACATCACTCCAAATAGTAAAGTGAGTCTATCAGAGTGAGTTGACCAGTATTATCACATCTTTACTTGAAAACTGCCATGTCGAAGTTAAGTAAAATTTGAACTAAAACTGCTCCATATTGCGAAATGTAAAAGTACAATTGGTCGAAGCTCTGTCGTTCTCCATAGTTGTGTATGGAGTCGAAATGAAGGCAATAAATGAACATGCTCAAGGCCGTCGACTATGAATGGACCATGACCCCCGTTCTTTAGGAACTCTGCACTAAAGAAAGGTATTCTAGGATAAGAATTCTTCCATACTTTGGGCATGTTGCTTGAAAAGAAGAAGACATTGGCGATCACAGGGGACGTGCAAACGATTTCAGTATTCAACACAAGGCCCGAGGTCCCGAAGAGTGTGGAAGCAGAGTAGAGGACCACGATGCTCAGTCACCAGCACATCAATAAGAAAAATAGAGTTACTTGAAGATATGTCGTCATTGTTGTCGAGCCTCGTAATAGAGTGTTTAAATTAAGAAAGTTGTTGCACGTCAACAACCCACTACCCAGCCATACCTGTCCACTGGACGGCACACTAAAGTATGACAATTAGTGCATAGTGATTTATCAGATGCCATAATGGGCTACCGCAGGATAATAATTTGGAAAGTGTATCGTAATAAGTAACGATACTATTTTATATAAATCTACATGAAATGTTTTATAGATTTTTTGAAATCGATGCTTTAAATGGCCAACATTAAACGGACTATCTGGTTAAATGATACATATAATAATATTTCAAAAGCCGAAAATCCTATATTATTATAATGTATTCACTATTGAGCTATACTATATAGCTGTGTCCTCTTAGTGTGCGGGATTGGGTAGCGTAATAATAATCTTGCTGCACATATATATATATATATATATATATATATATATGTGTGTATATAGTGTTTTTTCTATGATGCTTCTATACAGTTTACAAGTTAATAGATAATATAATATTAGATGCGGTCTATACAACGGTTCGAAGACGAGAGAGAACACCGACCGCAGAGCGATCTTTTATCCTTTTCACTTGCCAAACTTGCGCGCAACTCGCATTTATTCCATAGATACATCACAATTATTATGTTAAAAATTCTTATGTAGTCTCTATTGCCAGCGATAATCAACTCCGAAGTAGCATTTCTATCAAATCAAATGGAATTGTATGTTTTATTTGTAAATTTTTCTACTAACTGCAGAAATAAGTGATGACTTATATAAATTATTATTTTATATGAAGAATTAGCAAATTTGGAGTTAAGTTGTTCTTAGTGTCATCAACGACATTAAAAAAGGGTCGCTTAGATTGTTTGGTTGTGTGAAACAAAAAACGACGATTGTAAGAAAGATGTATGACGCAAGTGTCGATGGTGCCAGAAATATATAATGTACGCAAGACCAGGTAAACCAGATACTGTAAGATGCTCTTATTAAAGTAAAGTATGCCTGATAAAAAGATAAATTAAAGTGAATGAAGCGAAAGTATGGCACTCTATTCTCTCTTCCTATATCAAGTTTATGCCTGGGATGGTAATAAAGTAAGAACCAACAGTTATAATGAACTTTTTGTAAAAAATCGTCCCATTTCACGTTATAACCGTCTACTCGTTATATGCAGACTCGTTGTATCGAGGTAAGGTTGTCCACTAATCGTGTTTCACTCTGGTTTTTGCCGCCTTTACGGAGCCGATTGTGAATCATGCAGGGCACGTTTTTCAGTCGCGTCTTAATACTTAAAGCCGCATAATTTTATTAAAATACTACTAAAAATATCGGCTAATTCGACAATTTATTTAAACTGACAATTTTTTAATTGAAATTTATGCACATGGCGTAACGGTGCTTGGTGTGTGTTGTATTGTATACTATAGTTTTAAAGAAGGTCATTTAAAAATATTTTTTCGACATTTACGATTGAAGCCGTGAATTACGACATGACTTTGGCCCGGTTGTGTGATCAGTGGTAAATTATAGTAAAAATATTGCGAAAACGGGTTGTTCGATCGTCGGTAAAAAATATTTACTCAAAGAAAGTACACCCAATAGTAAATTAATTTTACCCTCCAATATCGGATGATAAAACCGTTAATCGTTAGTTAAATAATCTGTCACATTGTTACTTTGAAATTGGCAGTATAGGACAATAAATCATTCAATATCCCGCTATTCTATAATGATGAGCTCGCTTTTTTATTGCCATTGGTGAATATTTAAAATAAATCAGCTTCGATATTTGATGATTATTCTCCTTGCCACACTATTACGCGGGATTAACTTTGACTGTAGTAAACTTGACGTTCAAGCGACCCGCAAACGTTTCTTTTTCCACGGGAAATGATAAAAAATTGACTACTGATCACACAATCGGACCTCAGGGTGGTCTATCAGAGTCATCAATTAAGTGGCGCTTGAAAGCTGAGAGATGTTTACTAAGTATTCTATTAAAATTGTGGACATTCAAAGGTTATTTGTTGAATTATATATAAATTCAGTTAATATTTTCCAACAAGGCTCAGTTTAATTTTTCTTATGTGAAATTGTACCCCTGGTAGATACTAAACAGAGTATTAAGCACTTTACTCGAATATTTCAATAAATAAGTACCATGGGGTTGCTTGTTATATTATACGTCCTCTTTGTAGGTACTATCTTTAAAAACGGTAAAACATTGTAAAATATTATTATTTATAATCGACGCAACTATACTGAATCGATTAAACTATGACTTAAATAATATACCTGAAGAAGAAAACTTTAACTAAATGTAAACAAAAGTAAATTTGTTAATGATGAATATGAAAGTGTACTAATTACACCAGCAATTATCATAGAAGGTGAAAGTCTGAAGGATGTGACTGAAATTAAATATTTGGGAATCATAATAGATTCGAAATGACACGTGACTAAAAAGATTGGTAAGAAAATATCACTTCTGAATTAAAAGATTAATTAGTTCTCTTTATTGTGAGGAACATTGTTGGCTAATGAAGAAGAAATAAAGCTTTCACGATAATATTGACAATTAATATTAATATAATAATATATGTATCAATGTGTCCAAAATTTAATAAAAATGAATTGATAATTCTGGCGTCTGCAGTCGGTTTACTCAAAGGTATTTGAGATTTGTAAAAACAATGTAGATGGCTTTCAAATAACGGAACGACAGGTGTATTCATTTGAAAAAAATGTAACATATAGGTTCGAAAATTTGTCAAGAAAAATACTAGCGTTATAGCACAAAGGTAGTGCACTTCCCCGGATTGGAAATAGAGATCCAGGTTCGAATCCCGGTGACGCAAAAACAATATTTTTCGACAAAATTGATTTTAAATGTATATATTTATAATTAATACATTAATTTAGTATTTACAATTAATATTATTTTTATTAGACTATTAAGGCATATATATATATGCTGTATATTATATTTAAGGTTTCCACGAGCGCTAGTGTATGCGTCTAGCATCTCTTCTAAATTTGAGCGCGTATTTTGTAAATGGTCACCTTGAGAAAACATAGCCTAATTTTCTAGGGAACACTCGACTGTAAGAGATCTGTATATCCTGTGAAAAAGTACGGTTGTACCGTAATTTTTTAAGGGAACGCCTTGACAATAGCCGTTAATAACGTGTTACCGTGCCGAAACGTCGGCCTAGATTTCCCAAAGGAAACCATTTACAAAAAACGCGATCTAACCTAGAACAGATGCCAGACACGTATATACTTATATATTAAGAATAAATAAATAAATATTTGCGTTTGAAAAAAATATGAGTATGTTTTTAGACATTTAGACAAAAAAAATTGTTACTTGACTGTATATGAAAAGTGATCGCTCTCTGGACGTTATATTCTTTCAAATGAATCAACTGAGCTTTGCGTGTCCAACCTAGATAGGTAGGTACCTAATTTTGTGCCGTCTTCTCCTTCTAGTGATTTATTATCCACGGCCTCTTATACTAGCAATCTTGGCTTGAACGATGAGCTGCAGGATCTGATATTTTTCATGATACGGCCAAAATATTGATTTATTGTTCATCACATTGTCATCAGTTAATCAAAGTTCGATCAGGTTCTTTTTATAAATAGTCTGTAAATCCACATCTCAAAAGCTGTAGTATTGTTTCAGTCAGTTGCTTATATAAACACTTCCCTCGCTTAATAATAATTTAATTCGATACCTACCAACTATGCTGTGCAAATAAAAAATGACATTTTTCTTGTCGTTATTGACGAGCTTTCGCCTAACTAAATATATGGTCATATTACTGTGTTTATTATGACTATTTTGTCAAATTGAACTGCTTCACTCCGACCTGGGGACTGGTGATCAGCGCCGAAAGCGAATCCGTCTGGATGGAGCCGGATCTGAGGCAGTTCTTGGAACTTACGGTCACGGCAGCGTAAAAAATCTGCAAATATCCACATTTTCTGGTTCGCTCGGAGGACACAAAAACTAGCTCAGCTCGTAATTACTGCCATCATCAGCATCACGTTTTTTAGCAACGCAATCACGCTCCATTTATCCTGGTCGCGGTGGGCAGGTTTCACTTCTACTCTGACGATTACCACGCACTACTAATATTCGTATATCTTCATATAGGAATATAGTAATAACACCATGTCTCTTGTCTCATATAATGCATTTTTCTTTAAGGCTTTTTTTAATTTTACGGCGATGGTCTGTTTCCTAATTTCTCCTGTCTCCATCTTTTAAAAGGCGTATCTCGTTTTTTGTTAAAATTGAATTACAACTGGGTTTACATAGCTCATTATCCATTCAAACAGGCTTATCTAAATTTTATTCCGATGAAATAATATTATTTCGATATGTCATTCGTAGAAATAACACTCAAAAATAATATGTATGGAATAAATCCATAGAAATCGGTAAGATTCGCAGATTACCAAATAAATATATAGACATGAACTAACGCAAATTCTTTGTTACAATATTTTCAATTTAGTGTCACCCACGTGATCATTTTGGTACCACTTACGCAAGCGAATAGCTCCGCGACTTTTTTTTTAAAATATGACTCGATTGGAACGAAAATTTAAACGCTGACAATATAATATGCATCAATGTAAAAAATTCTTCTTGTTTACATAAAAATTTTATTTTTGAAGAGTGAATACTTTTATTATTGCATAAATGTGTCTATTTTCTCTAAACTATCAGATTTACCTTTCCACAAATAATGTATGTAGAATGCCACTCGTCCTGCAACTAATGTTCTAAACCACTCTCCTGTGTGCACTTTATTTCATGTCTATTCATTTACTGGTCTGAGGTAAAATTATATTTTTATCATTTATGAAAAATTCTACACAATTTATTAATATATTTAAAAAAGATTATCCAAGCGTACAACTCTTCATAGATTTCAAAGCACCAAATATAATAGACATAAACCAAATAAATTGAATAATCCAAATTTTCTAAATTAAAAATCAATTAAATATTTGAAGCGAATTCCGATCTACAAGATTTAGAGACCAAATTGGTATTACAAAACTAAAATTTACCGCAACCCAAAATCACTATATTTATCAAGGTATCAAATTTTTTAACAATCTTCCTATCACAATTAGAAAAATTACAGATTACTATAAATTCGTATCTGAAGTAAAAAAAATATGTACACAGACTATCTCTCTGATTCGATTGTTAAAGGGGATAAGGGGTGAGCCCTCCTGTCTCCGACATGACAATGGCGTAAGATTTTTTTGGGGTACCCTATTGCGGGGAACGTGTTGAAATTGTTTTATTTTAACTTTGTGTATAATTGTATAAAGTAGTAGCAAAAAGTTTTTTTTTTAGTAAAAATATTTTTTTATAAAATATATTTTTTAATTTTATTAATTATTTTTTTGTTTGATTTTGTATATTTAATTTTTTTTTTGTTAGTGAATTTTTTAATTTTTTTTATAAATTATGTTCAATAGGGTCAAGAGCAGGGTAAAGAAGTGAATTGGGATGAAGATGATGAGGATCGGATGAGGGATCGTATAGGCCGGGGGAGTTTATGGAGGGGTTTGGGTTAGAAATTAATTTAAAAGATAAATCGTGTATGTTTCGTATATATGTATACATATGTATACATTTCTTCTCTATGAGAGTATATACGAGAATTTATGTTTCAGTTAGACTCAAACATATCCTCAATCAAACGTATATATATATATATATATATATATATATATATATATATATATATATATATATATATATATATATATCCTACTGATTATTCTAAAAATATATTATCTTTTCTATTATGAAAGTAAAATAAATATCGTCTTGTTTAATTTCATAAAGTCGATAAATTGTCCTATTTGAATGATGGACGACCATAATAGATATTATGTAAATATAAAAATACTTGTTTCGCTTTAAGACAATTTTCACTTCACGGTGATGGGCCTGGGCCGGTCCTAACCCTCTACTGCTCCTGTATCAGATATCGATGATGTTTTCACTTCACGGTGATGGGCCGGTCCCTAACCCGCTACTGCTCCTGTATCAGATATCGATGATGTTTTCACTCCACGGTGATGGGCCGGTCCCTAACCCTCTACTGCTCCTGTATCAGATATCGATGATGTTTTCACTTCACGGTGATGGGCCGGTCCCTAACCCTCTACTGCTCCTGTATCAGATATCGATGATGTTTTCACTTCACGGTGATGGGCCGGTCCCTAACCCGCTACTGCTCCTGTATCAGATATCGATGATGTTTTCACTTCACGGTGATGGGCCGGTCCCTAACCCGCTACTGCTCCTGTATCAGATATCGATGATGTTTTCACTTCACGGTGATGGGCCGGTCCCTAACCCGCTACTGCTCCTGTATCAGATATCGATGATGTTTTCACTTCACGGTGATGGCCCGATCCCTAACCCGCTACTGCTCTTGTATCAGATATCGATGATGGTTCACGGTCACGTGGGAAACTTGTATAGTTCCATTTCTTGCTGCGGATTAGTATTAACGTGAAAGGTATCGGTACTATACTATACTATACGGTATATGGATTTCTAATCGATTGTAGGGTGAGAACTTTTTGGGGCCCTTTCTAACGTGGGCGTTGGCATAGTTACGCCACTGGGTCCAACCGATCGTTCGCGAACACTCTCTCATCTTCTACACTCGCCTCATTTTTTGTGTCTTCTTTTCTCCTTCACACGTTCCACACGCTGGACGTATCGACTACGGTAATAGACCAACATTCGCTTCTAGTACGAGTTGTGACATATGTATCTTCAAAGGCTCAGTTGATTGTATCATAATCATCATTTTCAGCCGTATTGTATCTGTTGCTGGATGAAGGCCTCCCCAAGTGTTTGTCATTTTTATTCGCTTCCACGTTTTTCGCAGAATTTGATGATTTCGTCAGTCCAGCGGGTTTTAAGGCGGCCTGTCGGTCTCCTGATTCCCTTCCTCTGAGTGATGTGGCCCGCCCATTACCATTTCATTTCCTCGTCATATTCAATTATGTCAACCACTCTTACGTCTTTGCGTTATCCAAATTTTTAAAGACTTCTCTTTTGTTGAGAGTCCATGCTTCGTATGAACCATTCTTCTGTAGATCCGCTTCTTAAATGCTTCAAGTCACCTAATCATTTCTTCCACAAGTGTCCATGCTGCTATTCTATAAAATAATACGGAGAACACGTAACATCTAACCATTCGCATTCCTAATCTAAGGTTAAGATCATGTTGATGAAGGTTGCTTTCATTTCAATAGGACGATCCCATCTTTAATTAATATTACAATCCAGGTGTATAATACTTCGTATCTTCTCCAATTGATTATATTTAGTTTATCTATATATAAAAATTAATGTTTGTTTGTTTGTTTGTATGTCCCGTATGCGTTCCTATACCGTTCATCCGATTGCGATGAAACTTTGGTGAGTTGTGCATTTTACAATGAGAAAGTTCGCCTAAGAAAGCGATCTGCGCGCCACGGCTATCAGTTCCATTGCAAACTATGTGTCGTGAAATGTGAAATTCGGACACATTGATTGGCTATTTTTAGGATTCTCTGTGGCGAATTTTCCAAGAATTATAGCTTTTTCTGGCGACTTCTCTCAATTTAATAAATGTGTGTATTTCATATATAATAGTTTAGCGACAGCTCGCGTGTGTTCGGTGTGAACACGCCTTAGATACGTCATCTTTACTGAGATGTCAAAAACAACAATCTAAAATAAACAATTTGCGTCCAGTCGCGGATTGGTCAAACAAGCTATTTGTGATTGGTTTTTACAGAGAAAGTTGGCCAATCACTGGGGTGGCTTGGACGGAAGTTGTTTTTGACTTCGTAGTAACGTTTGATATGCGCCTTGGTTACGTCAAATAATCGCGGGGTATTGTGAACAATTATCAAGTGAATTTGTAATAGTCGTCACAAAGCATTACTTTCGCTGTCAAACCAATGATGCCACCCTGCAGTTTTCGGTGCGACTCGCATTTGTAATGACTATCAACAAAGCACAGGGACAATCGCAGTGGACTCAATTTGGAAAACCCACGCTTCTCACATGGACAGCTGTATGTGGCCTGCTCACGCTTTGGAAAACCTTCCGATTTATTCGTGTACGCACCAGACGGAAAAACAAAAAATATTGTGTATCCAAAAGCACTTCAATAATCAGAATTAAAATACAAACATTTTCTTTCTTTGAGTGGCATTGCGACGCATGCCGGGTATTCGCTAGTAGAATATATAAATACAATTAATCCAGTGGGTGATATAAATATAAAATGTAGTTTGATCGAGCTCGATTTAATGATAATGTCATTACTTAATTAAATTGCAAACGGCATTATTACCGATGTGAAAGGTTACGTTTTTTACTACCATTAAATATAATATATATATATATATATATATATAAATGGTGTAATAGACCTAATCCACAGTACTTTATGTTCACGGAGTGTATACAAATTCTGTGCCGTTACGAAAAACATTATTATTTACACATTTATGGTGGGGAAAGGGATGTAGGAAGATGGAAGGAATGTGGTATAGGGACAGAACTCGAGGACCAACCAGAAAGCACAACTTACCTGAATTTTATCTCTCGAACTTCAGGAAACTTTTTCGCTGATTCACACGAAGCACTGAAACATATAATAGCTGAAACCAACGCGCTAGTAACAGTAACTGTACAATCACAGATCAGTGTAGCGAGCGCACAGCACTATTCAAAGGTTCAAGACAACAACACGCAGAAAAGTCGTGCTCTGAGGGGGGGACAGATAGGAAAAGTTAACATAAAGGAGCATCCACACACGCATGGCGACGGACGATCCGTGGACCTGTCATAAATACTTTCAAAAATAAAATATATTTTCACATGTTTTACGACAATGTAGAAGTTGTACACTAGATTTGACTTTTTTGTTTTATTACTTAGATAGGACCTTTACACTAATGTAAAACTAATAAGCTCAATGTTTATTACCATAATTAAGAAAATTATAAGAAAGACCATTAAATTTATTTTCCGCGTGCTACAAAATTGCCCTAATATAGAAAATTCTTGCATATACGAAATATATTTTCTTATAATCTTGAAACCAAGATTACGGGGACAGATCTGCATTGGAACAAATTAACAAAATGTTAAAAATTAATAGAGTTATAAACCATTCAATTTGCAGTACATTTGATCAATTTGGGTTACTTTGTGTTAGTGGATGCAAATAATTTATTATATTTACTTACATCCTTCGAGGCTTCAGCTACTTCAGTTACGCTCCCGACCAGTGACTCATTGCGACTGGCAAATCCGCAAATCACACGCGTCGAAAAATACCCCTCCCGCTTACCTCACCCTGATGGTTTACGAGCAATTACAATTTAATCTTTAATTAATTTAATAAAAAAATATTTAGTTGCTACCGGGATTCGAACCTTTCGTCTCGTGGCTCGTGGAATCCCTATGGATTCCAAAATTACCGCCATTTCACGTTACCGGTATTAGCGTTTTTTTTTTTCGTATGCATTAATACCGATTACCGTCTTTCATTTTTAAAAGAGTTACATTATTATTGGATTTCCTACGGTAACTGGGTTTAATAAAATAAAAAAGTTTTTATTTTATCATTATATTTACTTAATCTTTTTTTGCAGTTAATCATCTTGTTCTTGATGATGACAAACGAACAGTAGTTTTATATATTTTTAATAAAATTACTTTTTTATTGCAAAGTTGTGATTTTAGAATACGTATACTTTGATAATTAAATCAAATTAGATATGAGATAATAGATGTCTCACTAAAATAGAAAGAACACAGTCGAATGGTTAACATAATGTAATTGGTAACTCATTATTTCGGCAAAATAAAGTTCGATCCCCGGTGGTAACAGTGTATATTTGTTTGCGATAGATAGATTTGTTCGCAGTGATTTGATTAATCTAATCTGTTTTAATTACCAAAAATGTTCTTATATTTCACGGCCGTTCAGAATCTTCTGTGTACAGTTTTCTCGGCTAATCTGCCGTGTATATTGGACTTTTATGGCCGACCCTTCGGATCCCATTGAAGGGTCCATCATCAGGGCTGATGTCTTGTAATGGGATCCGAAACGTCGGCCAGAAATATACATCATATACATGGCAGATTAGTCCAGAAAACTATAATATTATTCTGTCGATCTCTGTCCGTTCTTAAATAAGCGCCTCTCTTTTTTCCTCCCACAGCTCCCTATCTCTTGCGCTTTGCTTCTAATTTTACTCAATAATCTGCCTGACTTTGGTTATTTTGTTATCTTAGAACGGGCAAACATAGCTAAATTATGATAAATAGTATATATCAGTGATTCGGTGATAGATTCGTTCGATAGTTTCTGTCGTTTTCCTTCAGCAATATTCTTTAGATAACTATTAATACATCATTCAATAAAATTTGTGATAAAACTCGAAATACGAAATGTCCGCGTCCTCGGCACGGCCCGTTTAATAAAGCACGCTTGAATATGAAAGTGAATCGGTATAAACTAGGGCGGAAGAACCGCGCCCCGCGCTAGTCACCGCTGTCCGGAGTCCTCCGGTTGGATCCGGATCGGTCGGGCCACCGCAGCCAAATCCGGACAGCGGCCGCCCGACTGTGGGGCGCGCTCACCCTTCCCCTCTTATATTTCACTTGTTTTTATAACACACTCACTGCGGTAACTAATTTACCTGTTTTTTTTCCAACATAGCTCCAGTCGAATGATATATATTTTTAAAATGCACATTATCAATATCCTCGACAGAATGTTCTAGACATTAAGCTACAATGTAAAAATGTATATTTCATTGCGGAAATAAATTCCTTACTATATTACTTTAACAATACAGCGTGTAGTATATTTTGTCTTTATTTCCAGTAGATATAATTATCGTCAGAATATTATTAAAATCATAAACACGAAGGATATAGTGAACTTGAAGAAATAATATGGACAGGTAAAACCGTGTAAAACCGTATTGAACCCCAATGCTGAAATTATCGAGTTGTCGCAAAAACTGCGATAAAAAGAACACATTAGAAAATGTAATATTTTGTAACATTTTGTAACTACTAAAATATTCTGTCAATAGTGACGAAATATTTATTATTTTTTATTATCTTAATTAATTAAACATCGACCTTAAAAGCACGCAATACCCAAACAAATTATTTCACGTGCTAGAATTGACAGAATATCTTGTTTGTTTCGTGTTGCTAAGCGACATGGACAGATTAAAAAGAATGGACGGACGAAAGTTATAGAAAATGGATTTTATAAGAGGTTTGCGGATGGATAGTGATGGTTAAACCATTATACTGTGATTGCGTTCGATTGTAACGATGATTAGTATGACTCGTACATTAGAAAGTAAACCGCCAACAGATAAATACAATGGAACACAATAACGGTTAAAATAACCATCACATTTAGTGAACTGTAATATGTAATAATATAGTTACGGGTGTTTAGAGGAAAGACGTATGCAGAAGTGATATGATATACGTGTGTGAGGCGTGGAATGCGTTTTTATTTTTTTTTTTCTATTGGCATTTGGGCTATCAACATTTGAGGCGTCGTCGTCGGGCGCGCAGACGCGGTTTACAACCTCCGGGCCTGCCCGTGCGTTTGAGGTTAACTAACAACCGGCCCGCGAGTTGCATTGCACGCTCCGCGCCCGTCGAGTAGGTAACCTACCGCGATACTTTCGTAATCGATCACCCCAGACGTTCCAGAAAAAAAATAACTCAGTCGATCCGTCACCTCCCTGTCATTATTCGTGACACGTCCGGTTCCGCGCTTGCGCCGGATCGCCGCCATTGTTGCCAGGCTGGAAAATTTGCGAAAATTCATACTATTTATTGTCGGTAAAGTGGTACCGCCGCCCGTCGTTGTATTTGTACGTGTGTGTGAATTTGTTTGTTTTTTTGTGCACGAAATATTATTTGTTATCCGTCGTCGTGTGGTTTGTTCGTTTTCTCGTCTAGTCCAGTTTTCGCGGGATTTTTGTTATTTGCCGCCGCGCTCGGTTCGCTGTTATCGAATCGGCGGGTAGGTGCCGCGCACTGTAACAGTTGCGGGCTGAATTCGAACGCGCTTGGATCGCCTACGAGATTTTTCGTTTTTGTTTCTCTTCTTCGAGTTGTCAAAAATGGTGGCGGGAATCGAGAAAATCTATCGCTTTTAATTAATGAAGTGTAAAGAGTGTTATAAAGTGTTTACGTAGTGTTTTACGATTGATGGTGAATAATCTATCAATTGAGTTTAGCAGTGAATAAACAGTGTTTTCTAGTGTATAATTTGGCTCTTTGATCGTTATCATTTCAGAGCGTTGTTTGACTGAATTTTGAATCGTGCTTATTGTTTCGACCCAAGAAAATGAGCGTTTCTTATCTGTTTCACCTGCGTAAACAGCGGAAGCTCTAACACATTTCATTGCCAAATTTCTTAGATTACAACGAATAACGAAACTTTTTTTAATTATTGCGAATTATTCTCGACGTTCTATCGGCCATATACATATAGTCGTGTTTATGTTTTAGATATTTCTTTGGTCATTTGATTAATTATTCAAATGCTACATTTATACGTAATGTTTCATCACACCAGCGCTCAAATAAAATGCACTTCAATTAGCCAATCGCGAAAGACATGTGATCTTCATTTGTTTTTGTTTTTCAATTACTTAAGAATGCTGTTTTATTCTATTTTTATATACATATATTATTTAGTGGTAGGCAGAAAGGGTAGAATGCTATAGTCTGGCGTATCATTTTTGCTTCGTTCACTTTCATACGTCTTTTCATGCATGCTATTCGGTTATGTAAACTTTTAACAGTGCTGTTTTTCAGTATCTGGTGTATCTGATCATTCCAGATATTTTGCGGACGCTCTCTATTCTATGTAAAATTGAATTTATGTATGTCTATTTGTTCTTTGTATCATTTGACCGATTTAAAGCAAATTATGCACAGTTATTGTTTATTGGCACCATCCCCCCTCCCCCTGGCCGCCTCATACCCTCGCGAAGATATAAATGTGTTTTATATTGAATGCTAGCATAAAACACAGACACCCCCTTCCTCTCAGTTTGGTCACCCCTCCCTTCCCACGGTATAAATATGTATTACGTTGAAAGCTATCTATTTCAATTATTCTAAATTGCACTTTCGGACCCGCCCTCCTGGACATCACATTCTCCCCCTTAGATTAAAATTTGCATCTTCAGAGTTGTATAAAATATATATTTTTTTAAGATAATATAAAATTTTATCGACCATTTTGATAATGTTTAAATGAGAGGCGTTCTACAATAACGGTATTGTGATCAAATAATAATAATCGCCATTTTATGTTACATTTGTGTCGGATAAATATATCACCCGATAGTTACTCAGCTTCAGCTGTGTCCTCGCTATCCTTTTTTACACTTTCGTCTGTGTTAAAGTAGCCAATACAGTAAAAGTGTGTACTCGTATTTATTAAATTCAACGATAACTGCATACAAGACGAGTGTGCGCAGTCAGCTTATTACTCTGCTGTATTAAATAACCTACCTTAAAATAACGTAAGCTATCGTGAGATAACATCTATTAATCTACCTTACTTTGAATGCATTTGTCACAGTTATCTAGTTACATACATATTTAAATACCGTTCACATTAATTTGTTAATCGTCTGGTGTCTAAACTTATAATTCGCGATAAACCTACTCTCATTCATCGAGGCCTAAGCGTCTGATCTACGTGGGACACCGGTTTCTGGCTGCATCGGTGTCTTCTACCGACGCATCTGTTCAGTATTTGCCTCATGGACAAGGTGAATAGTCCGTCTTTGATCGCTTTCTCGCACCTGAGACAGTGACCCGCATGCGATACCTCTCCGGTCGCACAGACGATACTTCTCCATCTCACAGAGGCAGGTCCGTGGCACTCTTCACTGTTCACGGTTCCCTCCGGACAGCAGACGTCCTCTGCCACTGCACGTTCAAAGAATTGCAGGACGCGTCGGAAGCGCGTCATCGTTAGCTGTCATCTGTATTCTCAACATCCTTCTCCAGCACCACAGTTTGAATGTGCCAATCGTCTGGCTGTCTCCCGAATTCGTAGTCCAGGTTTCCTATGCGTATAAAGCTATAGAGAAGACCGAGGATTTGACTAAACGCATTTTAGAATAAAATACCACTTAAAAATAATATTTTTTCTGAATTCTAACCACATTTTAGACAGACAACACAAAAGGAAACAGCATTCACATTTTACAAACAAACAATAGGGGCTTTACATTAAATCTTGATACTAAATCTAATACAATTAATAACCAAATATTTAATATTCCGTCATCGATGTCCCACTCCCATCACGATTGAGGCCACGCCCGCGCCCGACATTACATTTAATTTCTTCAGTTAGTTGGCGTCCGTCCTGGCGGAAATCCTACCGAAACCGGTCTACGTTAAGTGAATCAAAATTGTTTATACAATTATTTATCTTTTTTTCCTTCACCACACTCATCACGGTGGAAGGTTCTGTCAATGATTGAACCATATTACTAAAAGTCTCTTTTAGCGCACAATCGAGCCGTTATTGGACCCGACTATGCGCTGATAACGATCGAATCTGCCGACATCTGCCGCGGTCCGAGTGTGACCGAGGAGCCCTATTCTCGAACTGCAAACTCTTCACTTTCTCAGTCCTGGGTCGCGGTTTCTCAGTGTTCAAGATCTATGCCACTCTGCCGTGAGACAGTTGCGCTAGCGTGACTTGTTCGGGAAGCCGTGTATCATCCGTACGCACACAATTACCCTCTCAGGATACTCGAGTTCTTCTTCCTCAACCGTATGTTGTGATTCTTCTCGAGAGCCAGTACTTTCCCCGCGTTGGATAATTCCACTTGATAAATTAGACGTAATCTGCTGTAATTCGAGTCGTGATGCTTACGTTGATAATCTGTTTGCGTCCGGTGGTGGTGGTATCACGCGGGTTTTGATAGATTACGGTTGTTATATTTTAGAGGTCAACCTCCAATTAAGATTCCGATAGGGACCGCTCATAATGACTGCGTGCTGATCATTTTAAGCGGGTGTTGAATTACATTTTTTGAAGATTTCTTTTTATTTAAGATTGAGACTAAGGGCGAGTTGCGTAGGAGTGATATAATTGTATTAACGTGACTTCTGAAACATGCGTCAATTGTCAACATTCTATCATATATGATGATTGTATTATTTGTGAAGAATTTTTAATTGCCCCGGAGTTTGCGATGTACCCCTCCTACAGAACACACCGTTTCAAAACAATTAAAACAGATTTACATCCCAGGGTGTGACTTGGCTGCTCACCTCTTCCTCGGTCTGACTCGGTGACGATCTTTGGTGGTCCTGTCATCTGACATTCTTTCAACACGGCCAGCCCATCGCGGTCTTTGAGACCTACGATTGTTTCTTGCTCAATTCAATTTTCGATGTCATGATTCATTTTTATTCTGTTAATTCCATTTTCTGTGTAGATCTTAGATTTGTACTTATTATTTTGGGGTTGAACACCACAACGAATTCATTTAATATTTAAATTGAAGAAAAAAGTAATTCGTGGTGTAATTATTTCTCCCGGGTCCTGGGTCCCCGGGTGGGTAACTACGCCACTGCCCGGAGCGGATTTTTCTCAACAATTAATAACTTGCCGAAAAGAAAGTGAGTTTTCCAGAAATTGTAAATTATTTACCGATCGTTGCGGACATTGTTATAAAAATGTTGATGTTTTCTCACTGAGTTGGTCATTTTCTAATTAGGCCATCTTGCGTTTCTGTAACTTAACTATGCTTCATTTATTTTTACTATATTACTATATTTTACTGAAACTGGTCATAATTTACCAATAAATTGTCGAGTATTTGCACCTGATAATGTTTTCTTTCTTCCTTCACGTCAGTATTCCTCCTCCTGGCTCACTCCGGGGTCCACCGCTGTGGCTCTCTTCCGGGTCTCCTTCGGTCAAAAATTGTGCCAGGGATAACTTTGACGCATTATGTGGCCGAAGAATTGGAACAATCTGTCGTTAACAGCTGTAGATAGGGCTCGGTCGGGTTTGTTGAGGTATCGTACGTCATGCTGTCCACTGACATCCTGCTCCAGCAATGCATTCCGAAGGCATATTTTACCTAATAATGTATTTCACTTGTATGAATAAATAATTAATTTGCGACCATTGAGAATTGCTGTGGGAACATTGAAGCCGATGATAGGTAATCTTTGTGTGATTTTATAATTTTGTAATCTTTTAATTTTATTACCTATCATTTGATTATTCTCAAAATAAAATAAGTCACCTTCAGTCTCGTCCTGAGAATGTTATACAATATATAAAATCTCCAAACATACTTTCTATGTCACACGGGAAAATTGAATACAGGTGTCAATTTCCTTTGAAATGAAATATGGATGTGTAGCGCCTAATTCCAAAATCCCCTAAAACGGATTTCGGCTAATTAGGGTTCATTATGCAGTTTTAGTCAACTACATGCTGAACACACTGTTTCTCGAAAAAAGCCACTTAAATCCACTTAAATATTGCATGTGTTAAATGAGGGTTAGTTCTAAAATACTCCAAAGCAGACGGAGTACAAGTTTCTATTCACCCTAAAAAGAAATCGGCCGATATTTCAGTATTCTGCAGTACAATTTGTCTGTGAGGAGATTCTAACTCGTAATTTTTTTAATAGCATCATTCAGCAGAGTCACCTTTACTAGTAACGTGGTTTTTTAAACAACGTTCGCGACAAGTGCGAGTAACCCGCGTAGGCCGCGAAACCGCCCCGCGGCAGAACAACCCAGAAAAGAGCAGAGGAATGTTTGACTTTGCCCTTTATTGTTCCGCCCGCCGGCACAGTTTGCATTAATCCAGTTATATCCGAGTCTGTAATGTACGTACAAAGTTTGGAGGTCGCCGAAGCCACCGCTCTCGCGGTACACTGCCCGCACACTCGTGACAATTCGCTATCCTCCGCGCATCATTCTGACAACGAAAATATTTATTCAAGTAATCCATATTTAAATTGGTTCACAGTTCAAATAATGATAATATGTTGCCACTCAACTGGCCAAGGTAACGCTTCTACGTTAATAATCGGTAATTATATCAATGTGTGACGTCCGCGTGTTCGAAATATTTTAGGGGTTCGGCACCTAATAATATATATTGTTGATATTAGACTTACTGTATCTAGACCCGGAACCACAATAATTCGTATTTATATCGCCTTGTAGCATCCGCATCTTTAGGATTTCGTTTTAAAATGGTTCAAATTTGGTTATGGGTTCGATACCGGATAAAGTATTTTATTTATTTTATCGGTACGTTGAGAAATATAGTCCAAAAATATAGTATTCGTTTTAGCGACGGAGCATACTGGGTAACGAACTCAGTCGAGATATTTACCAAGTCAAATTTTTCCAAACAATAATTAACGAAATTTAATAAGAACGATTGGTGGTAGCGTGTCCACAAAATGTAGCCAAGTTTGTGTATTCTCGTGGCTTCGGGATCTCCTGGTCATGATCGAAAAAAGTGTTTTAAAATTTTCGCGATGTTGCGTCATGATACCTTCTGAAATCCGTAGTATGTATTTGTATCGATATTTACCTAAAACTTTATGGTTTATGGTACTTTAAAATTCCGTAATTTTATTTGGCAGCTGATGATGAACATGAAGCTCGCCGCCTGAGTTACTACACTAAAACAATTATTATAAACTTTAATAATAATTGTTGCGTAAAAGCATAGAAGCCGGAAGAAACAGGATATTCGGAAGGAGGTTTGCACTCACCACAATCCAGTTCTTCAGACACCTCCAAGGTGGACTGTAAATTTATATTTATCACTATCTCGGTTCAGGGGTCCTAGTCCTTTAGATTGCGCTGTATTAGACGCGACGTCTCAATTTAGAGGTAGAAGGCACAGTACACTATTGTCGTTCAAGAATAAATATATGTACCAAACAATAATAATTTTATTTTTTTCATATATAATTTTTAATAAAATCAGTAAAGAATGATGAAGCATGATGGAAAATGAAGAGACACGAGTGACTCAAATATAAAGTCAAACACATCTAATTATTTCATTCCTCTATTGTATTACATTTTAAAACAAAAATTGTCGCTGATAAAATTTTAGTTCACCTTAATTTATTATGTTAATTAGCTTAACTGAAGGGCAATCCTTGCCGTAAAACAGACCTGACTCAATTACCTGTCGAAAATATTCTATTTTATAATTGTGTACAGTTTCGGAAAATGTGATTGTTCGAGATTCTTACAAAATCAAGTTAAACTAATTAAAAAATCTACGTACTTCGAAATTAATATTTGCGAAATTTCCCCATTGTATATCTTCGCTTCAGGTTGCTCGAAATTCATCAATAATTGATGAAATATTAAAATTTATCCAAGTAATCGCATAACTACGACTTCAAAAAAAAACTTCTATCATTGACACGGTTGAGATTATCATCATCTAGACTAGAGCATTAAACAAAAAGTTTCTGCGTGGTTTTCTCGCGTATCTCTCTCTACACCATTTCTTAGTGTATCGAATTTAAATCAAAATAAATTCTAACTTTGTTTCGGAATCAAAATTTAATTAATGAATAGAATCATCTTAAAAAAACCAAACGGTATGAATACAATTTATACACCCGCAGATTGGTCTAGTGAGACTGGCAGTTTCCAATTTATAAATATGTGAAAAAAAAATTCGGCCCCGCCTCGTCACCGGCAGGAGTCGAAACAAACCAGTTAGATCCGTTCGGTGGCCAATCGTGGATCCGACGATTGGCCACCACCAAGATTGTTTACCTGGGACCTATTCATTATTTTTTAATTACTCACTTTGAAAAGGTGGAATGTGCTCGAATACTCCCCTCGATATATTTGAATATTCCTGCCTGCTGTCGGTGACCCGCAACAACTTCGGCATCATCGACTCGCGTCCGTCAACTGCTCGATATCATCGTCCATGATTCGTGATCTCCGTGAACTCTGACCGTGCTCCTCCAGGCCTGTCGCTAGCGCCACTCGGTCTACCGCCACCGACGGAAGGGGGATGTACCTCTTCTTCGCAGTCCTTCGATAAAAATAATATTCAAAACTTTGAAGCTTAATATCCATGATATTTTATCATAGTGTTTGATTTAAATCAAGCCAGCTCAGTTGTACTCATCCTTATAAATTCGCCATAACTACATTTTTAAAATCCTAGCTTAATATGATATATATAATAATATAAATCTTGTCTGAGGATAATACCTAAATATTCAAAATTCCTCGTTTCAATATTTTCATTTTGGTATCACCCACGTGATCACTTTGGTACCACTTACGCAATCAAATAGCTCCGCGATTTTTTTTTTTTAAATATGGCTCGATCGGAACGAAAGCCTAATCGCTGACAATGTAAACGTATTTTTTCCATGAAGGTATACTAACATTACTGTAAAAAATACGTCTTGTTTACACAAAGATTTAATTTTCGAAGAGTAAATACTTTTACTGTCATAAATGTGTCATAAACTATCGGATTTATGTGTAGAATGCCCCTCTCCTATAAGTACATGTAAACAGTAAATAATTTGGTGACGACGCGGCGGCCGGTACATTGTTTATTCAAATACGCTCAATCTGCGTAGCATCTCGTTGGGACCGCAATATTTTAACACGTTAATCGGTTTTGTTTTGTTAAACGTTGTTCACGCGTCGCGATATGGTTATTTCATCATCGTATCTGCTCAATTGTACGAATGAGTGAATGAATGTGGACAGAGGCGCGCAGCACTGCACCCTCTCCGCCTGCCTCCGCGGGGATCCGGCGCGAAGGTGGCGGCGGGTTACGAGAGGTCGCCGCGGTTACTCTCGGGCTGAGTCACGGGGCGCTGCCGCGTTGCGCCATCGCGCGACCGCCCGAGAGATAGTCGCGGCTCGCGCTCGTCCGAGAGACATCGCTTCTATATATAGCGGACCTTTGCAACCGAAATAGGTGTTGGCCGGTTACAGCCGGTTTACTCGGACCGTTGCTCGCTGACGAAACGGACAAATAACAATCGCTGTGGAGCCGAGCCGTTGCATCACGCATCGCGCTCGCGGCCGCCACTGTTCAGCTCGCAATCGTCAATCGAAGAGGCTCAGTCGGCGACGACGCCAGACTTTTTCCGCCCTAGTAACTTGAGTGAAGATGATGTTTTCAAGTTTTGTAAAACCATTCCCATAAATTGACCGCCCCCTAAATCGGGCGCCCGCGTGCCGCACAAAATACCGCGTCAGGAGCGGTATTTTGTTTGACCGGCATTTTGAAACTTGCCCAAGGTCGGGTTTTTACCAAAAGACGTTCTGGCCACTAATGTTGACTACAAATGACTGCTTTATCAGGAAATAACTATAATGTTATTAACTGGATTATTTTTATTACACTCTGTATATTATCGTTTTGCAACTTGGAATTTTGTTTTTCAATATTAATATATTTTTCGGCCGTCAAAGGCAGGGCGGGCGCCCGCTGCTGCTGCCCGCTGCCCGCTGCCTGCTCAGTTACACCAAAACGACTCTAGTGAATCCAATCCTTCGGGGATTCCAGCAGTGACGGTTGATGTGTCACGAACGAACTGGTTTGCCGCCCACGGTTCTCGGTGAAGGGCACAATCAATTTAGACTGGCAGAAAGGCAATCGTCTATCGCCGAGTGCTCGCTGCTGGTCCCTGCGGACAGCTACTGTGGCCGCTGCGCGGCGAGTTTCCGTAGAATCAATATTTCAATGTGGGAATCCCTTATTATATTGCTTTAACAATGCACCATGTAGTGTAAATAAAATATTAGTATGATGTCCATAATAATAAATTAACTTAAAATTTTAAGTGAATACGATATCTTAATCAGTGACGTGTATTATACGAGTACAATACGGAAATATTGTAAATAATATTAATATTCATTATAATCTTTTGCTAATCTGCCATCTAGCGGATTTTTGAAAAACTACTTTGGTATTTGACAATGATACTAACGTATACAGATCAAATAGTGATGAAGAGCAATCAAATTATTAGATCCTCTGTCATCAGATTGGGTTCATTTCTAAAAATTCACCATTATCGCCAAGAACTAAAGGGTTTTTCATTAAGGGCGCTCAAACTTTTTTTTAAAATAAAACAATAACGAATGAATATATCTAAAAAAAAAATATTATGTTTTGAAGTACATTTAGTGGCAATTATGTATGAAATTCAATTTCCCTCGCATGACCACCGCGGGCACGTTTGCAGAAGTCCAATCGTTGAATCCAATTTTCCACCACTTTTTCACATAATTCGGCCCGAATCGCACCAATTTCGCATTCAATATTTTCTCTTAGCTCTTGTAACGTCGCCGGCTTGTTGGTATAGACCAAAGATTTAACATAGCCCCAAAGAAAATAGTCCAATGGTGTTAAATCGCATGATCTAGGCGGCCATTGAACTGGTCCATTTCGCGAAATAACACGCTCACCAAATTTGGTTTTCAATAAGTCAATTGTTGCGTGTGCCGTGTGACTGGTAGCGGCGTCCTGTTGAAACCACATATTGGCCAAGTCCATACCTTGCAATTGAGGCCAAAAATAATCAGTTATCATGGAGCGATAACGATTACCATTCACAGTAACATGACAATTAGCATCATCAACAAAAAAATATGGTCCAATGACACCTCCGGCATCTAATCCACACCAAACAGTGATTTTTCCGGGATGCAATTGTGTTTCGTGAAGCACGTGTGGATTGGTGCCTGCCCAATAACGCATATTTTGCTTGTTTACATATCCATTGAGCCAAAAATGAGCTTCGTCGCTAAAGATGATTTTTCGATGGAATTCAGCATCATTTTCAAATTGTTGTGCAGCCCAATTGAGGAATTGGCGACGCTTCAAATGGTCAAGCGGCTTTAGTTCTTGTGTCAACTGGATCTTGTATGGATGTAGGCCAAGATCTTTTCGCAAAATTCGCCACAATGACGTCACAGAAATGCCCAATTGTTGAGAACGTCGTGTTAGTGACTCATTTGGGTCATCAAGAACAGATGCTCTAGCGGCGGCAATATTTTCCTCACTTCGTGCATTTCTTTGTCTCACTGGCACTGGAACATTGTGTAGCGACAATGTGCTTTCAAATTTTTGCACCAAACGTTGAATTGTTGATGTGGCAGGCAAGTGATGACGACGATAAAATGGTCGTAATGCTCTTAAAGTTGCGATGAGCGAACGCGAATTTTGGTAGTAGATTTGAATAATTTGCAAGCGTTGCTCCGGTGTGTACTGCTCCATGATGATTTGCCAACTAAGTACGAGTGTTAACCTCAAAAAAAATTGAAGAAATATGGCGTAGTTTCTTGTCTCTGTTGAAAGAAAGTTTGAGCGTCCCTATTGAAAAACCCTATACTTACTAACGTTAAAAGAACTCGTTATTTTTTTACGTTAATAGAGTTCTCGATCGGTTATTGCGATATCTAGTAACTGCGTGTTCCGGTGACGGTTAAAAATCACCGGGACACAAATATCAAGCGCGGGCAGATCCCGTGATTGTGTTATTGGGCTAATCTATCATTAGTCTTCTGCGTCGAACCGCGCACCCTTCACACCGCGCATGTTCCCCTAACTTGTTGACTCTATTGTATTGACAAAAAAACTATTCTTATTGAACATAATTATCAGTTAGAAATCATGCAAACATTACATAATTCCAGAATACCTAAATGTCTCTCTTGCCATGTTGTAGAATTATACACTTGTTCTTTTCTACAAATTACCCATGACGTGTCATGATAATACGGTGATTACTTAGAATAACTAGAAGCATTCTAAAATGTATGAAAATCCTCATAATTCCAATAAATAACGTTACTCCTTTTCATCGCGTGCAAATAAAATTGTACAGTCTCCACTATAGATTTAAATACAAGTTGTCGGGTTAAATTGTTAGATTGATAATATCCTTACAAGGCGGAACGCGTCTCGAGTAAATTAAACAAGTAGAATAAAAAAACGAATGTTTTTATTTTCACATATGTGACACTAATATACTCGAACATGTGCAACGGCTAACCGATTCATATATGTGACACTAATATACTCGAACATGTGCAACGGCTAACCGATTCATATATGTGACACTAATATACTCGAACATGTGCAACGGCGAACCGATTCATATATGTGACACTAATATACTCGAACATGTGCAACGGCTAACCGATTCATATATGTGACACTAATATACTCGAACATGTGCAACGGCTAACCGATTCATATATGTGACACTAATATACTCGAACATGTGCAACGGCGAACCGATTCATATATGTGACACTAATATACTCGAACATGTGCAACGGCGAACCGATTCATATATGTGACACTAATATACTCGAACATGTGCAACGGCTAACCGATTCATATATGTGACACTAATATACTCGAACATGTGCAACGGCTAACCGATTCATATATGTGACACTAATATACTCGAACATGTGCAACGGCTAACCGATTCATATATGTGACACTAATATACTCGAACATGTGCAACGGCGAACCGATTCATATATGTGACACTAATATACTCGAACATGTGCAACGGCTAACCGATTCATATATGTGACACTAATATACTCGAACATGTGCAACGGCGAACCGATTCATATATGTGACACTAATATACTCGAACATGTGCAACGGCTAACCGATTCATATATGTGACACTAATATACTCGAACATGTGCAACGGCGAACCGATTCATATATGTGACACTAATATACTCGAACATGTGCAACGGCTAACCGATTCATATATGTGACACTAATATACTCGAACATGTGCAACGGCTAACCGATTCATATATGTGACACTAATATACTCGAACATGTGCAACGGCTAACCGATTACATTTTCTACAAATTTTAATCTTGCGGTCATGTATAAAATAGATATTTTTTGATTATTTAAAACAATAAATTATAAAACTAATACATACTCAGTACCTAGCTACACAAGGTACATCCGGAACTAGGTGCGCAATACGTCTCCATTCCTCCCGGTCTTAGCTGTATCGATGACAGTTCCCGTTTACTCCTTTATTCGGTCTATCCACCTTGCGGGACACCGTCATTGGAACTGTTTCCTTGATCGCGAGCTTCATTTCTTCTGGCAACGCGTCCCGAGCCAGACCTCTTCTCCGGCACGTTATCGAAAATATTTCATCAGTTCATAGGTCAGAGATCAGCCTCCGACGCAGCGTCTCGAAGGCTAACAGTGTCGAGCGACCGTTTCCTGACGAATAAATTGTCTCATTATATGTTACAAGAGCCGTACTAATCGTATTAGCTCGTTAGCTCGGAGCTCCTCGGACGTTTTCATTTTTTTAATATTAAAAACGATATATCAAAATTCGTCTGACGCGTTCACAGTGTCGTGACGTCACACTCTTAATCGTATTGAAGCAGTTTAGTTAGAACACGATGAAACTCGTTTCAAACTAAATTGAACGAATACAACTGGAATGTTTCCCCACAAACGTCAGATGTACGTTTTTTAAATCGGTCGAACGTTCTAAAAGATTTTTTCGTCCGAATACGACGATTATTATTGAATAATTAATATTTTTATTTTTAGACGGTACACCTACTTTTATTCAGAGGGTCAAAATTTCTTGATATTTTTATATTCGTCCGGGTACAATTTTCTGAGCTAATCTGCCCTGTATATCTGACGTTTCGAATCCCATTGCACGGTTCATAATGTGATGTGTGACTGTCGGTGTTGTGATTGAGTACCGGCTTGCAGTACCCTGTTAAATGAGTAGTATCGTGTTGCGCTAGTTCCATCTGCTGATGGATCACTATCTGTACTGACTCTTCGACTCCTTTGGCTTTGAAACGCCGATACCGCGAAGTTTTTAATTTTAGGCCGTCATCCCTATTAATTTGCACCGGGTGTTTATATATTTCAACTGCCTCCTTAACACTTATTTTTATATATTTTTAATTAACTATGCGATTTTAGTTTGGGGAGGAGCAGCATGAATAATATTAGTCGGTTAAAAGAGCGCAAAAGACAATTCTTAGGGTAATAAATGGCCGTTCTTTTAGATATCTCAGTTCTTCTATTTGAAGAGTACAGTGTTCTAGATGTAAGGCTAATTTATATGTTGAGACTCTTGTAATATTTTCATTCTAACAATAACTCACCCCTGGCAACAAATCACGGTCACAACACAAGACAAACAATAAACATCTACACACCTGTTGCGAGAGCAACAACGACATTCTTTCAACGTTTCTATACGTTTTTAGCTTCTAAACTATACAACACACTTAACATTGACTGGAAATGACGCAAATGTGAACTCGATACATAACAATGCTGTTGAACATTCCAAGACCATTCCATTCACAATACAATACACGAATGGTTCACAACACATTGACTACACTTTTCTATCGTCTATATATATATTTTTATATAATCTAACTCTTTCCTTTTAATTGTAATTAAATACCATCGCAACAGCTCTGCAAAAACTGTCTACTTCAACACAGTATAAATGTATTATATCATTGTATGTTCACTTTTGCCGGTATCTCGCGAGTTCAAAGCCTTTCTGAAACAAAAGAAATGGGGTTGACCATTGTTGATCCCTCGCGCACTGAGTCAGCGCTCTGCCAATTTAAACATTCCCCTGACGGATTGCGGTGTCAAATTGTCGTATTAGAGAATTTAATGCATCGATTTATATTTTTTAAATATATATATATTTATTCTAGCTAGTATTAATAAAGAGATTTGTAATCGTCTATTTGACATGTAATCACAGCGAATGAAATATTCATGTGAAATAAGTAAATAGTTACCATTTTGTTTATCTGTGTCCACTGCCCTTATCCTTATACGTGTATCTGTTATTTCCAATCAATATGTAAATATTATTAAAAAACGATCGCTCGGGTGGTTTGGTCGTGTGCATTATCAGTCGACGTTTCGCTTGAGAGTGTGGCGTTCTATCCTCTCTGCCCATCCCCGGGGAAAACGGCGAGGTAGTTTGTTATTCATATTCGACAGCGCAATGGTTAGCACCCCGCCCAGTCACGCGGGGTTCGGTTCTCCGCTAGGGAGAATTTTATTTAGCTGAATTTGTGCATATTTTAATGGAATATACAGGGAAGGTATGATACATATGTCTGAGACATACGATATTAAAAGTTAATTTTTTTTATTCAAACTTTTTTTACAGTTTTTCCTTAAATTCAGTGATTTTAAAATTAATTAAATGATTTTAAATACTCTTTGACAAAGAGTAATTTTTTGTTTCTGAGCAAATATTATGTGGCACCACAATTCCGCGATCTTTTTCAACAACTACGTTTTTCCACGTTAAGTGCCGCCGCGTCAGGACGTCTCCGGCGAGTAGAGCTCCACTCGGGAAGGTTTCCGACGAACTCTGACCTGTGAAAATCGAATAGACTCCGAAACGTTGAACACGTCACCAGTTCGCGCTAGGATCCAGCAGTTTCGCGACACCTCGACCCGGATACCGTCGATGGTTCGACCGGACACGGCGACAGCGACGGCCGCGACATTTTTAATGGTCGAACTGGTCGGACACATGGCTGTGCGTCGTCCCATCGAAAGCGTCGAAGCGAAAGAGGAAATCTGCAGGGTGTACAACGATTTAAATCTGGATCTGTCAGACATTTGACAGTAATTTCGACGGGCCTGACGCGCTGACGGGACTCCGGTCTCCGGCGGTCGATCTCTCAACTGGAAAGTCTCCGTATTGAAACAACGGCGTCGAAGATTAACAACAAGGTCAACTATCATTTGTGAACTTTTTATAACGGAGCGAGACTTGAATTATTGGTGTTTAAAATAACTTTACAACACTGATAAATAAGTAAATATACTGTAAGAATAAGACTGGTACGAGTAAACTGTATTATTGAAGGTTTACGAATGGAGGAATTCTAGTCATTTCTGTCGCTCTGAACCTAGGAAAATATATTTTTATTGCCGCGAGAAGGTTGAAGAGGAGCGGCGACATGTGCTACATCAAATCGTTCGTGATTGGCGAGGATAAGCGCGCCGCACGTCGCGTGCTGCTCGTGCGCACCTCGCGCGTGGGACGCGACCGGCTGCGCGTGCGCGCGCTGTTGCTGGTGGAGGGGGTTGGCGCGGGGAACGACACCTACCGCTTCTGCGTGTAGGTCCACTTTTTGAATTTTGATATTCCTATTTAAGCATTGTGTGGCGCCTTCCATAAAATACTTAACATCGACCTGGATATTTTCTTCATGACGCAGGCTCAGTTTAAACGCGAAACTGTATCAAAAATGTTAAATATCATTCGACTGTACATTTGATTTGGATTGCCCAGGATTCACTCGTTAACCTTGGAACTCACACACTTCTGTATTTGTGTGATAGTTTTTAATATCTTGTTTCATCATTATCAGTCGTTTTCTATCCACTGCTGGATGAAGGCCTCCCCAAGAGTCTCCTGTCCATTGTTCTTCGCTAGCTCATATTTTCGGAGAATTTGAAGATTTCGTTAGTGCAGGGGGTTTTGGGACGGCCCGTCGGCATCTTGATTCCTCTCGGGTACAACGATTATACAATCAATTTTGTCTATTAATATGTTGCGAGAGGTAGAAAATTAGTCATTTGAAAATCAAAAAAATGGTCACTAAACACAGCCAAACCATTATTAAACTTTTTGTATCAGTTAGTAGTTTTTAAGTCTTGAATAAGAAAATCATTGTGAATACAACGCGTATTTATCACTTAAATTTTATTTTCTCCTTTAGACATGATGCCTAGTTAGGCGGCTGCAGCTTGTTGTGTCTATCCACTTCCTTCCAAAGGAGCTAATTTGTGTCCATAAATTTAATTGTTTTAGAAGAATCTTCATGAACGATGAAAAGTTGCCTTTAAGAATTTAATTTATTTTCGTTTCAATGGTTGGATGATATTAAATACAAAAGTCAGAGTATATGTAATATGCATTGTATTCTATTACTGACAAATGTCCTGCACTCGCTATAGTGATTTGTCATCCACAGGTGCAAAAGCATTAACATACAATTTATTGCTTAGCTCTTAATAGATATTTAGTATTGTGTTTACTTTGGAAGAAGTTATCAGAATATGCCATGTGCAAGGTTTAACAGCGGCCACATCTGACAATTGAGGCGAAACAGCTAACAAAATTAAATAATAAACTAAAAACATTTCGAAGAACAAAATGCGACAGTTTGTGTCTAGTATTAATTAATATAGTTTTCTTCTATTTTTCAGTGGCGGGACTCTGCCCGCGCGGCCATCGGCTCCGCCTTCCGCCTCGCCGCCCCGCACCGATGCTCCCTTGCAGCAGATGGGTGAGTTGATACTCGGTTGACAAAAACTTAGTACACACGATTGACAATAATAATTATTCCCCCCACTGAATGTGATGGTTTTGATTAAATCTTCCACATTAGTGAAACACAGTTTAGATATATCAACTATCTACCTGGTGACTGGTGACCTTCTATCAGAAACAACCAAATTACTAGCAAAAATTATCTTTTAAGATTTCACATGTTTGTGACCTCTTTAAACTCATGTTAGTAGTAACTTTTTACTATCTGCTGGTTAAAAATCCTTTGCGGGTTGTTTGAATGTCAAATTTACTATTGTCAAGGCATAGATGAGATGTCTATAGGCGAGACAAATAATCATGGAATATGGTTTATCTATGGATTTATTCGCCTCACCTTCGAAATCTGTCACTTTGGTGGTGAAATTTGTATTTATATTAAACAGCGAGATCATCATCGGACAAACTCTCGTCAATAAAATAGTGGGATATTGAATGATTAATTGTCGTATACTACAACTTCCTAAGTATCAATATGCGGGATGACTAATTAGAAAACCACTATTATTGATAAATCAACAACTTCTTCAGGAAACAAAGTAAAGTGGTGGGTAATTAATTGCCAACTACTGTTAATATATACAAATTTAAAAAGTGACTATTTGCAAAAAGCATTTGGTTATTTAGAATATTTAATTAGCTATTAACATTTTTCCTTATTTCTTTATGTATTTGTTTGTAAAATTTGTAAACCCTATATCAAAGTAATATCAAAATAATGTATTGTCCAAAAGATTAGAGAATTTAGAATATTTCTTACTATTATTAATGTTATTAAATAATTAAGATGTAAATAATAATAATAAATTGAATTTCTTACTTTAGAGTGTTAGGAGCAACATTGCTGAGGATTTAATCAGGTGCCCTGCCTGCTGCACTAGTCTTTACAATATTATAACAGACGGTGTTAACAATTTAATAATAAAGCAACTGAAGTTAACATTGTATTATTCTCTTTTTCAGTGCTGGCTTCGCCTCGCAATGACATGAAGCTGGAACACACGCTGAGCAGAGTCAACTCCCAGTGAGTCTTCTTTCATAAGAAAATTAATTTAAAGTTTGCACTGAACAGTATTGGCATACTGCCACCTGCCACCCCCGATGTACATTCAATATACATATTGTAAGAAAACTCTATAAACTATTGTTTTTTTTATTCTACTCGTTTAATTTACTTGAGACGCGTTTCGCCTTGCAAGGGCATTATCAATCTAACAATTTGACTCATCAACTTGTATTTACAACTATAATGGAGGACAGCTACACAATTTTATTTGCATGAGATGAAAAGGGACAACATTATTCATTGGAATTCTAAGGATTTTCATTCATTTTGAATGCTAATTAATTTTTTAAGTAATAAATAACAATATAAATGATATTTTAATGTCGTGGATAATTTGTAGAAAAGGACAGCTAAATAATTTTACAACCTAAGAAGACAATACGGCGAGAGATACATTATTGGTATTCTGGAATTTATACAATGTTTGCACGATTCTATGAAATAGTTATGTTCGACACAAATAATATTATTTTTAAAATTAATAGTCCATTCAAATGTATGAAAATCCTCAAAACTCCAATGAATAATGTTGTCCCTTTTCATCTCACGCAAATAAAATTGTATAGTTGTCCTCCAATATAGATATACATAAATATCTGTTGTCGAGTTAAATTGTTAGATTAATAATGCCCTCACAAGGCGAAACGTGTCTCAAGTAAATGAAACGAATAGAATAAAAACTAGTGTTTTATTTTCACATATGTGATTATGGAGTTCTACAAAGTTACCTCAGAAACAGTAAATATTTTAAATGGACGCATTTGCCGGTGGTTTCTTCTGGAGTAACCAGCTACCTCTTCAACACCATTTATTGAACTTTCTAATGTACTGAAATCATGTTTCTATTTATTGCAGTGGATCGTCTCTGGACTGCGAAGATGAGAGTCCGTGCAAGGCTATTGTGCAACTCACACCACCCAGCCCGGGAGAATGCTTCGAGGTAACAATATTATACATTCTTTTTTACACCTTTTTAAGAAGCAAATTGATTCACGAGACTTAAGGGGTTAGTTTGAAATATGTGCTACATTGGTGTGTTCTAACATCGGGGTCATCAGTTTAGGGGTTGCATTGATTGTGTATTGTGGGAGTCACTCAGGTGGAGCAACCCATGTTTGTACAGGTTAGCCACCATCTTCATACAAGTGAATGTTATGTTCCAGGCTAATGTTGTTTTTGAATAACTATTAAATTAAATACTATTTTTTATGTTGGTTTTTATTTATCAATTATTTGGTTTATTACAATTATGTATGGAATATGACATCAGACAGGTGGCCGCCGCTGGCAGAGGCACAAATGCATACTCTTTTAACCATATTTTCCATAACATTTTCGCTCACCTATTTTATTTACTCTTCTTATTCTGGAAAAGTTAGGCCTTATATTACAAACCTTTCACTGAGAGATTAAAATTCACCCAACTGACGATCGAAACATCAATGACTGACATTTGACACGTAACAAGCGAGAAGTGGTGTGCAAGACGGTGAGTCTCTGAAATTTGGTGTGCACATGTTGGACCACGAAAGTTGTCTCTAAAAAATCTCGCGGGACCATAATTCCTGTCCCGAGTCACTTGGAGACGCGGGCCATAATAATGTGAACACGCTAAATTTATTTTTATTTTGTTTTATTTATAAAATACACTTATTTGAAAAAGTATTCCAAATCCAGCTATACAATTAATTATTCACTAATTCAATTTCAGTTTCATACATGTTCAATATTTTTTCCAGTCAAGCTTGTTAACAGAGGCGGCCACAGCCTCGGAGACCAGGTCCTGGCTGTCTCGTCACAGATTCGCATCGCTGATCCCCACCTTTGCCAATTTCTCCGGGGCCGATTTACTCAGGTCAGTTTGCTAACGACGGATGTGTACAATATAAATACAGAAGATTATTGACGCTTTACTTTTACAAGAATTCAAATAAATTATTTACAGTAGTTAAATATAATTACAATATAGAATAGGTTTATAAAAGGGTCGCTTAGGTGGTTGGCTCGTGTTGAACTAACCAATGAGGAGAGAATAGTAAGAAAGATATATGATGCGAGTGTTGACGGCACCAGAAATAGGGGACTCGGTATGACCAGATAAATCAGTTACTGAACGATGGTTCTGTCGGAAGCCACAACAATCAGAGTGATGATTCATTATCATTAATACTGATTAATATATTATTTAACACTGATGATATCGCTTGTCCCCGGTACTAGAAACGCAGTCTACAAAATTTATATAAATATTTCAAGTAATAAATAATCAATTCAATCATATTTTGAACAAGATATTAAAATCTTTAAAATCATCTTAGCACTTTATTTTTGGAATAAAAATTAAAGTTATCTGTATGCTCTTTTGTTTTTTGGTCCCGGCTGATGTGGAATCTGTTGATTCCTAAAAAAATATATTTTAAAAATAAATCATTAAAAACTGACAATATCAAACAAATTTAACAGAAAATTAAACTAGCTACTGCGGAGATATTAATACAACACGATTAACTTATTAATCAAAATTAATTTTTGATGAATAAGTTATGTTAAGGGTGATACCTCTTCCACATAAAAAGTTTAACATGTGTTATGAAACAGTTACAATAGAGAAATAGCCAGCTAGACCATAAGAAACAACGCAAAGATGTAAAGAAATTCAACTGTTTAATAAAAATGGACTCGGAAGAGGTAGGCATGTGCGGAGTAGACTGGACCGCAACGGTCGTGTCAAGGAAACTGGACGTAGACATCTGACGGGATCTATCAACAAGAGATTTATTCCCACTTAATAGTTCAATATGCAGATGTTTCCAAAATCGAAAATATTTTATGTAGGTTTACAATTAATAATATTCCGGAGAGACCTTGAGCTAACATACAATTATAACCGGTGAAATGGGTAATTCGTTCCGGAGTATTGTAAGAATATTATAATTTGTTCCGATGCATGGGTAATGGAATCAGTCCCTCTCCAATAAGTAAAATGTATATATTAATATGATTTCATTTCTTTTAAATACAAAAAAAGCAAAAAATTGAAAATAAAAATCTCTAAAGGAATCACTTTTTTATTTACTTTTAAATAAACATTATTTTGGCATCACTGTTACATCATAAAATTTATTAAATTCCAACGACACAGATGGGCCAGGCATCTAGCCCGTATAGAAGAGTATTGTGACTCCGTTAGTTAGATGAGTTCCAAAAGGATGTATTTAATATACATATTTGTTAGACTGGAAAAGATGCAGAGTTGCACCTGACACTATCGTAATCGTAATACGATAGTGATAAGGTCAAGTTTGACAATTTTATTGATTTATTTTAACATACTGTCATACACGTACAACCATAAAAGCGTTTTTGATTTTTCTATGATTTTGCACTATCCAGTATTTAAACATAATAATATGCTTCCAGACTGTCCCGAGACGACCTGATCCAGATTTGCAGCCTGGCCGATGGTATCCGACTCTACAACGCTCTGCACGCTGAGTGAGTTTCTCACTTTGAGTACTAATTATTTGCTTATTTTTTGTGTATTTTAACAAACTAAAATAATGTTTTCACATATCGTTTGAATGAAGCAAATGAATTATGAATTATGTTATGAAAAGAAAATTATCCTTTCCATATGCTTTGTTTATTTTTTACATATATACCTGATATAGTTACAGTTGGGAGATTTACATATACTTCACAATCAATAGACATTGCAACTTCCAGTTTCTTTCAGTAATTTTAACACTATAAACGGGTAAATGAACGTTCCCAAAAGTACTAGTTTTTACCTTCAGGAAATTTGGCCACTTTGAAATATTTAAGTTTCATATGTTCGGATTGTGTATATCTGCAATACAATTAAATTATTCTGGAGATTCTGTTTTTTTTTTTGTTTTTATAAAGGTTCAACCGCATTGTGTTTTTGTAAAAATGCTACAATTTAGATGTAAAAATATATGTAGTTAACAATAAAATATGTATTACATTTATATAATAATAATCAAACAAATAGAATGTATTTACGTAGATAAGTAATTGTATATATTATTGTATCACTGGCACGTTGAATGATATGACCTGCACTAGGGTGATGCAATCCCTCTCTGTTTGATCATTATTTATATTCATTATTAATGGATAATTTGTATAGTGCCATTTTCCTAAAAACTTTCACCTCAAGAGTACTTTACACGTAAACTGTTTATAGTCCTTTATCGTTGCATTATCTTTGTTTTTAAATTAAAAATTGTTATTTTGACTTATGGAAATGATTTTTTGTAAAGGCGAATGATACAATTAAAATTATAATCGTAAATCATCGCAGGCATGCCCCAGCACGCCTGACACTCTACGCCAAGAAAGGCGGAGAGAAGCCGTTCAGCGCCATCTACCTGAGGAGCTACCACGCCTCGGAACTGCGCAGGAAACTACTGTACCTGTTGCAGGTTATTTATTTAAACTTATTAAAACTCATGATGCACTAGTAATATTTAATGTAAACCGTACATTAATTAATTTTTTTCCAGGATGGCTCCAACGCCTGTCTGTCCGACATGCCGACAATCTACGTGGCCGGGCCGAACGGGATAAAAATTCATCTGACGGACGAGGTCATCCAGAATCTTAAAAACGACTCCATGTTCCGTCTGGAGAGCGTCGAAGGAGGCATTCTGATGAGACCGGCTTAAACTGGCAGGCGTGTTTTTATCAAAAATCTGCAGAAATATAACAAAATCCATTGCGTGCATTTAACATTAAACAACGGGGGCATTATGAAATTTACAACTTATTGATATTGTAATTATTTTGACGAACCAATTACACACTGCAAGGTGTTTTTTTTTTTAAATATGTGTGACGTCGACTTTCTATTTAAAAAAAAAAGACAATTATCAAATCTATCTATGAAAGGACAAAATTAAAGAAATGTTAATTTGGATTTGATTCTTGCAAATCTACGTAATCTACAAAAAATTATTACGAATATGAACATTTTTCAACATTAAAAATGCTGAATATATGGTAGTATTTTGTCTTCACTTAAAAATTTTTGTTTTGTTTGTGAATTTATGTGAATGTTAAATAGATTTAAAATTATATATAACACCTGGTGTTGCCCAGGTTTCAGATTTGGTTATAATTTAATATAAGGGGTCAGTCGGCGGGGGAGGAAAATGCCTTTGTTCAGGGTTCTAGCGTGTAACTGACCAAAATTTGATGTAGATAGGTCGGCGAGTATAAGGGTTGTATAACGGACAGATGGAAAATTTAATTTTATATGTGTAGATATTTTAATGGTGTATTCTGTTAGCGGTGTAGTAGTATCCTATTAAAACATGGATATCGATATCACAGTGTCTTTCTTTTATGGACTATTAACGCATGTTAAAATCACATGAACGACTTGGTAAATGGCATATTAGACACCAGGAATTAATTGGAGAGCGGTGCCAGAAGACACATTCATTACTCGGTGGGTTTTGTGATTGTCAATTACGTTTGTCATTACCGAGTGTGCGCTCTTCAGCATAGCTATACTGATGATGGAGCTAGGATGCCGGATGGAATTTTGTCAGACTTGCGAACGAACTCTCAGAACATAATTAATTTATCTATGTGTACGGCTTGAACCTTTTTAAACTAAATTTTAAACTGGTATCCCTCAAATATTGTAAACTAGTCTGTTCTTACAATATATATTTTACAATTGCAAATATTATTGAATTTGCCATCGCTTTATGAAAAAATTATTTTTATAAAAGTGTTTAGACATTTATCGTTGGATATCTCGAAACCTGTGAAAATGTGAACATTTTTATCAAGTGCCATACAATTTGGACAATTATTTTTAAAATTACACGTATTTTAATGCCTTATAATTAATTATTAGTTTTGTACATTAAATAACTGTGAAAGAACTTTACTTGGAGAAAACTTATCCATATTGAATTTGATAGTAATGTGACAGACATCACTGATGCGGGTCCAACGATAGTTCAATTATTTAATAAAAATATTAATTCTGTACGTAGTTGTTTTTTTATATATTCAATTAATTATTAATCAAAATACTATTGGAGAAATGCACTAGTATAATAGATGTAAATTTTTATGGTATCGTTATTAGTGAAGATCATATTGAATGTATGATAATGTTTTCTGTTCACCAGAATTAAGCTAGGCTTTGCATTTTTTCAATATTATTTATAATATTCTATTACAATATTAGTCAAATTGTATATTTTTATACATTTTTTAGAAATTATTTTGAATTAATTACTTTCTTATATATTGTGTTATCTATTTGTTACTTATTATTATTTCCTCGGGAGCTGTTTCACATTGTCACCCCGTGGATAAACTGGCGGATAAATTCAACTCCGCGGTTAACTCGCATATCACTTATTTTAATTGTTATTATCAATAGATTTTTAAATATCTTAGAATAAAAAATAAAAGGAGAATGTATTATATATTAGCAGTTCCATTCCATTTTTAAAGGGCACGGAACAAATAGTATTGATACTCGATCAAAAGGAATGAAAATTGTCATTCGTACTGACCATTTTAGATCAGTTTCATAGGTATGTCTCTCTCATATACACCATTGCTTCCTCTCTTGCTCTGTTAGTTGCCGGATTATCTCAGCCAACTCTTTTATATCCTATTGATCATAGTGATCTATCATTACTTTGATAGGCAACATTACTGGTCTACATCCATTTTGACTTTAACTAAACGAAACGCGTTATTCATTTTGTTCATAGAGTAGCGCTAATCAAACATTGTGAAACTGCCTCTCTAATTTAATTATAAATTTTTAAAGTTGGCTTTTTTCAACCTTTTAGAGCCAGCAAAAACATGATATGCTCTAAATTTTCATTTAATATAATTTTTTTGGCAGCTGTGCGTGTTTTAAATTTGTGTGCATTTTTAATTAATATTATTTAATAAATATTATTGAAATATTTACTCACACTAATACCTCATAAATTGTAAATAAATTATGGTGCTTATATTTAAAATGAATATTTCACGCTTGCCAATTTTGTTGACTGTTGAATATATTTTTTATGATAATAATAAAATGTTTTTATAGTTATTTATTAACACGCTTATATGTTTTTCAAATGACTGATGTGCGTGATGATGCCTTTTTAAAAAAAACATTTTTACAATATGTAATAGACAAAGTGCCTGATGTATAATTGTACCAAACTTAAATAATTTTTTCTTTATCTACGGAAACATTTTTTTATTACTGTATCTGATAACCAATGTTTTCTTTCTGACAAAAAAATTCATTCAAAAGATCGACCTGGAACTTTGTTTCAAAAATATTTACGGGGTTTGGTGCGTAATAAGGTCTATTGCTTATTTTGTAAGCTGACATCCACCCCCAAAATGTTCAGATCATTTTAAACTCGCAATGCGTGAGAAAAAATCTGTTACAAATATTTTGTGAACATGCATAAGAATTAGAGGGAAGTTCAGTGATTCATTTGCATTGTAGTTAATTCGGTATAAGAGAAAAGGACGTGGACTAAATTTAAACATCATTTATTTTACGGATATATGTGAAGGAATTTTATTTTGTAAGTAGCAGTAATCTCATTTATATATTATTAAGTCTTATCTATTTCAAATATGATGGATTATAGTTAGTACATAGTTAGAAAAATTATTTTAATGGTTTCATAAGATAAGCTTTTACATAAATTCAATTTTATTATTATGTTTTAGTGTTGAAATTTGTGTGTAAAAATTTTTTAAAAATGTAAAATATTTTCTAAATCTGTTTTATAATATTTGTGTGCATTTTGCATCACATTTGGGACCTCAATAGCAACTGAGATGCGTGCACTACTTAGCACAAGCGATTATACGTAGGTACAGATACCTCAACACTTTTAACGTAAAGATTAATGTTTAAATATAATAATATTTTGTCGTAAATCTATTTTATTTTTGAGTGAAAGATATTATACTATGTGTGCCGAGGGTTGGGAGTAGAATTAATATGTTTCAGTGTAAGTTAAATTTTGAATTGTGTTATATCTCAAATCCTTTTCCTTTCTTAATCTTTGAAATTGTTTTGAGTTTCGTCAGTAAAATCTCCAACTCTCATCGGCTGCAGATATACCACGTCTCGATACATAGCAGAAACAAATTTGAAACTATTAAACCAAATCATATTAAAGTCTAACCTTGCTAGATGGGACAATTTTTGTAAATACGTAATTTATGCATCTGGTACGTAATTATAACTCGGTATTGCGTCGAGCAACTTCGCTTTTAATGTCCCAAGAGGCGGTAATATTTTTAATTGTTGACTAATTAACAAATATATAAATATGACCTGCTTAAAAATTAAATCTATTTTATAAACTGATGTTGGGTGTCTCAATATTTTTCTAATGTGTATTGTATTTTCAAATGAGTTTCTATCAATTTAATAAATAGTATGAGTATATTTTGAATAACTGCGACCGTTAGTTCAGGATATTACTACAGATCTTGCATTGTCGGGTCACATTTCAGTGACTGCGACAAAGGTGACTATAAAAACAGTTTTACGTAAAGAACTTGTGAGAAAATTACATAAAACTGAAATTATTATTTGTTGGATAAATTTGCTTTCCGCTTCAGTATTTTTGTCAAGGATTTTCAAATATCTCAAGTTAAGATAATCAGGGCTACATTCGTAGGACGCTTCTAACCAGGGTTCACGAAATGGAACCTAAATTAATTAAATTATTATCACTCACCGAGGTATTGTTAATAAATGTCAAATATTGAGATGCGACCTTAGTAGGCTGCTAGAAAATTTTTACAAATTTCATACAATGTATTTAATGTTAGTATCGCCATATATTTTTATAAACATTTAAAAAATATATTTATAATGTATTATATTTTTAATACAATTTATTACAAAATTGTGATTTAGTAACCAAATTAGAGCTTCCTCAAACAATATAATCACCATCAAATGGTTTTCTATATATATTTTTAATACATTTGATATGAAATATACCCATGAAATTATGTAAAAAAATTACTTTTAAGTTGTGAGTTTCATATTGCTGTAGCTATTTTTATAATTTTAAGATTGAAATTTATTTTCAAATATTATACATTGTTTGTTGATGAATTTACATTTTATGTATAGTGAAATTAATTATATTAATTGTCTGCGTAATTGTATTAAAAGACCGCAGAAATGTTTGCATAGAATTTGTGTTTCTAACCCGTGTTGCCATACATACCGTTGTTACAAGTTCATTATAATAAAATGTGTATTTAGATCATTTTTTTTTTATTTACCCATTTATTTGTTTTTTATTTATCAGCGATTTATGGAAGAAAATGTTTCACGTTTTTCACCTGCTTTATACATAATTGAATTTGCTGTACAGTTGAACCGCGTTAATTCGATGTCCAAAAAAAAAACGCTAATTACGTGAAAATCATACATATTTTGGCATTTATTATACTAAAACCAAATCCTACTATATACTACTGAAACTAATTTAATTAGGGTGAATATTCTGAGAAAATTAAACAATCATTAAATAAAATACACAATTACTAGAACATTAAATTAAGAATAATAAAAACAAATTTAAACATTTTTAAATGTGAGACATGTTTCGGCTTGAAAAAATTTCATTTTTCTCATTTCTCATTTTTTGACACTTCCGCAATACAAATTTTACCACCGCATCAAGTGAGCGCATACTTCCGCCGGGATCACTCGAAAAATGAATTGAAAAATGAATGAAGGAATTTACCTCGCTTCCGCGACACAGCATTGCAAGTGAGCAGTTAACATCGTGACATTAATTCTGAGGATGCAATGGTAACTGAAACGTTGGCCAAAGAAATCGGAGGTGAATGGCAGAATACCCCAATACATAGGTAGATTCAGCTGTCTGTATTTTCTGTGTAGAGATTTCTTGCATCAGAACAATTTTTGGTTAATATTATTTTGTGAGTCGAAATGGATTCGAAGAAACATCTCGTTATGTAATATGTATAATTGTATCTCGCGATGAATCTTCCTGGTGCCGGTGCCTCCGCTTCGTCAGTTGTTTTCAGGATCACGCTGCCTTACCTCACTTTTCTTATTTTATTCTCAACATAGCTTTTATACTTTCAGAACACTTCATTAAATATTGCATCGACACACTTAAATAATTATTGTGTGCTTACTTACTTACCATCACGCCGTTTCCCCGTGGGGGTAGGCAGAGAGGATAGAGCGCCACACTCTTCTGTCCTGACACACAATTCTCGCCTCATCCACATTCATACATCTTGTCATACAAGCTCGCCGATTGTCGAGGCTTCTAACAGAACCATCCTCCATTATCTGGTTTACCTGGTCGCGCCAAGTCTTCCGCGGACGTCCTCTATTTCTGGTTCCATCAACACTTGCGTCATATATCTTTCTTACCATTCTCTCCTCATTCATCCTTTCCATATGACCAAACCACCTAAGTGATCCTTTCTTAATCTTACTCACTATACTAACAGCTTTACATTCTTTCCTGTGTGACCTCTGAATAATGTCACAATCTTAATAATTAATTAATCCGATATCCAAGGTTTTTCTAATATGATAATTGCAGTATCTTAAAATTAATTCCATGGCGACTGCACACATAGAATTACTCTGATGCTGTTACTTTATATTTAATAACTTAATGCACGCTATTGAGGTATATTAACTTATATTAACCCTTTCTACCGTGACAACTTTATCTAGTCATATATCTTACTGCGGTGTCAATTCTCTGACAATACTACTAAGTCTACTCGGTTTATTTAGACAACTAGCATTGGTTATTTTTTTGTTATGACAACACTGCGGCGAGTGAAATGTCAGTTGCGCATTGTCACAAGGTTAGGTTTGACGCGTTTGTGTATTCCTTGTGAGTATTAATAGTTATATTGACCAAATTTTTTTTCTTAAATTTTCAACAATTATTTTAATGTTTTAGAATATTTCTTTCATATGTTTTGTATCATGCTATATTTTTATATTATATTATATTGTGTACATCATGTAAAGGTCTGACTGTAATTAGAAGTATCACAAATCATAATTAATTATGATATTTATATGCGTAGATTTTATTTTTAAATTTTCCATCACAATTTGCTTCATTTATGTTTGAAGAATACTACAAAAAATATACAGTTGCTAGGCACTTCAATTCAATAATTGGGGGTAGAAAGGGTTAATATCCTGTTGCTTTGGGTGCAATTGTCCAGTGTGTTTAGTTATACTGCAAGCCACATTAAACATCATTCAAATATAATTATTAATTTCAAACATTAAACAATAAGGTAATTTTTTAATTAACCCATCGGCCTACCTCACTCCCGAATCTGGCATCACAGCTTTTATTGTGTCGTGCAATTAATATCATTGCAAAAAATAAAAGCTTGTTATAATATAGTTTGGTGTTTTGAGAACTGTCTACATCACGCGAGACACACTTAACCCCAATTGATTGCCAGTTCTTTTCTGGAACATCAACATTTGTTAATGACATTTGCCATAATTTGAGAATAAAACTGAAAAATCTTAATATGATGACTATATTTCAATATTGCGTTATTTATTTTTTAAATCCTCACTAAAAACATACATAAAGCAGAATTTATAAGAAAAATTGATGCTAATCTACATGAGCACCCACATGAGATACACTGAGACTGCCATTTATGAAGAAGGCTCAATCTCAGAAATTGGTGATGTCAGTGCCATGAGGATATAAGAAAGGAAGAAAAACTACATAGATTTAAAATGAAACTGAGCAAATACAATGGTACCTCGGTATACATCCTTAATCCGTTCCAGATATTTGGACTTATACCAAACCAATTTTTCCCATAAGAAATAAAGGGAAAATTATTAATCCGTTCCCATGAAATATATTAAACACTGCTTAATACTAAAATATATAAATACAAAAGCAATTAAATTAAATAAATAAAAATTCAACAGGTTTGACATTTAAGTACTAAAAATCTGTCCAAAGAAATTTGCTTCTGCCTTCTCGAGATGTTTGGGAAATGTGATATTGTCTGGTCATTCTAGACAATGCTATTATGGCTTGTTGGCTTTTTTAGAACTCGTGGTTAATAAATTTACAAAAAAATGCAAAAAAAACCACAAAATTCACAGAGTTATAGTGCGTGTTGTTCACCGAATGTTAGAAACAGTCGTACTGACGCTCGTGGCTCATGGGCAGTCGTGCCAGAGATGCCCTTTCTCCAAAAACCGAATGATGCCGAGGACATAAACGCGCACCATTTGACGCACGCGAGTCGTCGTCAAACAAAGATCTTATACCGAGGTACCACTGTATGTGCAAAATAAGTTATATAATAAAAAGGAGCATGTTGATATTGTTTATATTAGGAACAACAGGCCACAGGGGATGCCGGCAACATATTGATGCCAATAATGGAAACGGTCCAACCCTTAGGCATCGGTGGCACCTAATAGTAAGAAAACTTAAGGCGTGATCGACAGTGAACATGTTATCATCTAACAGGCAGGTGTGGAATGCTTTAGGCCCTCACTGATGAACTCTACGAGACTGACCACCGATACTCATCAAAGTGCTAACGTGATGGGGAGCACAACACCGTCAATTGGTTCTAATTTTCCGAGAAAGTAAAAAAATCTTGGTCAGTAATTTCATTCGTAAAGCAGAATGTAACCATTTTTTATTTTATTAAATAAAATTTTGAGACGGTTCAATTTTTGCATTGTAAAATCATTTCTAGGCTTTAAGAAAGCGTTATTTACAGATTGCAAGTACGGATAATAGTAGAGTAATAGTATACACCTACACATCTACTACATTCATACAAACTGAGTTTGCATTTAAAACCCCGGAAACAAATATAAAAGATTTTGTCTTTCTATGCTTTTTTCTCACTTTTTACTAAAATTCTACATCAAATATAATATGACACTTTCAAAATAAAATGAAAACATTTTTGTTTCGATATTGTTTTTTACTACAAATTAAATTAATCAACTAGAAGATAAACAGAAAAAAAATTGTCACCACCGGTATTCGAAACGAGATCTCTTTCTTTCCGGGGAAGCGCGTTCTCCACTTTCGCTATGACAATCGAATTGACAAGTTTTTGAACTTATATTCTGCAATATTTCTAATAGATACATCTACTATTCTAATTTTAAAAGCTCTTTTATTGTTTTGAAGATACAATTATATTTATGGACCACGGATTAGCTCTCAAAGGATTAAAACAAAACTGCAAACAGGTTAGCTAGTCAAGTGCTAGTTGACAAGTGCTTGAAAAGTATACTCAATTATAAATGTAATATTCTTCTACAGGGCCATTATGTTATTTGGCTCATTAGATTTTGTAATAGGAAATATATTATTTCATAGTTCAATTTATTATACACTCTCATTTTTGTACCAGTAATTTAGTAACACCTTTAGACACACTGAAAAACAATTATTAATGCACTTATTAATATATATATACCATTTATTTTCAAATAAAGATCTCTTAAACATTTTCATTTATATAGACAAACATTTGAATAGAATTTGTTAAAATTATAAAACTTTTATTTCTACATTTTTGATTAGCTTCGTTTTACAGCAGTTTAGGCCATAGAGGGAATACTCAAAATATATCTGATCGTTACGCACAAGATGTGAGATATTTTAGGCCTATATTCTGTCTAGAGGTTTATGATTTATGCCAGTATGCCAAAATTTCAGAAATTACTGCAATTATATATTGTATTACATTATATAATATTAATGTCAAAACATTACATTTTTAGATATCGGTGGATATTTTGATTCCACCGCCTTGTTTGACGTGAACATAGCTACGAAGCACCACTAAAGGATATTTGAGAACTAAAATGAACAGGATTTATGAGTCGCTCCCGACTAAGACATTTTCAAGAGATGCACGTTTCGGCAATATTTAGAGTTCTTCAATTCTTCAAGGATGTTTGCAACGTCAGAGAAAATCACAGGAATCTTATCTTACATATAACATTTTGATTTAATTGTAAAACTTACATCTACACTTTGAATTGATATGTTGTATACCACAATAATCTTAGATCCTACCGTCTAGTAAATAGTTTAATTATAAAGATATATGTATTCATATTATATTCTCAATGTATATATTTTTAAAATCCAACATTCGACAGCACCCGGCCGACAAAACAAAAAATAGCATATAAATTAAAAAATTCAAACGAGACTGGGCGCGCTACAGAAGCGTTGTACAAGCAATACTGATGACTCGCTAATTGGCAGCATGCGCTTGCTAGAATTTTAATGTCAAATTTGAAGACAAAAAGAAGAGAAAATGCTGTATTACATACAATACTTTGAGATTTTAGATGAGTAGCTGCCATCTTTAATGGCACGAGAGCTAGATTATTAAAATATCTGAGATCAATTTCATTCTAAGGCGGAACAACGTTTAGAAATAAAGTGAATATGCGCATAAAAAATAATTAAAATGTCCGACCCGTCAACTTTATCACAATTAAGCCAAACGCTCTGGAAATAAATTGTTAAACTACACTTTTAATCCTAAAACATTGATTAATATATTTGGATTTTAATCTAAAAAGAATAGCCTCGTTTTGAAGCAAAATTTATGGATTTATATTTTATTTTACACAATTATAATTATCTAGAAAACATGTAATGTGCGTTGATCTCTCCGATTTGGAACTATCTCTGACATGAGAGGTTTGTTATTAATAATAACCCAAAAATGTAAAAAATTAACTTAGGAATACACAGTACCGCAATCAGAATCTTCCTAGTTATTAAAACAGGCTGTCTTTTCTCTACTGGTAAATTCTTTTATTCTTGACTTACTGCCTAAATATTGATGGCAGATTTCGTCGTCGTACGGTCGGTTGCAAGAGAATATTATTAACTAGTTACGTGAAATGCGAATCAATACTTTAATTGAATAGCTTGTTTCTACTGTGATTTATTAATAATTTATTAAATCAAGTATGACCCAACAAAAACAGTCGTAAATTCAAGTGCTCTGAAAGAAATTTAATATTAAATATAATTGAAGTAAGAGTGACCACACACACACTACACATTTTAAATGTTTTAATCAAACGTATTTAACGCTACTTATGCCTCAGCCAGATTTGATATGTATCGTTAACAATTTAGTCTTAAGTATATGAATCAACATACGGTTATATTATAATTACTAGAATCTCGGAAATGTATAAATAATGGAAAAACATTCAGATGTTAAAATGTATTTTTTAAATCACTGTCCAGTCAGTAAGCGTACAAATTTTAAAATGGAATATTTCTTCGGTATAAGGGAGGTATGAAAGCAAAATAGCGGCACTTGAAAGGACCGCCATATTTTTCTGCCAAGCTGAAAGCGGTAAGCGCCATTCTCCACGAGCTTTGTGCGAATTAAAGAAATACATGTTTTTTAAATTTCTGTATCTATATTTTTCGCACTTGTGTGGCGAAACAGCTGTCACTTAATTTAATAATTTCTAATGTAATAAATATCTGTAGAATATTGTTGTTCATAGTTTAATTTACCGCGGCTCCCATCCCGCGGTAGTTAGAAGTGATTTGAAATAACGAAGGTGAAAATTCAAATATTTGTCTTATTGATTAAAAATATTTTCTCCTTATTCTAGGGCAATTCAATGCCATCTATTTAAGATTTAGGTACGTTCGCGAAACTGAGAGGAATTTCGTGTGAATTTAGAATCTTCAACACAAATGTAATATAATCTAAACATCGAATTTGTTTTTTTCTTTACCTCTGATTAAAGTAAAACCCTACGAGAAACTCTGAAAACAATTCCAATCAAGATTTAATTAAAAACAAAACGGTAACGAGAATTGTTTCGCGGCGGAGAACGATTAAGACTGCGAAAGGTTAATAAAATTCGCCTTGAATTAAGCCTTTTAAAATAGTTATTTACATACCTCCAACTAAAATAATCCAAGCTTTGACGTCGCGATTTCGCCAGCATCGCGTCTTCGGAAAGGGTCCAGAAACAAATGACGGCAGTCTTAATCATCTTCACGCGAAGTACAACACAACATTTATAAATTCCTATCCAAAAATCATTGCTAGTGTCGAAAGTTTTGAAGAAAACATTCCGAGTTTAACCGGTGACATTTTTTCCACTTTGACATCTCTTCAAATTGAAACGAAAGAACGCGGGCAAGAGTAATGTTCCCAGCTGTTAAAACTCGCAATGTTTAATTCAAGTTGGCGGGGTCGAGTACTTACCTACTCACATAAATATAAATACACATTCATTTTCTTAATATTCGGCCACCTTTTTTTGATTTCGTTTTTTACTGCGTATGTATAGTTCTGCGAGTAGCGGGAGAAGGTGTTGGTCGTTTAATGGTGGGTGTTTTTGTAGGACGTGATTCTTTTCTCTCCGGCCGTATGTTCGATGTCGTTGCTCTTTATCTGATCCATCGCAACAGGGCCGATGCAGACGAGGGGGTCCTTGAAGTAAGAGCATACCTAGAAAAAATAAAATATGTTTGAATTTGTAAAGGAGACAGAAAGTAGGGGTGGGTGAGAGGGAAAATAACCCCAGGAGGTTAGTTGAATGTACAAAAATTATAATTTTGTCTTACCGAGAAACAGTGACAAATTAGTATTTAGTATTATTAATGTGCACATTTAACAAGGGGCTTACTCGAGCTCCTTGTTAAATTTGACTTAGGCTGGCGAACACCTATATTCTCAGATCAAAGCATTACCTATCTCCAATTTATGTATATGGTTTAAATGTATTATGAAACATAAGACTTGGTTGTCTTTTCAAATTTATCCTAATATACATTTATTTCATAATAAAAGAGACCTAGTCTATAATCTAACAATGCTTAAAACATCGATGTTTGATATATTTTGCTTTCAGATGTTCTTAGATGTTTAACGCAACATTTTTGTGAACGATGCATTGAATGATTATCCTTCATACTTCACACTTACCGTAATTGTACAAGAGTGATAAATAAATTAGCCCCTTCCCCGAAATACCGCGAACAGCTCTGGGATTAAGCGAGCCACTTGTTAACGTATTGGTAGCCCACCGCTGACTACTAGCTTAGAAAGATACACGTTTTTGTCTAATTACCGAGAATACGTTACAAGTATCTACCTATGTATGTACATAGCTTCTTTATCAATCGTTCGGATCCAAGAATAAGACACAAGTTTTGTATTATGTAAGGGGTGCATTTTCTTTACTGCCCTGAGCACGGTATCACCACATTCATAGTGAACTCGTTTCTCCACATCCTGCGAATATTCTCTTTGTGGTTTTAATGGAAGACCACAGTTTCGAGGCAGTGAGAACCCACCTGACGTAGACTAGTCGGTTAGGTTAAATTGGCTCAGCAGGTCCGTCCGACCTGATGAAGATACAACACAGTAAAACCCCGAGTTACGTAAGTAGTGCGTTCCGTTGACCTTTACGTAAGTCAAATTTGTAAATTGGTTAAGATAAGCGGTTGGTTCATAAAAACTCAATGTTTATTATTATATATGTGTAATATACTATTTATTATAACATATTCAATTGAAGAACAAAATAAAAATTACCGTTTAAATACTGATGAACTTAAAATGTATCACATCGATACCCGAACGATCTTCGTGGTGCTTCATTAGGGTAGCCGAGCAACCCCGAACGAGGTTTGAAGCAGTCAACGAGTTAATATTACACAATACCATTTATGCGTAGGTACCAAAGTGTTAAAATTTACAAAACGCGCAAAAGTAAGCGCGCTTGGGTATTAGATGTTTGAAATAGAATAATTGGGTGCAAAATTGTATGTAGCCCTACTCAGATCTCCTTTTTAAGTATGTACCTGCAAATTTACCGAAAACAGGTTGTGGTCGAATTAGTCTAAATGAATAAATATTTTTCGATAAAATTGATTTTACATGTATATCTTTCTAATGAATGCATTTAATTATTTCAAAGATCACAGACCAACGTTCTGAATAATTACAACTTCAGAATGAGAATGTGTTCTCCTTAATTACTCATTTTATTCTCTCCAAATCGCATTAGTGAGAAAGAATTTTTAAAAATAAGGGCTAGACTAGATACACTTCTCGCCTTATTCACCCACATCTCATTTCTTCTGCACTCAGTCTACTTTTGTTCCTCTTTTGCCAGCTACGGGCCTCACTTCTATACTTCAGTGTCGATACCAAGACACTATCGTGTACAGCTAGTCTCGCCTTTATTCGCAAAATCCCACTAGATAAACCGCCAAACCTTAAAAACTAGAAAGAATATCATCGTTCACCATCTGAAATAATAATGTTTAACGTGGCATTATTTTAACAAAAGCAACGTCGAATTAAATGATTTACAGACTTGTTCGACCGCCATTTTGGAGCTGGAAAATTTCACGACTTTATTACGTTCCATAAATAACAATAACTCGTGTTCAAAATATTCCCGGGTATTACCAACAGCAAAATATTACTCACATTTTCGTTTCTCGCACCGAAAATATTATTTACTCGCTTCGTCTAATAATGAAATATTTTGCTGTTTTTTCTGGCGTTCGGAAACATCCGATCGACGATATACCGACGCCATTACTCAAATATGGCCTTTGTGGCAAAACAACTAGACTGCTGAGGGAAATACTTTTTCCATTGTTTTCAATGTCGCTCTTTTTATTGTCTCATTATTAACAAAACAACGTCATAATCCCAAAGTACTAAAACGATACATGTATTATAAGTATATATGGTACGGTACCTACATGTATGTATGTATGTATGTGGGAAAATAATGGGATCAATTTGAATGTTTATCAAATTAGACTTTGAACCCCTACTACTCCAAAAGTACTAATGAATATCAAAAATACTTGTTGTTTAGTAAATATTTACCAAAAATAGTACTGAATTGAAGCGGTGTTACATTATAGCGAGTGGGAAGTAGAATTACCACAGGACGAGACCAGCGCCGGCGTTAGACTTTTTGCCGGCGCATAGTGATCTAAAAAAACTTTGTGGAAAATTTGCAATGCGGCAACGACTCGGGACGTGCTGTTATCAAAGTGGGAGAGAGTATTATCTGATGTATATCACATTAAATAATTAGTAAATACAAAAAAGTACAATATAATATTAATTGCATTAGTAATTAATTGTTTTAATTATTTTTACTCATTATGTATAATATTATCATCTTTCAAAGTGAATTTTGTTGGTAAACTTTTGTAATATATTAAAAACACGCCGACCCCAAAATCGGCCGCCCACACGAGTATGGGCCGGCATTTTGAAACTTGCCCAAGGGCGGGTTTTTTTACCGTTAAGAGACGTTCTGGACGCTAGAGTTGACTACAAATTACTGCCTTTTTTGGAAATAACCGTTATTTATTGGATTGTTTATTCCTAGACTATTTTTACTACACACTATGATCGATTTGCAGGCTGGGATGTTCCGCCGGCGCCGGACGAGACTGATGGATGGCGCATGCGATCGCCTAAATCATCTAACATTTAGTCGGATTCGGTTAGATTAGAACACAAAGTAAATAATAAAGTAGTCAAATATCTAGATTGAATAGGGTCTAAGATTAAGATTTTGTGCATATTTTCATTAAATTTGGTGAGCAGTTAAACACGATTCGAAAATTATTGCGGTTGAAGTAACATAACCTACAAATTCGAATACATTTAAACTGATAACTAACTTACTTCATCGAAATAAGCATTATCAAATAAAATTGACAGCGTTTTATGGGTTATGGAGTTAATAGGATCTCGTACAGCACTTTCGCCAGCATCTGATGGAATGGAAGCGTGACAGAAGAAACTGTAAGGCGACTTGAAACATTTGAGATGTGGGTCTACGGAAGAACGCTCAAAATAAGCTGGATGGATAGAGGTAATGTTATAAAGACAAGTACGTATTTAAAGCAATAAAAATCCGAATACTTGAATATCTCGGACATGTGATGAGACATCAGATCTTTCACCTCATCATGCAGAAAGATTGCTGAACGTCATAGCTGAAAAACCTGAGGCGATCGTTTGGCCAGTCTACTGCACTGAACAAAGTGATGAATACTAATTACCTTGACAGAATAACTCAACGCGTGTGTGAGCGCACTGTTTAGATTAGTGATAAATTAATATATCCGCGGTACACCGTGTCAATTGGCGATGTGACGAGCTGGACAAGTTAGAGGGAGAAAAAGTGAATACATTAGTTATACTAACTACCCCACTGAAGTAACTTTAGTCGTGATGTTAATATTCTGTGTCAGTAAAACATTTGGTCCCGGTAAATTGGAAGTTTTTTTATAAATAGATGACTCGTTACCGGCTGCGAAATAAAAGATAGCTTTTGCGAAATGGCCTAAGATATAAAATTTACGGCGTAGAAACGTGGGCGGAACAATGAAACTTCCCACGCTCTTACCCTCGCTCCGGAGGTAGCACCGGCAGGGGCGGGTCGTACAATTTCTTTAATACAATCACAGAACACACTTATTCGTTTTCTGATCACGGCTCCCTTCAAAATGGCCTCCTTCTAAAGCAATTCAATATTTTTTCGGCCGAAAGAGAGTCAAACGTTTAGATAGATAGTTGTGTGGGAAGGCTTCCAGTCTCGTCATCGCAACTCTCACCAACCGTAAAGACGTAGGGTACCGACGGCGTGTAACGATACAAACGCGACCGCGTCACGATCATTCCTATCGACGTCGTCCGAGCAGCATCTATAGAAGCCACCTCCAATCTCAGTTCGCGCATCTGATACTGACTTCCGTCATTGTTCAATTTTATTTTATTAAATTCAATTGATCCGTGAGTAGTTATCTAGGCGCCCATAATCACCGTCGACGGTAGCTGCGAGATACGAATTAAACATAGCATTGATATATTCAGACTTGACAAAATATGGAAAGACCGCGGTATTTCCAAGACAGCTCGTTATCTCCGATGCATTCTATATTCTTACATGGAGTGGAATCATGGACCCTTCATCCCTTTGAAGTGTGATGCTGGAGACAGACGTTGCGCATACCATGGACGAAAGACAGACTCTCAACCGTTTGCCTGAGACGAACTTTCAATTTATCGGGCATCTTGGGGGAAGGAAAGATATCTCGGAGAAGCTTGTCGCGGTGGGCGAAAACGGAGAGAAAGAGGAAGCTCCCCCACCCGTCGGACCGACCGAGTGGAAAAGTCAACAGGCACTTCACACAAAAGTGAAGGAGCATAGTCTGCATGGGATCGACGAGGATACGAGTAATTTATATTCGGCTAACATACCGTCTGATACGTCCTCATATATTTTGACACAAATACGAGCCACAATCTACTCCACGATACAAAAAGCGCGAGAGTATTTGGGTGAATATTGGAGCATCACACAAATCAGACTTTAATCCTTCTGACCCGAAGCCAACATACAATACATTCACACAAGCACCCATCATTGATTACTCAACATATTGGTAACTTCTATAGTATAAAGCGGGGGATCTGAGGTGGTTTTGATAATGATTGTGGGCACGCGTCGAATCTCACTGTTAGATCAAATGTCGTGAACCGACACTGTTTTGAGTTTTTGTCTCTTTTTACCGATCTCAAACTGATCTTTGAGTTTTCCTCTAGATCAAAATCTCATCACTGTTGGTGCTAAAATCCAAATGGTGTCATTAGTATCGAGACCAGTTAAATCCCAAGATCATAAGTTGACTTTTTCAATATTGGCCTCACTACACTTTTTTATTTTCTATCACACTACCTACACATATATACCTTACTCTCTCTCTGTCTCAACCATAGATTCAACCTCCCCACCCTTTCTCCCATTACTTTTTATCTTCTTATACAAATTGTTTGATATTTATGACAGATCCACGAATCACCTTGTGCGAGCATAGATGCTTCACTATGTTTACTGTGTCTATCGGCCTCTCCCCAGCCCCCCCCCCCCTCCCTTTACCTATACCCTATACTTCAGAACACGAATTTTTTGTGTGTATTGTTTATGTCTTTTGAACTGCCAAGGAGAGTGGACGCTGCTATGAGCTCTTCACTAACTTAAAGTAATTGTAAAGTTTCTTGTTGCTAGTGTGTCGGTTCCTCGCAAGTGCGTGCCGAAACCGCTATTGCGTATCACAGTACTTTGTGCTGTGACTACAGGAGAGAAAATACAGATAAGTCGTGTTCTTTCCGGTTGGTCCTCGAATCTTTATTGTCCTGATCCTGCACCAAATTCCTATCACCCTTTCTTCATCCCATTATCCTATCTCTCATGTAGAATATCAAAAATAGATCGTGCACAATATTTGATTCATTACCGATCGAAAACTACATTTAAAAAAATTTAAAAATGAATCTCGATTATTTCTACAGTGGTAAAATTGTCATACACCACGAATATTTGTTATTAAATGATTCATTCAATTTGTTTTAAATAATAATAAAACCCTAATATGAGTTTTCTAAGTTTTCAAAAACTACCGGGCCTTGTAGCAAACTTCGAAGCAATATAAATAGCCTAGTCGAACGTAGAACCTTTCTTCCTGTTAAATTATTGATCGCAATCCGGCCGAATGGACCAAATCTCCACAAACCACTGCGGCAAAAATCAACACGTCGTTTATGAAACGTTTGCCACGTTCGTGACTTCTCGGATGTGCGGTCTCGCGTTCAACTCGCCGAGTCGCGGGTCGACGGAAATCTATACCGGCGACTGACTGACTACAATTCTTAATACATAACTGAAATCATTTAGCAAGTTGAGATGTTTCAGTGTACTGGCCGGCAGTTCAGCGCTAAGGCGTTCCCTAAAGATGGGTAATGAGGTTTACCCGATACGGCAACGCGGTCTTTCTCAAGACTAACAGACGTAGGATAACCGAGAAACTTCTTTTTTAAGATTATATTATTAACATAATATATATAGGTATATGTTTAATTTAAGATTTCACCACACCACACCACACTGCACCGCATCCGTCCCCTACCTTTCTGGGCTGCTGCCGGTGGCGGCGCTGCAGCTGGCAGCACAGTCCCCGAGAGATGTCGCACTCCCCGGACATGTGGCATTCCTCGCCGTACTGCTTGCTGCTGGAGGTGGGTGGGCGGCACACGCGGGGCTCACCTAAATACAACACCAATTAAACTTTAATCCTGCACAATATTCAATTCGTAAGCCCTAAATCATCTAACAAAAAATAGTCAAGACGCTCGCAATTCGGTGACCTTTCATTTTTTATATTTAATATATAATGTGGATTCAATAAATCGAAATAACAGCGTAAAAAAGGTTTTTTTTGTACTTTCTGTCTACGACAGTTCTGTCATAATGGCATAACTCTGTTGATAAGATTCCGAACCGCTGACCCAAAATGCTCAAAAAGATAAGTCCCGGATATGAAACCTTGCGGTGGACCTGTCGTTTTTAGAATAATACGAAAACCTTGTTTTGCAAGCTTTGTTCTTTGTTTGAATAATCAACAATTGAATATCTAAATAATTTTTCCGATAAGGAATACATATTTATGAAAATAAGCATATTTTTATTTATATTTTCTGAAGGGAAAAAAGGTTCGCACGTCTCGTGAAAATTCTGAGAAGGGACATTTTTATAAGGCCAATAAATGTGCCAAAGTTTTTCGAAAAAATACCTTTTTAAGGGTTAATAAAATATTAGGTCCACTCTAAAAGATTGTTTGAAAAACACTCAAACGCCTGAAATAATCTTTGCTAAGAAGCTGTGCTCATAATAGTCACGTTGTTAAATTTAACATCGCTGGCAAAAATACTACAATCTCTCGTACCGCCTGTGAACACTATCACCATTATCCCGCGAGGTTCTGGGGCCCAAAGTCTTGACAAGTTGACCAATCGAGACTCGAGTTGTCTCCATACATCTGTCTTTTCAAAACTCAATTTTTCTTCGTACCACAGACCACTAAATGAATTTATAATTAATACATTAAATTAGTATTTAAAATATCACAGACCGTCTGGTCTGAATAATTACAACTTCACAATAAGAATGTGTTCTCCTTAATAAAGTATTTACTCTTCAAAAATTAAATCTTTTAGTAAAAAAGACGTATTTTTTACATGAATGCATATTAAGGGAGCTATTTGGTTGCGCATGTGGTGGGCGACACCAAAATGAAAATATCGGGACAAGGAATTAGCGTTATTTCATGTCTATATATTTGGTGGTCTGTTCTTCATACAGTCTATTGCTATTTTTTAAGCTTATTCCAAGAGTTGGTAATAAGATACATCTTTACTAATCGTTTTTTCTAGCGTTCACTAGACGCACACAAGCTGTCTTAACTGAGATTTCTCTATATGTAGAATTAGAGACCCCACGCTGAGACTTTATCTCGGTTCAATAATGTTACTTTCTCATTCTCGTTCTCTCCTCATTTGCTGACCGAGGTTTTCTCTGTGTTTGGATCACGGTATGCGCATAACTTTGTTTTGTGCAATTTTAAGAACCCGCGCTATTGTTTGCGCACTGGAAAGAAAATAATAAAAAGACTCCTTCAGTACAAGCCTACTGCGGGTTGACCACATTACTAATAAGTCAACAATACTAATAACAATTATCAGGGAAAACTCTTGGGAAAGATGATCTCTTATAACTCTTCGAGCAGGGGAAGGCAGCAGCAATTTGCCCAGTGTTAGTCATCTTATACACCTTGTATAGAATTAATTAACAAATATTAATTATATACATTAATTAGAAAGATTTACATATAAAATCAATTTTATCGAAAAATATTGTTGTTGCGCCACCGGGATTCGAACCTGGATCTCTTTCCAAGCCGGGGAAGGTGCATTATCCAACTATGCTACAGCGACGATATTTTTTTAACGACAAATTTTCTAACCTATATGTTACCTTTTTGATATTAATACATTTAATCGTTCCAATATTTGAAAGAGTTCTCTACCTTATTTTTACGGAATCTCAAATATCTTTGAGTAATCTGATAGCAGATAATGCACCATCCCCGTTTAGGAAAGAGATCCAGGATCGAATCCCGGTGGCGCAACAACGATATTTTTCGATAAAATTGATTTTATATGTATATCTTTCTAATTAATATTTAAAATATCACATTGCGTCTGTTTTGAATAATTACAACTTCACACTAAGAATGTGTTCTAATAATTAATTAACACAGTGCAACATCATCGCCAACCTTCGATAGAAAGCGGCACATGATGATGAAGAAATGTTGTTGTGAATTGTGACCATGCATTAAAGTGGGATAAAGCATTAAAAAAAGAGGCCTCTGAGGTTGGATTAAGCTAGGTCTACCTAGATCTAGGCTGGCTAGATCTAAAGTTGACAGACGAGCTCGACCGTTTGAATTTTTCAGCAGACTATCGATGTATTGAACGGCCCCACCATTATCCCAAAACGGTTTTAGCCGGTCCTCACATATCTGCTCGTGCTCGAATCAGCCCAATACTGAAAGATCTGAATATGATGACCTTAAAGCGCAAAATATATTTCAATTTAATGGTATTTATTTATAAAATCCTCACTAGAAAAATATCGGCGGAATTTATACGAAAAATAGATGCAAATCAACATGAGCGCGAACATCGCACAAGAAGAAAAGATAGACTGAGACTGCCATTCAGGAAGAAGGCTAAATTTCAGATGTACAGTGCGATGAAGATTTTTAATGAAATGCCAGAAGACATAAGAAAAGAGAAGAAACTGCGTGGATTCAAAGTGAAACTAAACAAACACGTGAAAGATAAATTCTAGTAAAAAGAAACAATTTTGATTTTGTTTATATTAGAACATATATATATATATATATATAAATACTTTTATGTGCACTATATTAAGAATAAATAATAATATCAGTTCCATTCGACGAGAGCGCACCCACCGCGTTCCCAGAACCGTTAAAGAAACTCGAGGCTTCTATTTTGGTCCTTCTCTTATCCCGCCCGGTTGGCATTTTTTAATGCTTCTACAAAGGCGGCTGTTCAATAGCACCCCGCACACAATGATAGGGGGATACCGCGCAGCCGCCTGTAACAAAGTGTGCTCTCATTGTATCCGGTCTAATAAAATATACAAATAAGTATAAACAGAACATGATCATGATGTTATTACACGGCAGAGTGTCAGAAAACGGAGTAGTAGTAGATTAAATAAAGAAGAGAAAATACAGATCATATTGAGATACATCTCACACTCACCACAAGCGAGGAGATGGAGCGGGAGAGACATTAGACAGTACTCTCTTCCGGGGGAAAAGACGGTTCCATTCAGTGAAGCGTCCCATCATACGATCACACATATTTGTATACAGTTTATGATGCGTGTGGAACTCAGTACATCAGAAACATCGCTGCCGCTGTAGGAAATGGCTCAGCTACTGGGAGCGTGCACAAGCAACGTTCCACTAAAAGGTCCCCACTACGCTCCGGTAAAATTCCACCTGCCAGAGAGAGGCGCCATTTCCACTGTCTTTCGCCGAGACCTCTTGATACCCACGGAGTTCCCGGGACCATATACAGGGAACGTTCCGTGAAATCACCCCTATTGCGTTCCGGTAAAATTCCACCGGCCGTTTGAGACCGGTATATGGGCGGAGGGGTGCGCGCCATTCCACTGTCTTTCACTGAGCCGTCATGATTTTTTTGTATCATTATATACAAAAGAAAAGTTGACGCAGCAGATTAGAGCACGAATGAGTCACATTAAAGAAAGGTGTGTTACCTGGGGCAGTGTCGGTGCAGATCAGGCCGGACTCGCAATCGTTGTCCCGACGGCAGAGCTCTCCCACCTTTCTTCCGTAGACGAACAGGCAGGATCCGATCACTGAAACAGAGAGACAATGTTAAAATATGTGAAGCGGACAGAGGGCGGCATCTGTTGTTGACGCTATAGCCGTGACGCACACCTGTAGCGGCCTATCGCGCGCGAGTCTCGGCTTCGTAGTTCGGTCGACAGATGGACGCAGTGGGAGCGCGAAAGATGAGCGCGAGCCGTTCTACTTCCGCGGCTCGGTGCGAACAGCAGGATCGCCTTTAGTGCCTCTTATTATACTGTGATATTTTGAAATTTCTTAAATATAAATTTACAAACTATCTGTAACCTTATTTCTGTACAACCGGGAGACTTCAATACACTTCAAAACCCAAGGTACGCTTATTTTAATTATCGCTTCACCGTAAATTCATTCTTAATATAGGAGTAACATAATTAATTAATTTTTGTGTCCGGTCCACCTGAATCAACCGAGTTCTCCGTTTAAATAATGACTACCCAGAGACCAGCCATATACTCTTAAGGATGTTGAATTTGGTCGTAGTAGGAGAGAAGAGCAGTGATGTGACGGGGGTCACGAACGTGCCAGGTGAATAACGCCAAGAGAATCTTCTAGAACGGCCTCGTGAGACTCGAAAATAAAATATGTCGGAGCGCCGTCCGTGTCTTGATATTGCCGTTGCGGTCTTGATGTATAGGAACCCGCCTACCTCCCAACTGTTCTCGAGCCATTAACTAAAAACGTCAGCAGGCCGCTATTTACTGTATTTAATTAATAAAATACATATAAATATTTACTTCTAGCGTAAATGTTACAGAAATGTAATACCTGATCTACTACAAAATAATAATATAAAATGAAGCTCTGTCGATCTGAAAATCAAATATTTAAAAGAAGTCCTTCATAACTTTGAACTAGCAGTAAAAATCTAATAGTATTGGACGCGCGCTGACGGGCTCGAATATTCACCGGCTGTCGAGTGCGGATATTGACGCCTGTCGATAATATTTTCTCAACCGTAAAGAAGATTACTTTCACGAAGAACTGTTTGAAAATCGAGACCAAATAAATACTGAATCTGCCCGAATGGAAAATTTCTGTTCGCTTGAAATTCAATATTCCGATCCGGAATGTATAACATTATACCGTTACCTTTTCGTACATTTCTCGCTCCCAGATGTCGCATCGTATAAAATTGCTATCGGTTTACGAATATTATGTACAAGATGTTCGAGAATCGCAGGGGGTGCGCGGTGAGTGGGACCCACCACTTACCCGGGACCGTTCTCCCACATCGGTCCTTCACATTCACCGCGAGGTTGGCATTTTTTAACGCAACTCGGTAACCGTGCTGTGCCGTATAGCGGCATTGTAACACGGCAAGGCTGCCAACCTAAGACTGTTCACTGTCCGTATAGTGAGGAAAAAAATACATTTATTCAGTAAAATATAAATAAATTAAGCACACAACGATAATAGATGAAATATCTACACGAGAGGACCTGAGTGGTCCAGCAAATGGCACCCATAAAGAGAACAGGAAGACAACACACAAAAACAACAACAAAAAAATAATTAATACCTGTCGAACCTAAGATTTTTTGAGCAAGAAAGGCCTCACCACCTTTCTAAGCATCTGACCGTCTCAAAATTTCCCAGCGAGACACCCACGAACTTCCGGAAAAATCCGAACGAAATTCCTTTCGTTCCTCATCAGGTCATCCAATCCCGCGAGCATATCCTCCCTGGCGTCCCTCATAATCTCATACACCCAGAGTGAGTGCTCCGGCGTCTGTCCGCACGGCCGCAGATACGCCGCGGGACGCTTACCGGGACAGTTAAGGCTACGCCGCTGCGAGGCTGTGACGGCGATATGCAGAGAGTACGAAAATGCTCTCCACAACTGTTCGATTCCTGTGTCTCTATCAGGCTTGTGTACTTGGCACGCTACTTGATGGAGCTACCTGACTAACTATTTATGATCAGAACCGCAACGTCTGTATGAATAAGCTCGTATGACGCACGAGAAAAATTAAAAAATAGTTTTAAAATTAACAATATTAACTTTGTGGTTAAAATTCTTCTTTTTTTTATTTATTATTTTATTTAATCAAATATCTAAACACCCACCACGAAACATTGGACCGGCATTTTATACAAATAATAGTATAGGAAATTTACTCATCAATTTTAAAGACAAAGTTGATAAATTTAACAATTCTGGTGTCTATAAACTTAGTTGCAAGGATTGTGCTGCATTTTATATTGGTAAAACGGGTAGAAATTTTAATATAAGAGTAAAGGAGCATTTGAAATGTTTGAACAATAGTGGGTTTTCAGAATTTCTAATCATTTGATAGAAAATGGTCATGGTCATGGAAACGCCGATGCGTTCCGGCGATCCACGCGAACGTAGCCAGCGACACCGCGCGTCGCGCGCGAGCCTAAGAAATTACTTTCTCTTCGGCTCCTGCCTGGATCGCGACATTTGGTATGAACTCTATTTCTACCGCAAACATTCTACCAACCATTGTCATTTAGCGTGAATAAATTCTAGTTTCTATTCTATTTATCTTTTCTGCCATTACTGTCTGCAATCATCCACGCAGTACCGGGAAACAGAATCAGCGACTTATCTACATTAATATAGATTGGAAAACGGGCTATGGAGACAGAATACTATTCGCATTTCATCCTTGTGATATCAACCTGCATCACATATAACCTCCAAACCTTTTGTAATTTGGTAGACTAATCCTATTAAAAGAGTTTGAAGGGTCAAGGTGCCCTTAGATGTTATCCTGAGAAACTGCTACCTCCCTATATTCACTAAACTAGACCCAACAAAAGATTACACTCCTATTATTAACTTAAGGGAGAATACTTTTTTCTCAAGGGTGCTCGTTAGGTTTGGCGCAACCCTGTCATGAATAAAATATCAACGCCGAACAATATTACAAAAAAAAGGCGAGAGGCTTTAATTCCGCGCGCACGTGGGAGACGTTATCATTAATTATTATTACAGATTTCAGAAGATCACAAAATCTGCTCGAATTTCTGAAGACGTCATTATCGGATCGAACGCCAATTCATCACTGTCAACGCTATCTTTTTTCGTGATTATAATATAATTATTTTGAAAAAAGATACTCGCGAAGATGCCAAGTGATTGATAACAGGGTGACGGATTACATCCGGTCTACATCGGCAGCTTCTCTGTGACGTGTTTACAACTGTTTACAAAGTGTTTGATCTTTATGATTTATGGATCGCGTGAACGCGATATATCTTGTAACGTTATGTTATAGTACCTACCCGCCACGAGATATTGTTTCAAGTTGACGTTTCGCAAATGGCAATACTGCACCGCGGGAAGGAATTTCTCTATGGCCCTTTCCACTGACGGATCGTGAGCGAATGCAATAAGCAGCTCGTCAAATTAATATCAAAAAAATGTGACTTCACGTTTAGAAAAGGAAGGGTGAGAATAATATAAGACATTAAGCATCTGTGTTACTCTGTACCATCTTTGTCAAGAGTTTTTGTTATTGTGTTTGTGTATTTGCAGGATGTAAAAAATCCCTTCCTGTCACGACGTCCGTGAGACGTTATTGGACGACAATACTAATTTTTTCGTGAAGGATTACTCACGCATGATGGGAACACGATTAGGTTCCATCTGCTCAATCTATTTTACAACACGTGTACGCAAGGGTTTCTGCGCTACTTCAGGATCCACGCCAGAAAGCAGGTGACCCAGCCTTCATGACGTTTGCGGTGCGAGAGACACCAAGTGTACATTACGGGGTTATTCGGAACATCACTGAATTCTGAATTCAAATTATGGATTGCTCCTGAAAAGCAAAGATTCTTGTGTCTAATTTTTGTAAAGGAAATTCTTAGTAGTAAAATTTTGAAGAGGTAGTAAATTATAATGTTTATTCTCACATCTGATTGTAATGCTTGTTGCTAATTTTGTAGAGATTTCTTGAAAATCTATTTTGTTGAAGACGATTTGTTGAAAATCTATTTTGTTGAAATCACGCTGATGTGATATTATTTTTTTGTGTTATATTGCTTTGTAGAGTCTAACATTTTCTTATTCTAACATGCTCAAATTGTATATGCAAAAGCTAATTAATTACATTGTTGTAAATCTAAAACTTATTCTATTATTTTTTCCTTGAGAATGATGTGGATGGGAGACAGTGTGATGAATTCTGTGCATCAGGACCACGCATCTCATGCTTTCCATTGAGCGAACCGATGGACGAACACGTCACAATCTATATCTATTACCTCCTATTAAAACTTTCCCTATACCAGACCACCTTTTAGTTTTGATTGAAGTTTGAACAGTTTATTTACAGCCCTTTTTATCTGACGTCATCATGCGCTGACATGACCTTTATATACCATGGATATGTTTGGCCGCATCACACGGCATCGAGGATTCCATACAAAAATGAATTGTTCAATGAACATTTGAAGGTTGCATAGGTCAAGAAGCATTGCTGTGGCCATTTATTTAAAACTCGTGCCTACAGTGATCTGTCAATGTCCATTGTCGACTCGAGACAAGATACGGATACGGATTTTGCTTCTATGAAATTCTTTGAGACAACTCTCAGCTTTCGTAGTCTCAGTGTGCAGACCGCGCCTTCAGAGATTCGCCGTTTTGCGCCTTACTTCACGTTCGTTACGCACGTCAATTGTCAAATGTCACTATCGTTCATCAGTTGACTAATTTAGTATCTCCCTAGCAGCATTTAAAACTGAATAAATGTTCATGTTTAATGACTTGTTATAATATTAATATATAAGTGTGGAGATTTTGAATCTCAAGCTCATCTCTGACTTTAGTTCTGATCTCTAGATCGAAATCTCAATACTTATAAATGCTATTGAGATGTATCTCATAATGTCTCCTTCCGTGAACACGACCCTCGAGAGTCAGTAAAGGTGTGTACGTTCTGGACGCGTCATATGAAGTGATAATTCATAAATCTCTTCACGCTGAACTGTCCTTCATGCGATCTCGATATGACTATATATCATCGATATCTGAGATTTGGCCTTGTTCCTGAATGCCAGTCTCAGTCTATTCCCTCCTCTAGTACGATGCTCGTGCTCATGTTGATTTGCATCAATGTTTCGTGAAAATTCCGCAGATATTTTCTTATTGAGGATTTTATAAATAAATACCATCATATTCAGATCTTCCAGCATTGTACTGATTCGAGTATATCTATTTTTTCAGAGTATTATTCTCAAAGCTTTATTTCGCAACACTGACAATTGTTGCATTTCCTATTCGTTAGCCAAACACAAAATGCTGCTGCAGTATGAGGAATAATAACAGAGTTGTAAACTATTTCACAAGACTCAGTACTAATAAATCTTCTGATCCTTCCCAGAAGTGAGATTTCATAGCAATCGTTTTAGTCGCGTGTCTTGTATTTTGCGATAAATTCAATTAAGAATCTATAATGACTCCCAAATATTTTATTTCAGTCACTTCCTTCAGACTTAAAGCAAAAATTTGCGCAGAGAAACTTTTGTTATTTCACGGTCAAAGTGTTTACGTCAGAATCTGTTTAAAATTAAGTATCGATTACGCCCTTTATGACGTAAGAGACCTAATAAGACCTGGAGGTCGAATATAGTGATTACGCGTCGTTAGTTTTGAGCAAAATTACTTTATTATACAATTGTTGAAACGTGTTACATTTAACACAGGCTATTACTTTACTAAACATATTTTAACGTAGAATATGTTTACCTGAAAATAAAGATAATAATATATAGTTTGCGAAGGTATTAATTGTAAAGTCAGCGACTTAACTTTTAACGCTTCATATAGTTTTTTTACATTGTGTGAATATCAGTCATTTTTGTTCGTTGCCATTTATATTATAATTCAACTAATAGCAATAGACTTTGCTACTCTGAAATTTAAATGGCTGCCAGCGTGGAATCTCATTTTAGGAAGAGAATGTTGTATTTTATACCGGATTATAGGGATTAGCAAATATTCGAAAAAGAAGTCGAACAAGGATGTATTACTGTAATGAAGGAGGAAAAATTGGAGAGAGAAAGATTTACAATGTCAGGTACGCGGACGATACAACGTGGATGGCCACATCAGAAAAAGAAATGGCTGCATTACTCTGTTCCATTCGAGAAGAAACTACAACATTGAGCCGTGAGATACACGAGGAAAAACAAAGCTGGCGATCATAGGGACATAAGAGTGCCTGTTGCCTTTTCGACTCTTCTTCTTCGAGCTATCTTGTCTTCTTGCAAGATGCTCAAAATGTTGAAAGATTCGTCTCAGGCTGCAGGTTGAGAGTACATGGGAAGTGCTTATTTCAGTAGGGGATGAAAGCGGCTTCCCCAGTGAAATTTATCACAAAAACAGCGTTAGATAAATGTCGTCATATGTTTATGTACTTATTTGTATCGATACAAGACGCCTCTAAAATATTTTTGAATTCAAAAGGGAACGTTAAACACCACCAGTAGGTTATGTGGCTTGTTGTATTAAATTATTTATTTATTATAGTGCATTTATATATATAATCTGATATGAACAAGATCAAAATTTTCCTTTTTTGATTTAACTTAGTTTAATTTAGAATGTATGTGTAGCGACCGGAATTCAAATCCACCGCCATCTCGGTCGGCATCGACGCTAGCCACAGCGCTGCCGGCTGCAGCTACAAGCCTGGCTCGATAATTCACCGCTAAGTAGTCTCTCCAGTTTCATCGTTTCACAACGGCGGTCTTACCGGCCCGTGCGCGCCGAGCGAGACCGCCAACTCGCTTCATTTCATTTCATAAAACACGTGCACCTTCTACATCTTCATTCATTCTTTAATTCTATCTGTCTTCATTGTTTTCATAATACTGTCATAATAAACCTCACACAAACAAACTAACATTAATTTAATTTAACCACCGTCCTAACCCCCAAATTTGTAATTCGTCTTCCTTTCTTATATCATCTGGCATTTCATTGAAAATCATCAAAAATCATATCCGGAATGGCACTCTCAGTCTTCCTCGTGTGCGATGTTCGTGCTCTTGTTGGTAGTACATAAATAGCTTCATTCGTTTTGAAGTGCAGTACCATCGCGTGGTAATAACGTCTAATAATAAAACGTTGACTGGAACCATAACAGCTTTAAAATAGAAACGAATTACCGCAGAATAGCGTGACATGCACCGCTTCATATTACTTCTATACAATAACGACATTCTCAATGTCACGATGCTATGGAAATTTATTTTAAAATATGCATCGCTGCAGTTCACTTACACCTTAGATATTCATGTTTTATTAAAAGTAATAATTCTACTAGTTTAATAATGTAAAGAATAAATATTATTCTAGAAAATAGAGATGCGTACACGGAATACATATCACATCAATATTCTTACTATTTTCAAACTAAACTAAACCCCCGACCGCTAGATCACTAGGCCAGCGTCTTAATCACTAGACCGGATAGGTATTCAGTTAGTTACATTTTATGCAAGTGTAATGTAGTATTTTAGACTCCGTAAGTAAAGCGGAAGAAATGGTTTTGAGAGTTATTCATAAGAAGCCCCTTCGCTAGCCTTCAAAGAATGTAACGTCCTAGACATCCGTCAAATGAATATACTAGGTATACTAACAAATTTTTACCTACATAAACAATATCATCAACAAATAACGCACCCTCACTTAACAAGGACACAGTCTAACTGTCACTATCTCGTGCCAAAATTAAACAAAACTTTTACACAAAGATTCCATTTGTTTCTAGCACCAAAAATACACAACAATCTAAATGCTGACGTGAAAAATTGCAACCATAGTCTTACATATTTTTCAAGAAAAGTGCAGTTTTGGCTCCACGAAATGGGGAGAAATTACGCCCAAAAACTTTTAAAAGTCCAAACATGAGATTAAAACTGCTACAACAGTACCTATATATTGAATATTGCATTTTTTACTCTTCTCTATAGTTGTGTTAGTTTGCTATTTAACTGAACTTTTATCAATCGTTTTATATTAAGCATTTACTTCATATTTGTATATGATTTATTTAATTACTCTTACTTTACTTAGTTTTTTATTTTTTTATAAATGGAATATTGCATTTACTCTAAGTTTTACATTATCATTTACATACTGTAAGTATTACAATGTATATGCTATCTAATCGCATCTTGATTTACTCTTTATGTATATTTATTTGTACATTAAACACTACACTTTGTTTATTACTATACCGGAAAGGCTTTGTCTGCTATAATACAGTCGAATACTAGTGTAGCAGGCAGGGTACCCAAATATATGTTTTACTTTGCTGCAATGTTATCTGATTATAACAATATAATAACACCCTGTACTGTACTATGAATCAAAAAAATAAATTATTATTATTATTACAAAAAATACATTTGTATATAATAAATATCTTTCTTTTTTTTGACGTTGGAAGTTAAAAAGTATTTGTTGTCTGTTAAAAAGACGATCCGGTTCAGAAAAAGTGACGCTCAGATAGAGGAAGTCAGCAATAAAGTGAGCTCGATAAAATAACGACATGGCAAATGTCTATAGAACGGAAAATCGTCACGCACAAGAAAGATAGATACAGACGTGCAGCTAATGTAGATCATCTCTCAAAACGTCATTATCACGGTGACAACATATATTTTTTCAAATTTTTTTAGAATTCAAATTACTGAAAATTTCAATATGTATTCACGAATGAAGATAAATAATTAGATTTGAAAGGTAGTGGTTAAGTATAGATCATTATTTGTAAAATATCGGATGATGAGGAAAGAATGTAAGAAAGATATATGCTGCAAGTGTTGATGGCACCAGAAATAGGAGGACATCCGCGAAAGACTCGGCACGACCAGGTAAACCAGATGGAAGATGATCCTGTTAGAAGCCACAATAACTGGCGAGCTTGTACGAGAATATTGTGTCAGAACAGAGGAGTGTGGCGCTTCATCCTCTGTGCCTACCCCCGCGAAGAAATGGCGTGATTGTAAGTAAGTAAACCGTAATTTAGTAAACACCATCACGGAGTCCGGTCGCCATCTTAATTGGCCTATTTCGCTCTAATCATCGGTCGTTATCTCAGCAGAACAGTTGTTTGTCTGTCTGCAGGGGTGTAGTGCTAAAAAAAAGAAAGCTCTCCATTTGGGGGAGTAGCGTTCCAGTACTTCGGCTAATAAATAAAAATTACTTTAATGACGCGGTTAGGTATTTTTCGTACATTTATTGTTCGGTATTAATGACAGATCCACAGATCGCCGATGGCCGTGCGCGTCTGGATGCTCCATTATGCTTACTTTACCTATATGTTCCCCCCCTATACCCTTTTTCGCAGAGCACGACTTTTTCTGTGTATTTATCTATGACTTTTGAACTGTCAAGCAAAGCGAATGCTACTATGTGCTCGTCACTAACTTGAAGAAATTGTAAAGTTTACTTATCGCTAGTGTATTCGGTTTCACGCGTGTGCGTACCGAAATCGCTATTGTGGATCACAATGCTTCGTGCTGAACATCGAAGAAGGTTCCTGAAGTTCAGGAGCTATAACATGTCTCTTTCTAGTTGTTTCTTGAGCTTAGTCCTGTCCCTATACCTAATTCCTATCATCCTTCCTACATCCCGTTTCCTCCTTACTTTAATACACTAGTATCTCTCTCAAAAAGAACAGTCTATAAACAATAACGAAAAAGTCCATACTTCTTAGTAGAATAAAATGATTTAGCACAAACAAATAGTAGTAAGACAGAATCGTAGTTAAAAACATAAAAACGCACAAGACTAAAAAAACTATGTTGGGTGATAAATAATCAACTCCCCAATCTCAACCGAATATTAAAGTTTTCAATTTTAGCTCATTAGATTAATAAGCAAACAGCCATTCCATCCATCGATGACCCACCCGCGCAGAGTTACCAGAGAGCCAGCGGAATCATTGAATGCGAACTCCCCAATCTCAACCGAATATTAAAGTTTTCAATTTTAGCTCATTAGATTAATAAGCAAACAGCCATTCCATCCATCGACGACCCACCTGCGCAGAGTTACCAGAGAGCCAGCGGAATCATTGAATGCGAGAAGCGATGCTGTCGATTGACCCTACGACACAAGCGGTTTCAACAGGACGCTACGTTTGAAATTTTCATGAATGAAACAACATCGGCCTGGAACACAATATTCACCCTATACCTGTTATTATCTGCGTGTATTCAGGTTCAGCTTAGAATTTAAGCATTCTTAGAAAAATGTCGTAAAAAGAACCGGCACGGCGACACCACTATTCCTGAAATGTATGCAAACAAATACACATGTTTTGTTCTAACGAATCGCACCGCGGAAAAAAGTACCGGAACGACGTTCACAACCACGCCACTGTATGCCTGTGATTAGTTATAGAGTAGTTCAAATGTGACCACTAATAGCGCATTCCAGCATGCGCACGAACAACTTTAGTTGTTCAACAATAGTCCTTTTTAAATCTTCTGAGAAAACATGTGACTGGTTTTAATTATTGTGATTTTCGTATTTACTGATAAACTGTATGTTTTCCGAATAAAATAAAATAAAACACCGTACAAGAGGAAGAAATAGACTGAGACTGGCATTCAGTAAGAAGGCTAAATCTCAGATGAAATCGATGATGTGCAGGGCGATGAAGATCTTTAATGAAATGGCAGAAGACTTGAGAAAGGAGGACATAAGCAAATATGGGCAAGATAACTTAAAACTATCTCTATTCTCAAACATTTACGTTTTAGGAAGAATCAAATTCACCCAACCGACGAACGAGATATCAACGGTCAACGAATTGACATTTGGCTTTTGACGTATAACACGCGTGATATTAATTAATGAGTGACGGTGAGATAAGCTGTACACGCTGTAGAAGCATACTAGAGGTTTTTGATGCGGTCGTGAGCACATCGATCGAGAGAGAGAGAAATGTGTCCTGTCCATCCAATTTTATTATCAAATAATCCAGGGTTTTCCATATTCATTTTTCTAAATATATTCAAATTGTATTTTGATTAAATTCTTGGGTCCCCAAGACCGTAACAAAATAAAAGAAAAAGGGACAATATCCGACCAAAACCCTAACAAAAGCATTTCTTTGATCTCAGTGTTATTAACATTTTCTATCAAGGGATGTTTTTTATTAAATTTTTAAAATCGTTATAGAAATTCTGATTTTAAATTCAAATGATATTCAAATGAGTATTTAAGGGAGGGTGGTAGGCTAGAATATTCATAAGGGTGGGAGTGGCGCACAGTAGACATAAACTTAGGATATAATAATAATAATAATATAATATTAATATATATTTTCTTAAAAAAATTTCACCTCAAGGGCGCTTTACACATCAACTGTATTTACTCCTACATTATCTTTGAATTTAAAATTAATATTTGTTATTTGAATTATTACCGCGTTTAGAAGATTATAGTCTACCTAGCTGAAACATTGCCAGGCCAGCATAGATGCGACAATATATACAATAGACAAATAGCGACAAGCGCAAAATAGACGCCTTCGAAATGTATTGCTGGAGAATGATGCCCCGTGGATAGACAACCTGCAACAAATCCAACCGCAGCGAGTCCTATCTACAGCAGTGAACGAAATAATCTTCCAATTCTTCGGCCACATGATGCATGAAAGTGACAACCTAGAAAAGGAGATAATGTTGGGCACAAGTTTGGGCCGAAGAAGACCTGAAAGAATACCACGTCCGGCTGGAGGACTCTGGAGTCAGGTGTGAGAGCGACCCGGGGCCGAGACTTGTGGAGGTGCCTTTCAAGCCGAGTCTCATCTGATTGAAACCATTATATGTCAATACAGAAAGAAGAAGAAGTCACTGTCAGATCGATCGTCGTGTACACTCGGTCTGAGTTTTTACTTCTTTCTGAATTTCTGAATCTAGATAAAAATGTCAATACGTGTACACGGTATTGCGATATATCTCAACTTAATCGCTGAGATTATCTCGCCGTGTCCCTTTCGGTGGACACGGGCCTTAACACGCGGCACATTTACCGAATCACGTACGGCATAATGTACAACACTACAGAGCTTGAAAGTTAATAAGTAAAGTAATGTAATATTCCGCCGTGATACGTGATTAGACACACAAAGGCGTGCTTACAAAATAATCTGTTAGGCGAATGTCAAATACATTTTCGTTTCGCGTAACGACATTTCGTTATTAAGGTGGCATAAAATCTACCCTGAGAATTAACCCCTACAGAGCGACAGGGTAGTTCTAAAATTAGAATCGTATATGTAACACACTTCCCTGATTTCCTACGCGTAAATGTTATAGTGTACGATATTAATTAGTGATGGTTTACTATTATGTGACTGTGACGACGGTTGGTAATTAAGATTTAACTGTTGAAGGTTTAATTTCTAGTTTACCAGTCATTGCTCCGAGAATGGTGAATAATCAGTTGCCAATCATCATTCATCAAAGATGCTGGACGGATAGAGTTACGGATGAAGATGTTGTGGTTCAGATGAATAAAATAAGTATTTAAAACAATAAAAATTCGGAAATTTCAATATCAGACATCCGGAGAAGTACGAGATCTTGCATCTCATAATGCAGTTAAAGATCGCTGGAAGAAGGAGAACATCACGGCTGAAGAACCCGAGGCAATGGTTTGGACAGTCTAATGTAGAGCTGCTCTACTGCGCCGGGCCGCAGTGAACAAAGTGATGATAGGGGACAAGAAAAAGAAGAATTATCGTTACAGTGGAACACAATCACAGTCACAGTAACGGTTTACATAATATACTTTAAATAGTGTTTTAACCATAACTAATATTAATTTCCTTGAATGTAGACTATTTCTGGTAGTTTGATAGAAAATTCTGTATTAATAATCCATCTGTAATGATAACTAAATCTCCAAATAACGCCGGTATCGACAGTTTGTTTAGATCTATCGAAATAGTGTTTGAGTATCAATTAAAAATGTGACTAAATCATTAAATAACTGACGCAAAAGAACAAAAACTACTATTGGTTATTTGAAACGATTGACATAAAAAAATACAATATAGATCACACCGTAGATCACTACCGATTCAATACCGTGAAGCAATAATTATAAGCTGAGGTTGGCAATACGCGCATTGCCAACCTCAGCTTATAATTATACATAAATATTGTTGGCATTAAAAAATATTAACGGGGTAATTTTAAACATGACGTTAATTTTGTGACGTCACGCTGGGTATATCAGTGATTGTTAATCGTGATCGGTCACAACATTACTTGTTGATATTTGGGTGTAGACCGTGATTCGACGCGTACGTATTTGAGACGAAAATTAAGTTATAATTCGTGATTCTGCCAAAACGTTTGTGACATTTCATGAAGATGAGCGACGACACAGAGCGCCACCTGCCGATCATCTGAGTAGACGCGGCCGGTGGGGGAGAAGGCTCGAGCAGAAGGGGGCGAGCGCGCGGCGGAGGTGGCAAAATGGCGAAAAGACATCGCAAACGGAAGGTTGAATGAGACGGTGGATCCAAGCGAGTCGAACTGAATTTCCAAATAATAAGGGGATATTTCTTTAACGCTATTCAAAACACATTTGTACATTAGTTAGTACAATAGTTAGTACATTAGTTAGTACATTAGTTAGTATATTAGTTAGTACATTAGTTAGTACATTAGTTAGTACATTAGTTAGTACATTAGTTAGTACATTAGTTAGTACATTAGTTAGTATATTAGTTAATACATTAGTTAGTACATTAGTTAGTACATTAGTTATTATATTAGTTAATACATTAGTTAGTACATTAGTTAGTACATTAGTTAGTACATTAGTTAGTACATTAGTTAGTACATTAGTTATTATATTAGTTAATACATTAGTTAGTACATTAGTTAGTACATTAGTTAGTACATTAGTTAGTACATTAGTTATTATATTAGTTAATACATTAGTTAGTACATTAGTTAGTACATTAGTTAGTACATTAGTTAGTACATTAGTTAGTACATTAGTTATTATATTAGTTAATACATTAGTTAGTACATTAGTTAGTACATTAGTTAGTACATTAGTTAGTACATTAGTTAGTACATTAGTTAGTACATTAGTTATTATATTAGTTAATACATTAGTTAGTACATTAGTTAGTACATTAGTTAGTACATTAATTGACACATTTAATTTGTATTAAAATACCACAAAACTATGTTCTGAAAAAACATAACGGGTTTTCCCTAAAAAATGTATACACATTTCTGCTAAGGCTGTATTCAAATGGGAATCGTAGTAATAATATTATATTAGTATCCTAACATTAATGACCTTTAAAAGCCTACATATTTCGGTCGTGAAAGAAACACCATTCCATTACCACCGAGCCTCGTAAAAAGCCTGGCTTACAGGTGCGATGTACTGATAATAAATTCATTTGTACATTTAAGAGCTAAACTATAAATAAAACATTAAAATGTTCAATGCATATTATAGTCATGAAGCTATTGTTTTTATATGGGATATCAATCAAATAGATTCTCATTCAGAGACATCTATGCTCTTTCAGGCGAATTAATATCAAATTTCAAACCATAGATGGTGACAGCGTAATAGTAAGAAATACTTGAAAGGTTTCTGCATGGTGAAAACATATATACAACTTCAAAAAATTTAATAAGTGTGGCATTCGTGGGTAGATTTGGTGAACGTTACAATTGTGAACGTTCAATTGTGTGTGTCCGAGGACAGGTCTTAAGCCCTGTAATAATTATTCATAACAATCCTATGGGGACGAAATCCAGTAATTGTGTTCTTACAAAAATTTGGATATACTCAAAATATTGTGAATATTAAAATGTTCGACGAAAACATCACGTTTCCGAAATATGAAAACAATTTTAGATTAAAATACTAAATTAATGTATTAATTATAAATATATACATATAAAATCAATTTTTCTGAATAATTACAACTTCACAATAAGAATGCGTTTTCCTTAATAATATTGTTGTATCAATGTTTCCAAAATTTAATAAAAATGAATTGATAATTCTGGCGTCTGCAGTCGGTTTACTCAAAGGTATTTGAGATTCTGTAAAAATAATGTAGATGGCTTTCAAATAATGGAACGACAGGTGTATTCATTTGAAAAATGTAACATATAGGTTCGAAAATTTGTCAAGAAAAATACTGGCGTTATAGCACAAAGGTAGTGCACTTCCCCGGATTGGAAATAGAGATCCAGGTTCGAATCCCGGTGACGCAAAAACAATATTTTTCGACAAAATTGATTTTATATGTATATATTTATAATTAATACATTAATTTAGTATTTAAAATATCACAGACCGTCTGTTCTGAATAATTACAACTTCACAATAAGAATGTGTTCTCCTTAATAAAATTTAGATTATCTCAGTGTGCGCAAATATTTAGTGGCGAAACAGTTCTGTTGGTGTTCTGTTAGCCGCAATCTAAAGTCCCCCGAGAAAAATCACAACAAATGCTTAAGGAAGATTTTAGGTGTAAAATGTGAGGAGCGCAGAATAAACTTGAAGTATCCTGGCAAATATAAACATTCCCAGTGTCAAAACGTCGATTCTGAAGCATCAACTAGTGCTAATCCAATTGACGTGCTTGTGGTCTCGCCTAGTGGTCTAGCGGTCGGGGTTCGAGCCTCATTCCAGGAGACCGTCAATTTATACCTCGTTTAGTTTGATGTAATAAGTGACAGTTGTAGAACCATAATTACTGTACAGAGCCCTGCGCATAGACCGGAAAAGGCTGCACAGTAAGGGAGAGCTCGAACCACCCTCGCCATTGGACCGAGCTCTCCATTATTGCAAAAGTGCGTGCGAGTGGTACTGCACAATATCACTTAGAACCTTAAACAATTCCACGCACAGGCTTCCGGCAAAACTAACCCGATCGGTCCGAGAGTTGGACTCCTCAGCCGCGCGAGGACTCACAATGGTTAATCACTGCAGACGTCAACCTCGTGACGGGGGACCGCCGAAGAAGGAAATGTACATAGCACAAGCGTTCAGTTCAGTTAGAAAATAGTAAAATTATCGATATGACACGTATTCCATATACACATCTCTATTTTATTTATTTTTAATACCGAGAATAGAAGAAAGATGATAGAACGTTGATAGAATGATATGGAACATGGAAATAAAGGCAACGATTTTAGTTATTAAAAAGTGTTTGTGGTATTTAAGTAATATGCAATTAAAATCGAGTTTAAAAAAAATGCAATTCCAAAAAAATATTGAAATCACCTAGTATCAATCCCGGTACCGGTAAAGAAAAAATATATTAATATATTAGGTCGTATAATAAGTGTTTTTTGGATATTTTTGAAATGCTGTTTTGTGACAAAAAATAACACCATATTTAATAATGAAATTGTGAAAAACGAACATATCTACTTCTTTAATCAAGGTTCAAAAAGACTGTGTCGAGGGCCTTCCTTGGAATCATAATAGATCACAATCACTAATCAAACAAAATAAGGAAAACTGCCTACATATTTTTTAGACTCGGAAACATCTTATCACTTACATATCTGAAAATAATATATTACGCGTTTGTACAGTCACATTTGCATTACGGTATTATTGGATGGGGAGGTGCATATTAAACTTCAATGTCACAATTAGAAATCACTCAAAAAATGATAATAAAAATTATTCTAAAAAAAAAGACTATCCAACTTTTCATAGATTTTAAAGTACCAAAAATAGTAGACATATACAAAAAAAATTCTAATTTTCAAAATTAAAATCAATTAAATTTTAGAAGCGAATTCCGATCTACAAGATATAGAGATCAAATTGATATCCCAAAACTAAAATATACCGCAACTCAAAATCAATATATTTATCAAGGCATCAAATTTTTTAACAATCTCCCCATCACAATTAGAAAAATTACGGACTATTAAAAATTTGTAACTGAAGTAAAAAAAATATGTACACAGACTAACTGAAACATAAATTAACTCGAATATACTCCTTCTCTATACACGAGTCTTATTCTCATAGAGAAGAAACAAATGTTAATATATATATATATATATATATATTTCCACTGATTATTCAAATACAATCAAATGCGTGGCAACGACGATGAACTAAAAAATTGTAGCGATAACTGTTTAGATAGCAGACCAACTGATTTTTATAGAAAAGGGACCGACAAATTGCTTGAAATATTGAATCAAGTCCTCAACAATGATGGAGAATACACCATTGATTGAAATGTTGTAATTTTTGTTTAAAATCGCAAAACTTACTTAGTTAGACTCGGATAGTTCGGAGTCCCATAATACCGCGGGGATCCAGGCGTGATGATGTCGGCCATTTTGGTGGAGACTTTACGCCCTGATATTTCAATATCGGCAGCCGGTTTGCAATACGACGATAAAATATTAACTTTACGATCTGAATGAGGGCTGCCAAACTTCGACCATATTAAAAGTTTAATATTGGCGCACGTCACGTACCCGTGAAACGAGCCGCGGGGGAAATATCATATTTTATTTTACAATAACTTTTTCAAAGTTTTTCAACTGAATTGAAATTTGGAATTGGTTTAAAAAACTAATGTATTTTTGCGACGTAGTTATGTCCTGTCGAGGATAGTTTCAGAGGATGTTATCGTCATTTCTATCAACCTTTTTTCATCCACTGCTGAATGACGGTCTCCTCATGTGTGTATTATTATACGTTACTTCGTATTTTCGTTGACTTCGGCAGACGCGATATCAATTTCTCGAAGTAATTTAATTTTCATAACCTGCAGCCTACACAGTACATTCCGAGATTTTCAGACGAGCACGAGAGTGGTAGATGATTTATTGGGGCAACTACCACTCTCACATTAATCACAATTTATCATTTAAAATATAACTACGTCTATCCACACAAACATCGATCCATAATTCTGAAACGCTGTGATGAATAGCTCCTATGATGATGGCGTCTGTCCTCTGCTCGTATTTTGGCAGTGCAGATCTTTAGTCCCACTTCCTTACTATACTTCACGAGGTTATCCATGTACGTACTGTCAAATCGAATGAAGATAAAACAACTTCATTCTACAACAGTCCTAATCCTGATGATGAAGGCAGACAATTAAAATAATCCATGCAGGATATCACAACCCTCAGTTACGAGAATAACGACCAGAAAAATAAGGACCTTTTAAATCCTTTATATTTAGTAATTGTGATATCTATGGTTGACGAATGTGAGAGCGCGTGAAAGGTTGGTATGAATGAGCGTGCGAAAGAGATCGCTATTCAAGAGGTTCTCTCTGCTCCGAACCGCGATCCGGGTTATATTTAGTAATAATTAGTGTTATATCGTATGTAAGTGTCGAGAATAAATTAATATTGTTATTCAGTAATCTGTTATTATTCCGACGACACCACCCAGAAAGGTCTGATTATTCCGCACACCCGTTACAGCTGGCACTCGAGACAAATCATCATTGTGAGGATATTACAGTAATAAAAAGTCTCAATGGAGTCATTTTCTGGTCCGCCCATTATTAAACCACAACAGAATCTCTTTGTGTACAACTGTATACACATTTACGACAGTTGAATTACAAATCATTTCCCTATTGTTTGACAAACTAATTTCGAAATTCGTAATCAGATGCTAAAGGAATATCATAAACATGTAAGCCAAGCTTTGTCACATTTTCTTTGTGCCGAGAGGCGAAGCTTTGTGCGAAAAGCTACGGGGCCAGCAAAGGCAACATCTGTTACAGTGACATATTACCTTCGGTTGGATTAAGCATTTCTCTTACACCCGTGACGTCCTGCTACTAAAACACAAAGGAGGACTCACCGAAATATGAGCGCGAGTTGAATAGGTAGCTACACATATCTCACAAGAGGTAAACAGAGAGGTTCAAACCGAGAATAGAATATGAAGTGCAAGCTGCTCACTCGGCAAACTGCTCTCACGCGAATTTGACAACCACGAACTGCACAAAAAAACCTAAGTGTCATATCTATCGTGCTGTATACTAGAGGCGTGCACTGCATACGAGCTAAAAAGCTGTGCATTACTAAAAATTCTGGGAAATAAAAATAAATTAAATAATCCTTATATTACGAAAAGATTCTATAAAATTTTAGCCGTTATTACCCGGATTAGCGTAACCTTGTCTATAACGTAACCTACTACTTTTATCTAGCCGTAGATTATTTAAAAAAATTGCGAATCATTTCTAACAATTTCGTGTGCATGCTCGTCCGCAGTTTGCTAGCACTTAGGTATTGTATGAACCTATCTTATTTTTTCAATCCTTATAATAATTGTATTAAACCAAATATTTTCTTACTAAATCAATGTTGACATCTTTACGTCTACGAATTTTCCGCATTTTTCAAACAATTTGTGCTTAATTCTATTGTCTTCGAAGGTGAAAAATCCTTACTGAAAACTGCGTGCTATTAACACTTCTACATATTTGTTTTGCTTGACAAACTAAACGTTTTGTTTTCATAGTGTATTCCAATAAAAAATTTATAAATTATAATTGATATCTGTCAAGCGAGCGGATTTGCTTTTTTCGGTTTGTTATCAAGTTAGATTATGCCAATATTATATTAAATGTTAAAATAAAATAATTTCTGTTATGAGTTTCGGCTATGCTAATTTATAAAAATAATTAAATAAATTTTTATGAGCACTTTAAATTTCAAATCATAGAAAATATTTTAAGCGATTTAGAAAACAGAGTACGGACCGAGCGATGAAAGAACTTGCCCTTTTTAAAATGTATTAATAAATTTATAATTATTATATATTATTAAGGAAAACATATAGTGTTTTCCTTAATAATATATTTTGTATCAACGTGTCCAAAATTTAATAAAAATGAATTGATAATTCTGGCGTCTGCAGTCGGTTTTCAAATAATGGAACGACAGGTGCATTAATTTGAAAAAATGTAACATATAGGTTCGAAAATTTGTCATGAAAAATACTGGCGTTATAATACAATTGGTAATGTACTTCCCCGGATTGGAAATAGAGATCCAGGTTCGAATCCCGGTGACGCAAAAACAATATTTTTCGACAAAATTGATTTTATATGTATATATTTATAATTAATACATTAATTTAGTATATATTATATTATAAATTTAAATTGATAAAATTGTTCTTAAAATTAAGAAGAAAAAAATATATTGATACCTAATATACCTATTAGTTGGCGTCCTACGCTTACTGCACGTCACCGCTCGATCATTCTGAAGGAAATACGAGATCTGATTTGGCGTGTAAGTATTCACACACACACACACATATAATCCCGATCATAAGAACGTGACAGACTCTCGAGAGTCTTAAAACTCTACGAAACAAGTATTATTCCTTAACAAATTAAACGAGTTTAAATAACGAGAAAATGTTTGAAATACAATTTCGTTTAACTTTAAATCTAACATTAAACAAAATTGTAAAATAATCTCGGTAATACGATTCCGAGCAAATTTTCCGCTGTCAAATTTATTCATTACCCGCCAACGCGTAATGAGATCCGAGCAAGGCGGCCATCTTGATGAAAATTACTCGCAAATGGTACCACAATGAAAAAAAAAAATTTAAATTAAGTGGGTACGCTTTTTCTAGTCGATTTAAGGAAATTTCAGACAGTTTTAAGTTTATTTGAGCATTTATAAAATGGGAGGTAATTAGTTTATGGTTCTTAATGAAGTACATTTATTACTCGAAGCGCTGTTTCCAGTTTGTTAAAAGAGAAAACAGAGGCGTGAACCATTCTTCACTGAAGCCTAATATTTTTTCTTAATGCGTTGAAATTTTGTTGAAATATTGGTCTGATATTCATTAGGTGGTATTTATTATGTTGTATACTTCTTCTTCTTTCAATTATCGTAAATGAGGGGCCGATAATGCAAAAACCGGCTTTTCTGTGGGGTAGAACTAAGGATAGGACACGTTGAATAAATAAGATCAAAACATTCCTTTTTACTAAAACTTATCTTGCTCATATTGGCTTAGTTTCATTTTGAATCTATGTAGTTTCTCCTCTTTTCTTATATCATCTGGCATTTCTTCATCGCACTGTACATCATCAATATCTGAGATTTAACCTTCTTCCTGAATGGTGGTCTCGGTCTATCTCTTCTTCTTGTATGATGTTCGTGCTCATGTTGATATGCAATTTTTCAATTGTCCCTTGTGGTACACCTAACGAAATAAGAAGGGGGTAAATATTAAATCACCTACTTTATTGGTTTGGCATATATTATTTAGATTCGTTTAGAGTTTTTAAAGGTTTTTTTATTATTATATCTATGTCGATGGTTTCAAAAGATCTTTTAAAATTCAGCTATATATAAATCCTCTCATATAACTCAATTTTACATGAACTACACTGAGCCAGAAATCAAACGACGCACAGATATGGCGAAAAATTCTGTGTTCAAACAGAATATCAAGCTATACGATGCATAGTGCATTCTATATTTTTATATGGAGTGGAATCGCGGTTGATGCCTTTGAGATGTGGTCCTGGAGACACAGTTGCGCATACCATGGACGGTGAGACGCACGAATCCTTCAATTTGATGGCCATCTTACGAGGTGGGAAGATAGCTTAGAGAACCTTGTTGCGGTGGGCCACGTGAGAAAGAGGAAGATCCCCCGCCCGTTGGACCGAGTGGAGCTGGCAACAGTGAACAGGAGTGATGACAGCCCTTAGAGAGGTGACGATCCTCAGTCTAATAATTATATTTCTGCATGTTGTCGAAACAAAACCATATTCTGAATTAAAAACAAGTATCCATCGACACCGTGCATGACGTATTCCCTTTCGACACAGCGCGCGCCCCGTTTAGGGTGGTCGCGTGTCAGCTGGAAATGAAATAATTCTTTAATGTCTCGAATAGAATGACAATTGAAAAATGCCCGAAGAGTTATTCGACCGACCACGACGTCCCTGATTCTACAACACTAATCGACGATGATTCTAGAATCGCGTGCCTTTTTACCAACGTCGCAACTAGCACATTCATATTTCGCCCAAAACATCATTTTAAATTAATGTTGTGATCAAAAATATTAAAAATGTATTTTTATACGACCCGTGACATTTAAAAAGCGTAACGACATATTTGTAACATCATGGTCTGGTATTAATTAAGCGTCCGGCGTGACGCGAGAATTCAAAGCGATTCAAAGAGGATTGAACTCTGTCCCGGTGATTTTTAACCGGTCACTATCGAGTCACCACAGGGACGTTCAGTTACTCGATACTACAGTAATCGGTTCCGCAGAATCGATGAGTACCGTGGGTTGCAAGAAATGTCGGTGTCACTGGTCAAAATTAAAAGTCTAAACTTCGTCAACATTAACGGTTTATTTGTTTATTCTACGGTACACTTTTTTGGGATTCGAGCCCAAATTAAAGTTGACCTTTAGGCCCCTGTCTAATGTGGGCCCCGATGCACCGTATTGGCTAATCACGCCACTGGCAAATTCCAGTAGCGATGAATTATTGCGAAATCGCGTGATATTTTGAATGTCACAGTTCTGGGGCAATCTGTTTTTTTTCACCGATAAATAATTATTTTCTGTATAAAATACGCTAGGAATTATTTACATTAAAATATAAATTTCACCCTGAAGGTCGCGTTATAGTTAGATGAACGAAAAATAGTCTAAATACTAAATTAATGTATTAATTATAAATATATACATATAAAATCAATTTTGTCGAAAAATATTTTTTTGCTTCACCGGGATATAATAACAATATTTTTCGACAAAATTGATTTTATATGTATATATTTATAATTAATACATTAATTTAGTATTTAAAATATCACAAACCTACGTTCTGAGTAATTACAACTTCACAATAAGAATGTGTTTTCCTTAATAATGAAAAATAGTCTAATTGGTGATTAGTATGTATAGAAGGCTGTTTAGAAAATGTAACATTATATACGTACGATAGAGCCAGATTAAAAGAGTAGAAAGGGAAGTGCGTTATTGAAACGAAGCGAATAATTAAAACTTGGTTGAAAAAAAAAATCTAAATTCGGCATTCGTAAACATGCGAACAGCACAGCGGGAAAATAATTATCGGTGAGTGTTGGGACTATAGAAGTATGACAAGAAAGGTGGGACACGGCCAGAACGGGGAGATGGGCACGCTCTCGCTCTTCCCTCCCTCGAGTGGCCAGCCGTGAGAGAACAGCGTGGAGGATATTTCCCGAGATTTGATTGTTTGCCGCTAGGCCCTGCAGGCAATTATTATGGCCGCTATGCAGCCAGGGGTTCCGCAGAATCTAACTGCTTTTATTTTCTATTGATATATGATTACACGAATTTAATTGAATGCTTAAGTTGTATGCGAGGTGCGCAGATATAACCTAAAATGTGCACCACAGAAAAGTGTTAATAGAATTACTTTTAGCACTGTGTTTGTTACATTGTCGATTACTTTCATACTTAAAATTATTATTTTTCTCAATTTCTGAAGATGATATAACCCTGTCGGCGGACCCCATACCAAATTTCGTAACGTTCATCCACTTTCCGTAATAAGTTACCCTCGTTAAAACAACATCCCACCCTAAAAGTGTGTGTACCGTGTCATCAACAAGTGACGGAGGCGAAAGCTTTTACCCCCGAAGCCTGTTTGACAAATTGTTTTTTTTAGATTCATTCCTTTTAAAAGTCTCTCTTACCTTTACTCAGCCCCTAGGGAAAAACTACCTCCGAACTACGTTCGAGAAATACGCGATGCGAGAACCGTCGATTTTCTGGAGAGCTTTCGGTCATTATATATATATATATTAAAGCTGTTAGGTCTTCACACGTGAAGAATCTTCAGTTTTCTGGGCTGCTATACCTTTAAAAGAAGATACGCGACGCGAGAAATAGAGCAATATACTTTCTTGTATAATTGAATGGGCTGATTTCAAAAATGAAAAAAATATAAATCCGGTCGCAAATATATACTTTAAAAGTTATTATATTTTAAATATTAATATTTTCATCAAGAAACATGAACACATACAAAATGCACATTTTCTATTACAATTTAATTTGTATAATATGTGAATTAAATAGGTTTGTTCAGTTAGGTTAGGTTAGGTTAGGTTAGATTAGTTAGTAAAAAAAAACCGGTAAGACTCGTTTTAAAATTCATTATTGTTTCAGTACCGTATAACCTTTACTTGTTTTAAATAGACTTTAGTATTAACTTATTTAGGATGTGCCTTTATAGATCACATATTAAAATAGATTCTATTTTAGGACTAATTCACCCCAAATAACGCTCTATTCATAAATATTTTTACACTAGTGTTTGAAACCCGTCCTAAGACGGGCGCCAAAAACTTCCATAGTACGTTCGGCGTAGAAGATAACATCAGCTGTAGTTGACGTGTACGTCTTGTTTGCGTTTGTTGCCATTCTAGGAACATTGTCTGTTTAATGTCGTTACTTTTTCGAGCTCATAATTTTTCCTGTCTTTCTCCTTTTTCCATCTAAGCATTAATTTTTCTAAATAGAGTCGTCTTCCGTATTAATCAAACATTAGTAGCACGTTTGAAATTAATTTATTTAATTAGATGGTGGATTATACGACAGATTAATTTTGCCTAAAGACCTTGGTTAAAAGAAAGTTCATAATCTTATGTACAGCGTATAGTATGTACATATACTATATATTATTGTATACAGCGGCGTGCACTAGGCATAGACTTAGGCTATGTTGCTAATATCGATGGTGTAAAAGCAATGAGTATTATCATTATAAGTTTCCTTCGTGATTCACTCATTTTTGTGTCAGTATATCTGAGTGAGTTTATTATCCACCATAGAAAAATATTAATTTTATTACTTTTATTCTTGGAAAGTTCTTCAAATTATTAACTAAAGGAGCTAAAATATTTTATATTATAAAATAATACCACATTCAAGTACATTTGTATTGGAATGCATACAGTCAAGTCTGCATCAAAGACACACTTGCGGCGTTTTCCAACACGTCTGCTCGAGTGAAGACGTGTATTCAGAACACCGCGCGGTGCGAGAGTTTCGTTTAGTTCGTATACGTCTGGGACAGAATTTGCGAAAAAACACATGCGCAGCTTTATTTGTCAATTTTAAATTCTTCCGCTAGTTATACGGTTTTAGTTAACACGTTATCAGTTTAGCAACGTAGCCAGGACAAAGCTGTATATATCAGAGGTGGAATCTACTCCACCCCACACAATAAACTACGAGTATTATACTTAATAGCAATATAATTGTATCTTATAATTATCATGTTATATTATAATATTTAATATTCACCCCTGTTACAACAAAAACATGTATGTCAATAAAATCTAATAAATAACATGAGAACTGAATTATTTGCGCGTGGATTAACATTTATTTCGTAAAGATTATAGTTACGTACAGCTTTTTTGATTGCATAGAGTGCACGCCCCTGATTGTATAATATCATAAGAGCATAACCTAAATCTATACTTACTATACGCCACTGAATACAACATTGAAAGATAAAAATAAAAGAGATTCTCCGGTAGCCCTGACAGATTGTGAATGTTTTTCTCCCCTATGAATCCACCATCCACCCCTTCCCTCAGCGACGCAGGTTAATTGCGGAACTTAATTTAAGGAAAGTAAGGCGAGGTAAAAGTTAAGCTCGGTCCAAACTGGCTGAGTTAATTAATATTTAACTATTAAAGGGAGACTTTAGTATTTTTCATTTTCATTATTTTTAAAGACCGCCCCGCAGAGGTGTTAAAGTGTATAAAAGTTATTTAGGTGCGTTTTTTTTATATCTGTTATATTTTTTTACAAAGTTTATAAAAATGAGTATAAGCCACGCATTTTATTACAGCACTGGCTGAATGACCAAGGGTGTGCGAAAACAATGGAAACCTCCTCTGCAACAATACTGTATATCGACTTTTACAATTGTTGCTAGATAGACGGAACGTCGTTATCTTGGGTGACATACGGTCGTTTAATATACCATTGTAAGCCCAAAAACATGTACAGTGTTGTTGCATGCATGTCTTATACTGTACTTATATTCGTCCCTGTCACATAAATAGTTCCTCTCACACAATTCCTCATCCTTTTCGGCATGCTCTTAATCAATATTTACTAAAGATCGCTTTGAGTAATATTGCTAGTATATACATTTCAGGGGCATTCACTGCATATAAGTAAAAAAAGCCGTGAAATAAATGTATCAATCATTGTCTTCTGAAAAGGCGCAACCAACGGCTAGATTTTTAATTCCGCCAGTGCACTGCATATCGATGCTGTGAGTTAATTTGCTTGTTCGCGAGCGTCAAATTTGTTTATTCAATCCGCTTAACAATCCTATTAAACTAAACTTCCCTACTAAAGCTGTGTGATTGTTAGGATATTAACGTCTGTCAATTTTATGTAGTATTCGAGCTAATTTTTTTTAATGTGCGTTGTATTTTCGAAAGGGATTATCTTGACTGAAAACTGCACATAAATTCTACCGTCTATACGATTTTTTCATATTGAATTCCGATATCATTTCGTAATTCGTATTTCATATGGTGTTCGAATAGATAAGAAATATACATAATTTGACAATTATCTGTCAAGTTTGAATTTTTTTAAAGTAAACTTTTAACAATAACATTGAAATATCAGATGTTATTTTTGTTATATTACTTTCGGTTATGGTAACTTGTAAAGGGAGTTATTTAAATATAATTTTCTGATTACCATCATAATGAAACATTAAATATCCGTTGATTAAAGTATAAATCGTAGTTAATATTTAAAATGAAGTCGAAGGCCGTGTACGGAATGGACCAATAAAAGAACGTACCTTTTTTAAAGTAATAAATTATTATATAAATTTAAATTGACAGAATGCTCACAAAATTAGAATTTTTTTCTCACATCGAGTTTGCGCCAACTGCACGCCACTGACAATGTTATGACCTACCTCCGTCAAGGTCCACGCAGACAGATCCCGGGCAACAATCCTCATTGGCCGTGCACCTCTTTCCGTAGCACGGCTCCTCGGCTTCTTGCTCGGCCAGCTGACCGTCCTCGGATCCTCCGTAACCCTCGTTCATGCGCTGTGAACAATGTAAACACGCGAGTCATTATTAAAATCCATACAAAAATAAAAGCTTCATAGTCCATAACGATGACGAAATGTTTCAAGATGTCGCCGCTCTCAGCTGACCGACGACATCGGTGATGATATCTGCACTTAGGAAAGGCGACATCTGAATCTTACAAGTAAAATGACGCCCTACTTTCGACACGGTATTGCGAGACAGTACATCAGTGTCGATGATAGACACTGCAATGGGATCCAAAACGTCAAGACACACGGTAAAATAGCCAAAAACCCAAAGTTTAATTGAGCAGGAAACAATTGTAAGATCTATACCTAAGATCAATTGTAGGTCCCAAAGACTGCGATGTGCTGGCCGTGTTGAAAAAACGCCAGATGACAGGACAGCGAGTAGAAGCGATGTAAAGGTAGACCGAGGAAGAGGTGGACTGACTATGTAGAAGAAGACTAGAGCAGAAGAGGAGGGTCTGAGAACACACGAAGATGAGACCAAATCCCACTCTGAGATGTGCTGCCGTGGAAGATTTTAAGTCATAAAAAAGTGATTCTATTTTACACCAGCGGTGAGCACTCGCCATTGTCAGGGATGACATGCTCCTTAGAAAACACAAAACAGTTAACAACGAAAGTCTTTATATTGCTGGAACGAAATTGTATAAAATACAAAGTATCCATGAAAATACAAAGATGGGATTCTTCTGTTGAAATCAAATGTCGCATTAAGCGAGCTCGCTCAACCTTTATCCGCACGTTCTGCACTCGGGATCTCTAGATCTAGATCACTGATGCGATTGGTCTGATGCTATGTGTTCTTGTTATTATTTTATGGAATGGAAGCGTGTCCACTTTCCGAAAAATGATAGCATTTGAGAATAATGCTGAAAATATGCTGGACGAATAGAGTTGCAAGAGACGTCTATAGGAATGGGGTGAGATGATATTTCTTTCAGAATACAGTCAGTGTAACATATCAAAATATGGGATAGGTTAGGTTAGATTAGCGCGGGATAGGGATGCGCTAAGTTTTTCGCCGGGTTTTAAAGATTAAATATGCAAAATTTAATTAAAATTTATCAAATGGTGTAGAATTGTATAAAGATCAGACATACATATATTATTACGTCTAATCAAATGAACTGTCGGTAATCGTACAAAATATCTTCGCAAGCCAAAACAATTACAATCCTAATTATAATATTTATGACATTGCTTCTATCCAATTATAAAATTTTGGAAATCCAATATTTAACGGCACGATTTTCCGATTCAATTGCCGACACAAAACACGGCAAAATTGCGATCAATATTTTCCCAAGCCGCCATTGTTTTAGCTCCGAACCATTATTTGCGATTCGGTTGTTATTAATTCTACCGTGGACCGAGCCGATTGAACCACATTTCAAATGCGCAATTTACATTGTGTACTCAGAAAATCCTGCGTATTATTTTTAAGCATTAAAGAAATATAATTATATTTCGACGTTTGTCAAAGAATATTTAAGTTTGTACGTATGTAATAAAGATAATTGAATTAGTATTACATCGGAAGTAATATTTCAAGTATCCGAAACGAAGCGGACTGGAGCTAATTGAATTTACAAAGAAGCCTAAAACAGATGCTCGGAAGGAAGTTTTTCAAACGTAAGGGTGGAATTCTGGTAAAGAAAAAGTTCACCCTCCAGTCGAGTCAAATAATAGCCGGATAACAAGGCCTCCAGGGATTGTGCGAAGGACGTTACAATATTCTGGATAAACAAGATTATCGCCTTGTTTTCAAACAAACTAATACCCTTATAGCTGTGGCATAAACAATTCTGCTGTAAAGCTTGTCGATCTAGTGGTGAGACACTCGCCTAGTGATCTAGAGATCGGCGGTACGAGATTCGTTCCAGGCGACCACCAATTTATTACTATTTATACTATATAGTTATAAAATAGATAAAATAGCGCATCATTAAGCATCGTTCCCTTATTTTACGTATCGGGACTCTAACTTGAACACGAAAAACAACGAGAACAAGGGATGACACAAATAACTTAACCTTAGCTTAACATTACATTTTATAACATTCATCTTGAGGTCGGTGTACTTTGCCCTGTGCTACTCCTTAATTAATTATGCTATTTTAGTTTGGGGAGGAGCAGCAAAAACAATATTGGAGTCGGCTAAAAAACCACAAAAAACAATTCTCAAGGTAATAATTGGTCATCCCTTTAGATATCCATCAGATCTTATATTTAAAGAGTACAATGTCCTTGATATAAGACAAATCTTTATGTTGGGACTCGTTCAATATTTCCATACTAACAACAACTCTCCTCAAGCAATAAATCATGGACACAACACAAGGCAAACAACAAACATCTACACACCAGTTCCGAGAGCAACAACGACATTTTATCAAAGATTCTACATGTTCCTAGCTCCGAAACTATACAATACACTCAGTACAATTCCTATAAGATTACACAAATATGGACCCAATATATGATTCAATCAGGTAGAGATGAATCAGAAGCATGGATATCCAACAATTTAATATAATTTATACAATTCTTTCATTAATAATCCACCAGTCCTACAACACTCCCACTCCATATATTTTTTTTTATTTTTACTTTTTTATTCATATTTGAATTCTCTTTTTATTCCAAATAACACCACAATAGCATGAAAAAAAAAACTGTCTACTTTAACACAGACTTTAGTCTAGCAAATTAGTCAGGACAACGCTGTATATATCAGAGGTGAAGCCTACTCCATCCCACACAATAAACTATGTATTATGTATGTTTATTATGTATCCACCTCTGTTAGTACAAAAATATGGATGTCAAAATATATATAAATAAATTCATACATTGATATTATGTCCATAAACGGGGAAATTTTTTAATTATAAGAGCCTCTGAGAAAAATAACCCATAGAGGAAGGATTAACTAAAATCTCTTAAATAATTCGATTGTATATGGTTTATCCACAGCATGAAACTGGCCTTAATCGCAGAAAATCTGTAACATTTAAATAATGCTAAATAACGCTGTAATAATATATAATAAAATTTGATTTTATAAATTTCATAAACAATAATTTATAAAAAATAAACACCTATAAACAAAACACAATAACAACAAATATACTTTTTTTAAGAAGAACGCATTATTATTATGAAGTTGTAATTTTTTCAGAACAAAGTTCTGTGATATTTTAATACAAATTAAATGTATAAATTAGAAATATATACAGATAAAATTAATTTGTACATCAACAAAAATAAAACAATAATATTTTTTCGATAAATTGATTTCAACTGTCTTCTTTATTGCTACATTTGATGTACTGATGAATCGAAGATCCGACTTCTAGCTGGAAATAAATGCTTCTATGGGTGTGAAAAAAAAATTGGAGTCTAAAATACCGAGTCGACGAAGCTAACTCAACTGCTAACAACTAATAAGAAAATAGATTTTTACTTTGTGATGACATAATTAAGGAATTAAAGTCAAATTTATTGACTCGCACTAGAAAATGGAACTAACAGAATAAAAGATTGATTGAAAAGATAAAGATTGTTACATTCTGTAGATCTCAAAGACTATAATGGGCCATCAAAGATCATGACTGAGTGGATACCCCAGTGGAAGCGACCTAGAGGTGACCTGACTGCGGAAGACGACTGGAGCAGGATGGGAAGGTTCGGGAACTGGACAACAATGGCCAGGGATAGGAGACGGTGGAGAAAAGTTGCGTAGGTGGTTAAATCCAACCTTGGGATGTAGTGCCGTGAAAGAAGAAGAAGAAGTAAAAAAGCATCATTCTCGAAATTCCAGATTCTTTAATCTCTTCCATTTTCCGGTTACGTTGTCATGTTTTGGACCGAAAATCTTTCGCAAGACTTTATATTTGAAGACCTGCATTGTTAGGTATCATTATTTCATGTCATATTTGTTCTCATATGTGTAAACTGCTTAACTGATTAAAAAAATATATTTATGGCAGACCTACGGATCGCCGACCCGCGTGCGCGTGTTTGGATGCTCCATTATGTAGACTTTCTGTGTTGTTTATGATTTATTTAAAACTGTGTAAGAAGAGTATTAACGTCCTTCTGCGAGCCTGTTATACTAATTTTAAGTACTATTATTATTATGCGTAGTACAGTCGTGTTCTTTCTGGTGTCCGAATGATCCTTCAGCCCTCACTGATATGTCCCTTTACCGAATTTCTTCCACCCTTCCTATATATCGTTCCCCAACCCCTTCTTCAAACACTCGGTCTCTCGCGATAATAGCGAATAAAAAAGCATCAGATACCTGCAGGTACGACTGGACCCTGTACTGCGAGCCTCCTCCGCCGTAGCCCATGTTGGCCAGCATCTCGGGGCTGAACCTGTTGAACAGGCCTCCCCAGGCGTGCGCCGCGGGCAGCCATATCGCCACGGCCGCGAGCGTCAGGGTCGCCAGCGTCAGGCGGCTGGAGGACATCTCACTTCTCGTTTTGCTGCGGACCTTGACTGAAACAAAAGAAAATACCATTTGTGATGAGATTTTTTGTCTCAGGCATGGTGACCAATACTTGGCGAGTCGTCGCGAATTTATGCAGGGGATAAAAGATATGGCAGTGGTGATCTTCGTCTGTATGTCACCCGTAGTGATGTAGGTGTTATCAGAACATCCGTATCATACACATATAATCGATCATTATAACTAGCTATAGATCGCCGACCGCTGTCTTGCGCGCATGTTTTGGACCAGCTTTGGGCTTCGGAGTTGATCGAAGTGCGGAGTTGATCGAAGTTGATCGGAGTTGATCGAAGTTCTTCTTGCCATGTAGTAACGAATTGTTGGCTTATGAATTATCGTCCTGCTTTGTGGAGCTGATAGTGAAGTTGTAATTATTCAGAATAGACGCTCTGGGATATATTATTAAACACATATTAAATGTACTAATTATAAAGATATACATATAGTGCACTATTTGTGTAATCGATTTCTCGCTGTGTGTGCCGAAACCGATACATCTTGATATTATGTTTTTTGTGTCTTACTTCATGCTGTCGCCGAATTGTGTGTCCAATAGTACTTCATGCGGAACAACGGAGAACGTATTCTGAAGCCAGAAGCCAGAAAAAATCCAGATACCTAAAGAAACAACTCTCAGGTGGGTCGTGTTTCATCCCGGTTCTGGTTGGTTCTTCAGCCCCTCTATTCCCTTATTGTTCTATTCCTTTATAAAAATTTTCCCACTCTTCCTACATCCCGTTTCCCCAACCCCTTGTTCAAATAATAATAATAATTATAATCATTAATAATCGCCAAATCCAATTATTTATAAATTATTAAAATACGTCCCCCAATGAGCCAACAGTGATGATGAAGAACACAATGATGGAAGTATATAGTCTGAAGAAAAAGAAACCCTGGCCGCGACACCTAACAAAATTGTAATTACATTTTAACGAGTTGAATATCATTTTCCCAACTTGATTAATGTACGGTAATCAAATATAGCCTGCGAAATACACCCTCCGTGCTTCGTCATATAGACGGCGGTAATTTCGTAATGTTATTAAAGACACTCCGTTTCTTGGGGAATATTATTTTAGTTCCACCCCCGGGACCACCGAGACACTTTGTTTCGGGAATTCTATTTGCGTTCGGATTTCCCAACTGAGTTATGAAGGGCTGGCGAATGTTACACCGCCGACAGTTCACCGCGAGCAATTCACCTCTCGTGTGATAGAAAAGATGTCAATGTTATGGTTCGGATTAAAAAATAAAAAGAAATATTTAAAACAATATAAATTCGGAAATTTTAATATCTCGGACGCGTGATCGAGAGATGTGACATGGAGAGAAGTATGAGGTATCTCGCAAGTAAAGATTGCTGGAAGTCGGAGCCTCGGAAGTAGAGCATCATAGCTGAAGAACAGTCTGCTGTTGAGTTTTATGGGGCCGCAGTTAACAATGTGATGATGGCCAATAATAAGGCACAACAGATAAGATTAGGACACGACAAAAATTCTTGTCGGACCCCTTTGTACACTTAGAAAAATTACAGTGAGATGTAATAAACCCTTACCGGGGACGTCCCATAGACGTAGACAAGAAAGGCGTCGCCCAGGGGTGGAAAATTGGCGGCCAAATATAAGTATTATATATAATAAAAATGTTAGAATCATCTTCCCGTATGGAAAAATAAATATTAAATTGGATTTTTCAGAATTGTACGAAATCAATCCGACAAAAAATATGAGAAAATATCAAGGGGCAAGAATTCACATAAAACTATGCTGTTAAAATTTGTCGAAAGAAGGTCATAAAATAATACAATTTCAAAAGACAACATACATTTAAACAATACCTACACTAGGTTAGTAAAAATAGCAGCGGTATTCTAAAAATTAATTATGGGCGGCACCTTACCGTCGTTTATTATGTATATATAAGGTAATTAATTACTATCTATATTAATTGATAGTAATAAATTATCAGTACCCTTAATTAAAATGACTAATATTGTGATAACACCGCGTAACCTGACACACATACACATTACTCACTCACACACTCCTGTCACTTGTGACACTCCGCCATTTGGAATTCTGCGCTTCTCAACACTCGACAGGGAGTGACCTATCTTATGCGGTTTGAGGACCGCTGACTGAGGTGGGCGCGGGGCAACTGACAGCTAAGAATAGCCCGGTCCCTGAGTGCTTGTAAATATGTAAACATTAATCGTGGGATGTTCGCTCCGGCAATAATTTTAATGGAATTTTAATTATGTATCGCGAAGGAAATTAGAATTGTAGTTTTAATGAATCTCCATTAAGCGGATTAACACAAGAAACTCTGTTTTTACAGGGCATTAAAAAATCACTCTATTCGTCGGCATTATCGTAATTTTTATCAAAAATCTAAAAAAATTGTTATTTTATTTTAAAATGTGCGATGACACACGTGCGCATATTGTGCACAAATGTCTCCATACTGCAAGAGCTGAAAATTTTTTTAAGGCGAGTCCTCCAATTTTTTAGAAAAAGAGAAGATAGCTTGGAGAAGCTTGTTGTGGTAGGCTACGTTGAAAGATAGAGGAAGAGGAAGGTCGTGGAAATACAACATGCACTTCTCCGGTGACAGAGCGGAAGTTCGTGGAAATCACAATCACGAGGGACCAACGTGGACGGGGAACATTATAATTGAAGTTGTTTTGTGGTGCAAACTTTGTACTGCACACTGATACACAACTGATAGACTATGACTATAGTTTTGAGAGGTCGACATGGATAGACTGGATCTGGACTAGATCTGTTAAGCTCGGTCGCTCACGTTAGCGCGAAAAGCAAATTGCAGATCTTCGCTAGTCTTGCGCTAGATTTACAGCCCGACTGGAGAATGGAAGGGATTAAACAACATTAGGGATTAGGTCAAGGAATGGCCCTTCCAGAGATACTTTGTCGCACCTCCGACGTATATTTCATCACGAATGGGTAACTATCGCGTGTGGTACAGTACGTTCACTAATTGCCGACAATATTGACCACCATTGATCCACAGTTAATAGTCAATTACGTCGTACTGAAAAGGTCAAGGCGACGGTCCGATTGGCTGTCGGGCGGCTAGCACCGAACGGGCCGTGAGGCAGGCAGCAGAGAGTTAGCGTTCTGACTGAATCAACTGAATGTAAATACACGACCGCACGACAGTACGCAAGAAGAAACATTAAAATGATTTAATTAGAAATGTTTCTCTAAACTACTTAAGCTAACACTAAAGTTGTTTAGCTCACTGGCATCTGAAATGCGTGTATTATATAATTCTGGCTAGAAACTTCGTCGAAGAACGTGTGAAGACAATAACTCCGCAATCGACAACACCGCCGACGGCCCCTGATCGCAACCCGCATACACCTGGGAATACAACGAGGCTCTCATCAGCCGCAAAATCACGTCGGTACCGATCAGATTACAGACGACAATAGTGTGCGCCGAAAGCCGCCCAGTAAGCCGGCTCCTGCGCGCCGTCTTCCAGACAAGATCATTAGCAAACGCTCCTCGTTGTAGACTTTTGTACTCTCACTCACTGTTTATAAGTAAAACTGATGATTATATCAATCTGTTTGTTTACTAAATAAGTGTAATGAATCAAGATATGATGACTTGTACTATGTATTTTATAATATTGACTACTGTTTGTATACGTGAATATGTCTGCTTATATTACAATTAAAAATAGGCCTAAAAGACGCAAGAAGTCTTATAGTCATAGTTTCGAAATTGCCAAACTTGCTTTAAATATTGAATTGAACTTCATTATCCTAATTCATACTAAACCTTAAAGACGCGATTAATTAGCATTGATGAGTGGAACTGACGAGGGAGTGCAAACTTATGTACCGGCTACGGGACGGGGTGATTCTTCCAGCTTCCAGCTCCTGCGTATTCTTCTAACTATACCTGTACAAGATCATCAATATAGTCAGTCAACTGTAAGTAATCTTTTTTATTCAACCTGCACTGGCCACACAAAAGAATAGGTGAACACTGGGTGTAATTTAATGGAGGTACCAAATGCTCACACGCATTCTGATTTTTAACGCATACGCATGACTGCTCCGTATTTATAAAACCCACTTTTGACGCGCGTTTTAATATCGACCGCGACTAATGTTATTGACACATATCCGAGTCCAAATTCCTACGTGACCAATCCTACTGCTTGCCCTCAGTGTGAATTGTAACCCTGATCCCATCAGGGGTCACTTGATCAATATTTTTTGTTTGATATCGACATCGCGATACCATTCACGTTGTGGACAATTACCTCCAGTGCGGGGGAGCACTGTTTTGTGTGATCACACAAAAGTGTGATGTGTGCCGTGAGTGAATAGTGACAACACCGTTTTCAGTCGGGAGCGGAGATCGTCGATCATACTCGTGCATACAGTGCATGATTTCGGCAGCTATTGCAGGGACTTCGGAAGCTACTTGAGGTAAGGCCGGTCTAAGGCTGACCCGGTCCCCGAGATCGCTAATCCTTCGAAAAAAACCCTTTCTACTCATCAATCTCCTCTTATATCCGTCTCCAGATTTCCTTCCCTTCCTTGCGATAATTCCGACTACAACCGGAGTTATCATAATCCATTCCACGGAAAGTGCGACCCGAAGATCGCACAAAGACATTGAATCGTAACCGCGCGCAATAAAAAACTGCACTTATTTAACAAATTTTTCATACTGTACTATATTTTAATAATGCAATAGGCGCCACATAGCTACCTACAGAGTTTTTGCTTTGACTTTATTTCGGAATTGTTCATACTATATATTTAAGACAAGATGCTGATACTTTCTGACCTGTAAACGTCTCTTGACGATAATCCCATTAGACCTTGCCTTCCGAAGAGCTCGAGGGGATAATCTTGCTCGGGATTTTGACCGAAAAAAAGGGTTTATTTATCGTCAGTATTTTAGAAAGCTGATTTTTCTGACAAGGGTAAAAAATTAGATGACAAAGTGAAATTTGAAGAAGAAAACCTTTATTTGTGAACAAAGTATTTTTTCTTTGATAGCCGCACGTTTTGTCAGGCATACCAATTAAACGTACAAACTTGACCAGTCGAAATAAGAACTGCTACTTATCATACGGGGATCTAGGGGTAAAGAAGTCGAAATATTGTATAAATTTAAAGTTCCGACAATCTTACAAATACATGAGCCAAAATAAAACTACGAAATACCGGCTACAAAAACTACGTTTGGGCAGAAAACTATACAACAAACTATCGAAGAAAATTAGGATACAACAAATGGAGCAATATTTAAGAAACTATTTATACAATGAATTAAATAATAAGACAAAGAAATATTAAAAAGTTTACTAACTACGATGTAATTCAATGTTATGGTATTTATTTATGAAATATCGACACAATTTATAAAAAGAACGTCACACAAGAGGAAAATATAGACTGAGAGGAAGAAGGCTAAATCTCGGATGTGCAGTGCGATGAAGACTTACAATGAAAACATTTCATTTCAGTGCCGATAAATCGACGTTTATTTTTAAAAACAACAATGCTTTATAGCTTGCATCAATATAAAAATCCTTAAAGTAACCAATACACCATAAAGTACAAGTATTAATACTACATTCCATTTACATGCAAACCTGTTGGCCGCTTCCTACATCGCTAGGTACATATAAAGTACCTGTTCTGAGGTAGAAATGTCAGATGATATACGAAAGGAGGAGAAACTATTTAGATTCAAAATGACACAAAGCAAATATGTGCAAGATAAGTCGTAGGAAAAAGAAACGATTTTGATCTTGTTTATATTAGAGCATATATGCGCTATATTAAAAATAAAAATATATTAAATAAAATGACATTTACTTTAAAACCACGAAATTTATTGTACGTCAACCGGTTTCGCTTATCTCAAGCTTCATCATGACGTATTTAAAATGTAATAAATAAATAAGAAAATAATAAGTCGTCAATTATTATTAGAAATATAAATAAACACTTGAATAACCTTTAAAAAATAGCCCACCTCGACACAGGATCATCTTAGTGAGTAAACATATATTTCATCATAGTAAACACATGGTATATCTTATCTAAATATTATATTAGTCTATATGATCACACAACTAAGACATTTTAAAAATGCTTATATCTCTGACATGGTTGAGATTAGGCAGGTCGATGCAGCTTTCAACATTTTGAATACGTGCCAATCTACCCCTAAAATATTTGACACCGGGTGTATTCTTCTTCTTTCCTCCCTCGTGTGATCTCAATTAGATAAGACTCGGTTCCACAAGTCCCGCTTCTCCTCCCTCTCCAGGGGCTCTCCAGCCATCTAACCACCGCTGCGGCACTCTTCCAGATCTTCTTCGGCCCAAAGGCGTACCCAGGTTAATCTCATTTTCTGAGCTGTCATTTTGACGCTTAATGTGACTGAAAAATAGGAAGAATCTTTTGTTCACTGCTGTAGATAGATTGTTCATGCTGTGGTTTAATTTGTTGCAGGTTGGCTGTCCACGGGATGCGTAACATCGTTCTCCAGCAATGCAAACAGTCGCCATTGTGGACTGTCGGAATCTCCGTGTGAACTATTTTAGTTGCTTGCTTGTTTCACAGTCCTTCCATATTCCTTACTATATTGTTTGTGATCAGCGCGCTCAAATAAATTACTTCTTGAATTACCTAAATGTATTATTGTAAACATCCTGTTTACACACTTTTCGTTTCTTCGACTGGCACCCCTGGGTTTTCTTGTTGATTGGTATGAGTCGTTTATGTTGGGTGAATGTTGCCGCTCTCGAAGACTGAAGGATCGCTGTCAAACCACGGACGGAGCGCAATCGTTCGGCATAGATTCTAAATAATCGGAGCTTCGAGAGTGCGCATTTCGGTTGGAATAATATCCAGAGATAAGAAGAAAAATACATCGGACCAACCCACGACGTTAGAGAAACAGGTACTGTCAATCAAACAGGTAATTTTCATTCTGCATACATAATCATATTATCAATAGGAAACCCACGAACAACAGCTGTCGAAGGCGTTCACGGGAAAACACCCAGTATATTATTTCCGTCGAAAACAAACTCGCACAAACGTTAACTAATATTATTAATTGAATCTTGAAAGACAAATAACTATGTCAAGTATTTTGCGTTAATTTGAAGTGATTCAAGTGCTTCATTACGGTATTGTCGCACAATGAAGCTGTTTAAACAACCTTTAACCTTTCCCACGCTGTTATCGTCGACGGCAGATTTTCCGGGATCGCTGTTCGCTGAGGGTTTGCCCGGGGCGGCAGAATTAATTAACCCTAGTAGAAACGGCCGGTAAGGGTGAAAAGGCTTAGACAAATTCCTAAAATTTTGTGAACCATCAATAAATTATTACATTCACCCTTCACGGTGTAAAAAGGGACGGACGTAATTTCCATAACAGTCTGTAAAGTTACAATTTATTCAGTGTAATTCAGATATTTGTAGAGCTAAACTAACTATCTTAACATCTCGCTATTTCCTAGAAAGGATAAAGAGTAGTGATAGTTAAACCGTTATTTGAACAGTTATTTAAACAGATTTTTTAATACAGACGGTATTCATTTCATAGAACTCCATTATTAATCAACACAATAAATCAAACACGATTTTTTTGGTTCTATTTAGTTTTTCCAAATAATTGGACAGTAGATCTATAAAAATAATTTAAAATCACAGAAATTTAAAAAACTTAGCATTGAAAATAAATAAAATTTTAGGAAACCATATTAAAAACTGCAGAAATAAAATAAACCATTTTTTAAAAATCCGATATCTATAAACTTAACTGCGATGTATGCCTGGGTTAAAAAATCAGAATCATCTCAATTTGCAAAATATCTACTTTAAAATAACCATAATTTTTCTTCTAACAACAAAACCAATTCCGTTATAGTTTTATTAAAACTGTTTTGCAGACATTTGTTAATTCGTATTTGGTTGGCGTAAAGAGAAGTTGATTACAACTTATTATAAAATATCTGACGCCTCAACAACGTGTTGAAGCCATTAAAACATTTTATCTAAATAATCATGGAAATGTTGGAAAACTTCTTGGTGGTCGAACTGGGTCGATTGAGCCACAGCTCAATCTTGATGGTCGAACTGGGTTGATTGCAGCACAGGACGGTGCCACTTCATACTCAACTCGAGCTACTCAAAAAGTAGTGATACCGAGTGGCCTCCTCGATCATCTGATTTTCTGTGAGGGTACTTACTAGAAAGGAAAGGTCAACGCCAATAAGCCATCAACAATTCCGACGTTACAGAACAATACTCGAAATGAAATTGCTGAAATAACACGCCAAGTGTGCGAGAATATTATGAAAAATATGGTTAAAGGAGTACGAATTTGTGTCCCTGCTAGAGGCGGCCACTTGGCCGATGTCATATACAATAGAATTTCATTTTATAGTTATTCAAATATAACATCGGCACATGATATTCAAATACTAAATTAATGTATTAATTATAAATATATACATATAAAATCAATTTTGTCGAAAAATATTGTTTTTGCGTCACCGGGATTCGAACCTGGATCTCTATTTCTAATCCGGGGAAGTACACTACCAATTGTGTTATAACGCCAATATTTTTCATGACAAATTTTCGAACCTATATGTTACACTTTTTCAAATTAATTATCAATTAATAATTCTGGCGTCTGCAGTCGGTTTACTCAAAGGTATTTGAGATTCTGTAAAAATAATGTAGATGGCTTTCAAATAATGGAACGACAGATGTATTAATTTGAAAAGATGTAACATATAGGTTCGAAAATTTGTCATGAAAAATACTGGCGTTATAACACAATTGGTAGTGTACTTCCCCGGATTGGAAATAGAGATCCAGGTGACGCAAAAACAATATTTTTCGACAAAATTGATTTTATATGTATATATTTATAATTAATACATTAATTTAGTATTTAAAATATCACAGACCGTCTGTTCTGAATAATTACAACTTCACAATAAGAATGTGTTTTCCTTAATAATACATAATATTCACACTGTAGTACCGAAGCGGCGTAGGACAGAGATAAATGTAAGTGCCTTGTCAAGACATTAGGCCCCTCCTAGGATAAGGGTTCTAAAATGATGGTGATATCGCAACATGTATTTCGTTATGAAGTAGAATATAAAAAATAATGCTATCTTTAATCAATGGGAAAATCTTTTAAAATACGTCATTTTTGCGATAAATATTTATTTCTAGAGCTACCCCTATTACGCCATCTCTGTACGTGCGCGTATGATACAATATTATTTATATATCAGAATAAATCAGAATACATAGGAATAAATCAAATATGATAATATATTATCAAAGTTTATCCTTCTGAAGGGTATTATTTCTTCTCCGCCATACCGTGAATCATTCTGCCAAGAATTGTATATTTATTCGAGAGCGTGCTCGCAGAATATTTGAACAAAAATCGTATTCGAAAAATTATATTCTTCAACTGTGATCATATAAGTCACTATTACATTATATAATTGTACATTATACATTAGATAAACTGATAAAAAATATAATGTAATAAGTATTATAATGATTTTAGAGACAAATTACGCAATAGTCGGACTAACGTAGAAGAAAATTTCATTTGAAAATTATAACAAATTTTATACAAAATCTTAACAAGTTTCTAAAAATGATATTATATTATCTGTTCCGAATTCGTAACGCATTTTGGCGCGTCTTTCGAATCGGTCGCGACCCGGTTATTGACACATTTTCCCCGTCCAAATCCTCAGCTATACATTTCTTAATGCTCGTCTTGTTAGAGTGAAATGTGACCTTGACGTCAACGTGACCGATATTTGTTCGATCGCGACATCGCGATAGCATTCGGGGTGTGGATTTGTCAACTCCAGTTCACCAGCTCTGTAATTTGGGATATTGTCTATGATCACATAGTGTTTATTGTTTGTCCGTGTGCCGCGGGTGAAGTTGTGATATCGCTCTCTTCAATTGGAAGCGGAGATTTGCCCATTCGCGTGCCGTTTGTGTTATCTCGGCGGCGACTTCAGGGATGACGGATGCGTCATATACAAAGTAAGGCGAGCAATCCTTCCAAATCCTGGTTCCCCGAGATCACTGGTCTTTCGACTGGAACCCCTGTCTCTTGACCGACCATTATCCCTTATACCAGGGTTCCCTACTTCCTTCCTTTCCCTCCCCTGCGACGATTCCGATTTACGACCGGAATCGCCGTAATCCAATTCGCGGGACGCGCGACCCGGAGATTGTGGATTTCCAATTCGTTCATTACAGGATCCCATCGGCGCAGGATTTATCGGTTTCTTTTCATTATCATCAAAAGCTAACAAAATTCGAAAATTGAACCCTTTCTATTGTCGGTAGATTGCTCCCGATGGTAACCAAATTTTAGAAAAAAGATTTTGTGGATTTACTTTGATTTTATTATTAAGAAATGATGTGCTTCTGGAGAATGGCAATGACGTCAATATATTATAATACTGTATCTCGGTAATATAATGAAATAATATTATTAAAATATTCAATAGATGTACCTACTATAATAAAATAAATATACTTATACAAATTTTAGTTCAGTGAGTACAAAAATCTTAATGAATAGAAAATTCTTCTCGTTTTAAAAATGCACCTCCAGAGTACTAATATCACAACATTTGCTTAGGGAAGATCTTAGGTGGGAATAGCGTGGAAAAAACTTGAATGTCCCAGAAGAGGTAAATATTCCAAGTGTCGAAACTATGATCCTGAAGCACCAACTACTACGAGCAGAGTATAGATGATACACGGCTTCCCAAACATGGCATATTTGAGCAGTTAACTCACGGAAAAATAAGACAGAGTAGGCCGAGGAAAAGATTCAAAGATACCCTGAAGACGAGGTGAGCAGAGGTGGCATAGATCCTGAACACTGGGCCCAATACCGAGGACAGTGGCGTCAAAAAGTACATTGTGCAGGGGAAACTTGCGAACGCAAGAGAGCTAACGCAATTACTGAAAAAAGGAGAAAGAGGAAAAAAAAGGAGGAAATCCGTTCCTACCCTGCACAATATGTGGAAGGGTGTTCGGTTCAAGAATAGGGCTCCTCAGCCACACTCAGACCGCCGAAGAAGAAGAAGAACGCTTCTCTCCGATGTAGTGTATAAGAATTATTTCAAATTTGCCTGTAAAAAAAGCGTTAGACAGAAAATATTGGCTTTTGCTTTTAATGGTCCAGTTCGAACTAATCCCGATGGAAATGCTGTCAAGGAAAACTAAAAATTCAGTCTGTCAGTCTGTTAGAAGCCACAATAACAGGCGAGGCGAGAATTGTGTGTCAGGACAGAAGAGTGTGACGCTCTATCCTCTCTGCCTACCACCTCTTATGATAAGTAACTTCCACTGGCGTGTACCAAAGAAGATCAAATAATGCTAATGACAAACCCCTCAAAATACATCTATAAATGGTGTAGAGTGCCAAATCCCTCCATAAAAAATACCAATTTCGCGAAATTAACATATTTTTGATTTTTTTTTTGTATTTCCTGCAGTATTGATGCGTACACCATATCTGTATATTAAATATCTATTAAAGTGTTTAGATAAAAAATCAATTTTTAAACGTTTTTCGTGATTTCTGGGTTTTCTTAAAAATCGGTCATAGAGGGGTTTGGAAATAAACGACTCATTTGTATTAATATTAATCTATAGTGAAGGAAAGCTATATAATTTTATATATTTATGAGATCGACTTGTGCGCCTTAAGGCTGTTTGGAGAGAGAGATACAATCACAGACCCCCAACCGCATGAAACTACAGTCGGGCGGGTCACGTCCAGAGGTTGATAATCCTTCATGAACACCCAGGTGCCAGAACAGTGAGAAGACTCCGACGTCGCCGGGAGGGCGGTTTAAAGAAGAAATTGGGTAGCAGAACTGCTCCAAATTCAGAACCGATTCGGAAGATCGCCGAGAACCGGAGCATGTAGAGGTGAAAGATTCAGGAGGTCAAGGCTGCAGGACCATTGAAAAGTAACCAAGTTACATCACAAAAATTCTGTCAAAAAAGTTTTGAGATCAACGTCAGTTTGGCATCGAAATTTAATTTTCCTGTCGATGGATACCACACTGGATCGAAATGGGTTGATAGATACGATACATTTGTAGATACGAGGGAAAAAAACAGAGAAAAGCTTAGACACCAAATGCAGACAATCATTTCAGATTGATGACGCGTGGCGAGCATCGCACTGACAAGAACACGGCTCTTAAATATGAAAAAATAACATCTAATTAGGTATATTGCGTAATATAAATTGCGTTATTTTTCAATCTCTCAATTCTTCTTAAATATCGATATATAATATAGTCGCCTTGTCTCCGAAAATATTGCCTTTCAGTATAATGTCGTGCAATCATTACAAATGTCTTATTCGTAGAATAATAATGCGTGTAAACATTGTACAACAAAACAATGTGGAAATGTATCCTTGACAAGTTCTTTTTATGACCAACCTACTCAAATTGTAATACATTCAATCGTTTGATTTAAAAGTTGGAAAAAAAATTACTAACCTGAAAATTCTAGAAATTCTTTTCTGCAACTTTGACAGATATTTCCAGCTATTTTTAAATACTCGGCGATCGATCGAGACAGGCGTGAGGTTGTTCCGGTCCGCACCCTCTGCAGGCTGTGTGGAGACTGGCCGTAGACTGGCATCGCCGGCCGAACCGATCTATAAGGGCGGACGGCGGGGCGCGTGCGCGTGCGCAACCACCCACCCCTCGGCGAAATAGAACAGCCTTATGAATGAGTGACTACTCCAGTTTTTTTTATGTAAAATTAGCAACAAAAATAGTATTTTTGTTGACAGTTCTCTCGATCGTGTCGGAGTGTCGTTATATTGTATTTCTGGCTGTGAAGAACCTGCGGCACCGCGCTCGTGAGACCGATCAGAACCCTTCTCTTTTTATCCATACGGTGCTGAAACGTGAACTCTGAAGGCAGGAGAGCGTAAGAGGACAGACGCTCTAGAAATGTGATGCTGGCGACGCACAGTTCAAATGCCTCGATCACAGAGGAATTAAACACCGAACAGCATCTATTCTCAAAATATATCCGTAAAATTTACCAGATATGAAGAAACCAACAGGGGTGGTCTGGAAGGGGCTCGGAGGGGCTCCCGTGAGCCCCTTATTAATTATTATTGACCTAGACTGGCGAGCTCCTTGTTAAATGAAGTAAAAACAATATTCTCAGATTAAACCAGCATAGCTGTAGATGATTTAAATGTATTATAAGACTTTGTTGCCTTTTGAAACTTCTCGTAAAATACATTTATTTAATAATAAAAGAGACTTGCCCGGTTTTTGTCTATAGTCTAACAATGCTTTAAAATGCCGATGGTTGATATATATTGCTTCCAGATGTCCTTAGATGTTCAACGCAATATGTTAGTGAACGATGCTTTGAACAATTATTATTCATACTTCATACTTACCGTAATTGTACACAGTTTTGAGAAGTGCAGTTCCTAACATTTATTACTTTAAACAATTATTTACTGCGGAGAACTTCAGTTTTAATCCGGTGTTCTGTTTTGAAACATGGAATTGTCACGATAAAAATAGTCCCTATTTCTGCGTCAATCTTGGAACTCTCCACTCTTAGTACTTATTTCCGCGTCAATCTTGGAACTCTCCACTCTTAGTACTTATTTCCGCGTCAATCTTGGAACTCTCCACTCTTAGTACTTATTTCCGCGTCAATCTTGGAACTCTCCACTCTTAGTACTTATTTCCGCGTCAATCTTGGAACTCTCCACTCTTAGTATTTATTTCCGCGTCAATTTTGGAACTCTCCACTCTTAGTATTTATTTCCGCGTCAATCTTGGAACTCTCCACTCTTAGTACTTATTTCCGCGTCAATCTTGGAACTCTCCACTCTTAGTATTTATTTCCGCGTCAATCTTGGAACTCTCCACTCTTAGTATTTATTTCCGCGTCAATCTTGGAACTCTCCACTCTTAGTATTTATTTCCGCGTCAATCTTGGAACTCTCCACTCTTAGTACATTTTCAGCTCATGATATTAATTATTTTACGGTACATGGCGTATTGTTACACAATATAAGTATATTAAGTAACATTCGATATCTTTAATAATTATTGCGTTAAGAGTGGTAAAAAATTCTTACCTTCCCGGAACACCGCGAATAGATCTGAGATTGAGCGAGCCCCTTGTTAACATATTGGCAGCCCAATGCTGGATACCAACGTAAAGTAGATCTAAGGAAGGGTTGAGTGTGAAGAATTTAAACCTTGGATGCCGAGCTCATCCTGGCATTCTCGAGAATTGCCACGGATCGGAATAGGTGGCAACGAATCTCCATTGCTGTTATTCATTCCGTTCATTGCTTCTCCTTGCTGGAGATTGACTTCTCATACATTCCCAGTAGGGGATCCGGGTTCCCGGTACAGTTTGCAATATTTATGAATCCCGGGAATAGTATATATAACCACAAAACTTTCCAGATTCATTCCAGCCAAAAATACGAAAAAAATATTTCGTAGGATTCATTTTTTTTTATTTTTAATTTTTGTACATGGAAATTCTGCGATTTAGAAAATATAGTAAAAATTTATGAAAAAAGTGTTTAAATTTAAATAGAAGCATTTACAGCAAAAAAAATATTATAATAATACAAATTATTAGTAGTAATAGCAAAAAATATGTTCAAAGAATAGACCAATTCGTTCGTGTCATAGTTCACGGCGCCCAAACAGTATACGACTTCAACACCACACCGCAAAAGCGTCGAGGATTTTTTTTCTTTACATCTTTGTTTTAATTCTAAAACAGATTATTATCATTGATAATTTATAAAAATCTAAAATTAAAATATCTTCTTTTAAAAGCGACTATCTTTGTTTTAATTATTTTGATTTCTTTGACAACGACCAGTTTCGAAACGACTGTACCTTCGTCAGGGCGGACGTATACAGTTCCATAATAAAATCATCAGACTAGCGCTACATGTACCTAAATGGACAAGTGTTACGCAACTCCATCACGACTCGGGCATTCCCCCAGTAAAAGAATTCATAAAACACCTCTCCATGAGTTTTTATGCTAAACTCCAACAGTACCGGAACCCCATGATAAACGGTCTGTCAACCTATGACATAACGGTTCCCTCGCGTATTAAACTTCCCAAAACCGTCCTCCCTTAGAGGTTATCTTCTGTCCCAGCTAGCAGCCCCTGCATTATTGCAGTAATAATATAATAATATATACAATAATAATAAACACACCCCATTTTTGCTAATGCGCCCATAAGGCATACATCATGATGGAAGAGCAAGGGGTCCAAATGGACTCGTTACTCTGAATGAAATACTACAAAAGTTAAAAAAAGGACGTATACTAACAGATAGGACACTTCAATAAAGATACAGTGACGTCAAAACCGGTCAACGTCAAATTAACAAAAGTGGTTTGGTCATTTTGAATAGTTAATAATGATGTCTAAAGTAACAAAGAAAATGCTATAATGTAAACAAATAAATATAAAGTTGATTACATTTAATTAGCAGAAAAATATATTCTGAAATCAAAAACCTTTGCATGAAAAACAGAATTCCCATGCATAGTTTTCTGGACTATCCTGCCTCGTGTCTCTGATCTATCTGGAATCCCACCGCAGGTCCCATCGCCATCAGCGACATCGAACCTGACGATAGACCCTGCGACGGATTCCGAAACGTTAAACAGAAAGGTCGTCATACGGCAGAATATTCTAGAAAACTGCACAGAAAATTTTAATATTCTTGATCTGATCATATTCGTTATGATTTCTGAATTATGCGTCACATATCTCATACCAATCCTGCATAAAATACGTTTTTTTAATCACCCCACTCCAACTATAGAGCATTGTATTTTGTTTTGGTCTTTTCAATCATTGAAAATGCAATTAAACAATGTAAAAAAAATTACATTAAAAAAACGCAACGGATTTATACATCAACCCGATATATAAATCTTCCACCCGCGTGTTTGTAAGATTCTTTAAAAAAACTCTTTAGCTTTCAATCATTATCCCACCGGGCAATGCTCCTCCCCCACACCTAGGTCAGAATAGAGTGAACAAGACACGACGAAAACGAGATGGAGGAACGCTGACCTGCGCGAGTGCGAGCGGGACAAAAACACGTTGTGTTTGTACGCATTTCCTGGAAAAAGCTCGGGAAATTCGACGAGCGCTTCGATAAAATATTTCTCCAGAAGGACTTCCGGAGCTGGCTGTGCGTCATCACCGCCCTCCCTCCCGCCTTCGGGGGTCGCTCGCAGCCCTGACCTGCCTTCCCCGGAGTCGGCGAGCGGCCCGCACCGGACGCCCGAGGGGTTACCCGGATGCAACCCCTATCGAACTCCTGGCCGTGCTGGCTGACCGGAGCCGCCTCAGGTCTGACGAGTGCACTCGTGTAACCGCGAGATAAGTAAAGTAAATAAAGTTTCAGTTGAGCAAAATCTCAGTACACGCCGTGTACACGTTGTTGAGATTTCGATCTGGATATAATCTCAAAAGTTCGTCTTGAGATTGGTAGATAGAGACAAAAATTCAAATCTGCGTACTACGTTCTTCTTATTTTCGTGTCTTATCCGTTCAACGGACGCAGGCTAATGAAGAGATCCACCGCTAATCCAGGACCGCTTATAAGCGAAGCTTCTATATCGGTCCTACTTATTCACCGCCAGGTTGTCATTTTTTATGCTAAACAGGCGACCGTGCAAAGCAGCTCGACGCGTAAAAGTACAAGTAATGACGCACGGCCGTTGACCAAAACAAATCTCTTTACATCCGAAGAAGTACAAGATCTTGCACTTCATAATGCTAGGAAAGATTGCTGGAAGTTGGGGCCCCGGAAGAAGGAGAACATCGTGACTGAATAACTTTAGGCAATGGTCGAGCCAGTCTACTGTAAAGTTTTTACGGGTCACAGTGAACAAAGTGATGGTAGCCAACGTCCTACAGACCAGTAAATGAGTAGACATGAAGTAAAATAATACAGGAGAGGGGTTTGGAACATTAGTTGCGAGGTACATTCTACGCACTTCTCGGTGGAAACATAGATCCGATAATTTATTAGACATTTATGCTACAGTAAAAGTATTTACTCTTCGAAAATTACACCATAGTGTAAACAAGACGTATTTTTTACATTAATGCATATTATATTGCCAGTGTTTAAATTTCCGTTCCAATGGAGTCATATTTTCACGAAATAAGTATTCAATCATAGAATCAAAATGAAAATATTAGGACGAGAAATTTGCGTTAATTCATATCTATATATTTGGTAGTCTGAAGAAGATGATCTCCTTCTTCCAGGGCCCGACTTCCAGCAATCTTTCTCTGCATTGTGAAGTGTAAGATCTCATTCTTCTCTGGATGTCTCATCGCGTGTCCGACATTTTAATTGTTTTAAACATTTATTTCTTTTTATTCGTCTGAACCATAACATTACCTCGTTCCATACAGCTTATTTTTAGCATTCTCCTGCAGATTCACATCTCGAATGCTTTAAGTCGCCTTCCATTCCATCAGATAATGTTGAGAACGCGCGGCAGCTGACCAAGATTGAGATCATGACTGCACAAGATGCGGCATTCGATTTTAACAGAAGTATTAATAATAATAATAGTGTGTTTATTCCAGCGTGATCAGGTTTTTTTTAACCCGATTCGCTATAGAAATAATATATATTATGTTATACATTAAAGGTTATGAAATAAATATAAAGCTGAAAAAATGAAAAATAAAACCAAGGAAAATATTAATAATAAATTTTTTTTTTTAAAAGTTAATAAAAAAAAACAATTCACACAAAATATAAATATTACATATATAACTACTTCAGTCACAGCCATTATTGTATATGTACCTACTCTGTAGGCGCTGCCATTCTCTGGTCAGGGAACCAGCTTTCTATGAGAGCGCTGCTTGCACCAGAGAGTCGGTACTGAGTGCTGAGCTCCATCTGCACTCGATGTCTCAGAAGCGGAACGAATCCATGTATACGACCTTCGGTAAACATTGTAGATGCGCTACAATAACGCGCCAATCCGAACAGTATTCTGTATGAGTTATTGTACTGAATTCGGAGACGGTTATACGTCACTCGCTTGTATTTCGACCAGAGCTCGCAGGTATACATGGTGGTGAAGAACGATTTAAACAGGATGCTCTTCACCTCCTTACTGCATCGGTAGAAACGCCGTGACAGCATATTTGCACGAACGCTCGACTGTCTCCTCTGCCGTTCTATATCATCATCGTCTTGTCCATCTTCATTGATCATACATGGCCAAAGTATTTGACCTTATTTTGAACGCTCAATTTCATTCCGTCCAGCCACACGGGAGGGATATTATTGCATCTTCAATTTATATTGCAATAGTGTCCTACCCAATTCGTTTTCAGCAATGTAATGACTCATTGTCAGTTGCGTTCTGTTCGCTAATGACAATATATGTTGTTTTAGTTGAATTAAGTTTAGCTTCACTATTCGGCTCAGCAGAAGTTGAGGATCCTCGATGTTACTCGCTACAAGTATCGTATCATCTGCATGACGCAGATTATTCAAAATCTTCCGAAGGCCTTCAGTAGCTTCTTACGGGAGCTATAAGTTAAACAGCACAGGTGAGAGAATACACCCCTTTTTATTTGTACCTGTCCTACCCTTACTGCCGCTTTCTACTTCCAAGACTAGGCTTTCAGTCAATAAAACGTGCATGTACATTTGTATTCACAAATAACACCTACCATTTCTTCCACTTTGCGATATATTTGTGGAGGCCCTGAATCCGCTCTCACTTACTTGGTTGGTAAACTAGCTCACTTAACTACCTTAAAAGTATCCCGGGAGCCAGCCAAAACCAGGCAATTCTCTCTCGGCCAGCTTCCTGACCAGACTACCAACCGGCAGACGTTTCACGTCCTTACTATGTTTAATTACCTGGAATTGTGCAACTGGATCTTGATTGAACGACTTGTGTATCTTTAATAAACGATATCAACTGTAAGTCACTTATTATTAGTTTCACCTGCTCTAGCCACATCCACACACACACACTCCATGATAGCCTATTTATCTGAACATAGTGAACAGCCGATTCTTCACCGCTACATTTTGACTTAATCCACAATTTCTTTCACTACAACATATAATGCTCAAACCTATATTGACACATCATACACAGAGTGTAACAGACCTAGTTCACAATATTTTATTTTTCACTAAACTACGAGTCAGAAATGCTCAAGGGATATGTGCTATACTCAACCACGTCAGATATATAAGCATTTCAAAAAAATCGTAATTATGCGATTATTTCGATAAATTGAAATATTTTGAATACAAAAAATAAATGGTCATCGAATTTCAAGTATATTTGAAGTATCATCTGTACATGTGTCCATGCCATGTTCTAATTTGTATTAATTATGATTTTGTGATTTTCATTTATTCGATCTTTATAACTTATTTATGGATCGCCCGTCGCCGTGCTTGTCTATTACCTATTCACTACCCCCCTCTATCTATAACCAGAACGCCCTCTTTTCTGCGGTATGTTCTCTGCGGTTCTCTTGAAGTTGTACCTTCGAACTAAAAGTAGCGTCTACCATTTTGGGTACGTTGACTGCCGCCAAATTCGTCCTGCTGTGTGGGGCTGATATTTGTTTGTGTGTAATCGGTTTCTCGCTACCGTGCGCACCGATTTAGCGCTGTACAACTTGCCATTGTGCATGGTGTTGTTTGACACTTTCGCGCTATTACCGAAAGTGTATATCCAAGAGTGCTTCGTGCGGACTATCGGACTACGTGTCCTGGAGCCAGAAGACCTGTGGATCAGTGGAAGAAGATCCAAATACCGAAAAATGTATTTCACAAATGGGTCGTATTTCTTGGTTTTGGGTGATTCTTCAATCGTTCCTTGTTCCCTATTCATGTCCTCCTGAATTCCTTCCATCCTTCCTGCATCCAATATTTCCCCACCCCTTTATTCAGACAATAAATATGTAAAAAAATTCTTTCTTCAGATGATAAATTTCTTTCAGCTACAACTGCATTAGGAACATTATTATCTTGATGTATGGTGAATTTAAAAATCAGTCCGTACCAAGACGTCACTATAAATTTGCCATCATATATTTATTTTGTCTCGTCAAATATTTCTTTAAAATATTTTTAACCTAATAAAAAATGTAAAAAACTCAGACAATAAATTGCCGGTGGTTTATGGCGCACTCTACTCGGGCAATATATCTGAAAATGTATAACTTGAACGGTATCTCACGTAGAGCAGGGCTCGCCAATCTGTTGAAAGTTTTTCACAACTTTTTACCGAGATAAAACATTACCAGACGCGAATCGCTAATGATGTATTGGGCCGTACCCGAAATAATGGCCGATTTTAACCTTCAAATTTAATTAAGGATAACTTTAAAACAAATAAAGTTTATTAATCAAAGTAAAACATTTTGATTCTGATTAATTTGGCCAAAGAATTACAAGCTCATTTATATCGACATAGAATCTTTCAAAGAAAAGAAAAGAAGTTATGGAATATTATCCCCGTATACTAGAAATGTCGGGGGTCGAATTTTTAACCTCTCTTCACCTTCCCCTATCTTGCTTGTCTTCAATCTATCATCATAAACATGCGGTTTATTCCAGGGTGCGCGCAAACTCCAGCCGATGGACTGAAAAATTATATTAATTAAAGTTAACTTTGTGGTTGGAAGTAATTATTAATTTTTATAAACGAACAAACTTTGTATAATGGTTAAACGGCGTGTAGTTTTAATGTTAGATAAAAAGAACCCTTAAGATGTCACAATAATAATAATTTCTCAGAATTCACTAACCATCTTTTAGAAACAACATTTGTATTTGATATATTAACAATAGAGTAAAGATGAAAAATGTTAGATATTAAAAAATATAGTAATATAATTAATAACTAATTAAATTTTACGAATAACCCACTATTTAATATATTTCCCATTTCAATGTCGCCCTTTTATTTTATGGATTAGTTAGTGGGCGCCCGTCCTGACGAAGACGCAGTGGTATCGAAACTGGTCGACGTTAAATTACTTAGTGTGACTCGTACAAAGTTTGCTAGTTTAAAAAATGTTTCTCTTTTTACCAATCTCAGGCTGATCTATTAGTTTATCTCCAGGTCATAATTTCAACTAAATCTCTGAGACTTATCTCATCGTATTTCGTTCCGTGTACACGGGCCTTAAGGATCCATATTTGATGACCATATATTAAAGTCGGCCTTTAAAAGCAGTCAGCTTTGTCTCAATACTTAACTCGAATTATCACCGCATTATACGAACGTGAAACACAATTTTTTTGATGAATTCGTATATTTTTTTGTCGCAAATGGTTTTTGATGTGTTTCTTTGCCTCGCCCACTAGTGCCGCGTCTCTGATCTACTGTCTACTCTCCACTGTAAGTTCGCTGGTCAGCGTGCTTCCACGAACCACCGCTAGGTGGCACTATGAGTCCTCCACAGATTGATATATCATAATTCTTGATAGTAAATTTAATTTTATAATGATTAACAACAAAACCCCAAACACTTTTTAAACAACCTAATAGAACAAAAACGAATAAAGTAATGTTTCCTCAGAACGTTTAAAATAATATATTATATGTATATTAAAACCGCCCATTATTTTCGGATCAACCTAATATAATTGTAGGGGAGATAGATTCACTTAGAACATTTAACAAAATACGTAAAAACAATAAATTATATTATTTTCCAGAATTAATGTGACGCGTAATAAAAATATACAAAGGCGAATCGTTGACTTATGGTGAGATGAACATAGAGCGGCATCTATGTAATGCAGTGATAAACCACGGTAGTCAGAGCGCGAGCGGACCGACGGGCGTTCCGTTCGGCGCACTGCTTTTCTACCGTTTGTCTTTTTTTTCTTGAATCGGGTATTTATTGAATGTAAGTAATCTTGTGCGCTTCTGATTCCATTTCTTACTGTAGATCCAAGCTTAACGAATAACCAGATAGGTTGATAAATACGTGGAACGTTTGGTGTATTATTAACTCTCTCACGGCATTAAGAATACTTTCATCTCTTGCCACTAACTGCGGGGTCCCACAGGGTAGCATATTAGGTCCAATACCATTCTTAATATATATTAATGACCTATGCAACACCATCATTAACGGAAGCGTTATATGTTTTGCCGATGACACTGTTCTTCAATTCCGAGCTGATTTTAAAAAGCCGAAATAGGTATAATTATTGTTAAAAAATGGCTCGACCTGAACACCTTAATACTTAATACTAATAAAACTAAATATCTTACTTTGAACATAAAAGAAAAATCAAAAACTTGTCATCGTACACTACTCATTTCAAATAAAAATTTAAAAAACAATATACTATTCCAGAAACATGTATTAGAAACTTCCTTAACATAAAGTTTCTAAAAATGGCATACTACGCAATTTGTCAATCAGTCATAGAGCATGGTATAATTGCTTGGGGGAGGAACGATAATAATGGCAGCTCAAAAAACTATTTTAAAAGTTATCCTAGCACTGACAAAATTTTTAATAAGCTCGATGTTTTTGATATAAGACAAATATATGCTAATAGAATTCTAAACTACATACATATTATAAACACAAACAGGCACATTTTTAACCAATTCAATAAACATAACCTACAAGCCCCGAGAGAATATTCAACATATGGCCAAAAGAACTACAAATATTTTAGACCTAAACTATTTGATAGGACACTGAAAGATTTAACTCAAGTGCATTGTCTCGATAACACGAAACTGAAAATAAAAACTTGATTTTTAATATAAAATTGGATTTTTAATATATATATAGGTAGACCTAGTATCGGTGCACTCACCCAAATATATTGATCAAATCAATAGTAATTATTGTCACAAATTTGTTCAAAACAATATATTGAATGTTCGCTTTGTATTTTCTTTTTATACGTGTATAAGAGGTAACTCTTAATTTGGTCTGGTACTAATTTATTTGTACAATTAATTGCTTTTAAACTATGTCCGTCCCAACGCAGATTTCTCCAGTGGGGCGGGCACAGTTTAAACAGAAATAAACATGTATTCTATAGATATTAAATAAATAAATAAATCTTGTTGTCTATTTATTAATTGTAACATCAGTGCAATAAACACCAAGCCATTTGTAAATAATTCCTCAGTTGTTTTCGCCTTGAGTTTATCCCTTTAAAGAAAGTTGAGAATTGAAACGCCACAGTATCTGCAATTTTAATAATGCAAATAATTTTGCGGCTTTATTAAAAATGTTTTTCGTATTTTAAAACGGGTTTTAAACGGTGACGTCTGTCGAACACCCCGTGCCTAGACACGCGATCTAAATTTGGAAGTTTAAAAGTTGAATTTAATTTCAAGTCTCCCGGAGCGAGGCGAGCGAGCGTCTGCAGTATTGAGTTCTATTCCCACGTCGCAGGACGTCAGACTGTACCGTCTAGCGTCAGCGATAGTCGGGTTGTATAGATGGCACTCGATAATTATACTAAAATCAAATTGTACATGTTCAATACAGTGCACACAGCGTCGGCGGCCCTCTCTGTCCTATTTTATAAAAATTTAAAAGCAAAATCTCGATGTGTAACTAATGTAATTAATATTATTTATATTATATTTACATAATAAATAATTAATATACAATTACACATTTGATAATACTCCCTTCCACTTTGCTAATAGGCACGTTCCGTATTGAAAATTGTCCACAAAGTATTTTTAAGATCACTATGTTTCACTAGGGCGGAAATAAATTATCTTAAATTATCTAGCCTGCAGTAGCAATACGTCTACACTGAGTACATATAGCGACACCGTTGATCGGATAGCGAATGGTGACCCAGGACCGTTCTACGAAGTGCAGTTCCCGTGTCGATTCTACTCATTCTCCGCCAAGTTGGCATTTTATAAATACTACATGGCCGCCAAGTCTTGCTATAACGCAACACGTTTGAGGATTGTGAGGATTGAGCTCGACTTACCCCCTCTAGGGAAAGGAACAAGACAGAAATAAAAATAAATAATTGACTCGCGTCACGGAGAACCGCAATCCGGCAGATTTTCATCCAGGTACGGGAGAAAGACACTTAAAGGCGACCCGGGCGGTTGTCCACTCGGCTGCTGAGGATTTCCCAACGGGACACTCACATCCGGAAGAATTCGAGGTTTCTTTCACATTGCGACAGAACATCGTTCCTTATAAGTCAGTGTCCCGCTGACAGTCCAGTGTTCTTTCAAGCACACTCTCTTTAGCTTTAGCAGAGGAAGAGCTCCGGCGTTGGCCGGATAGGATCTAGTGCTCTCGATGAACTGCCGAACGAAGATACAGACTTAAGAATTAAGACAACCACGACTCACCCCGGGCTGCAATTCCATGATGATGATGATATTAATGATAACTTGAATATTTTGATGATAGATAGTTAATACAAATTTAGTTATCTGTTTAATTTATTTTGTTTATTTTGTCTGTCCACAATGTTAACGTTATAATAAAAACCACGAAACATTAAAAATAAACAAAAAAAACGTATTTTAATGATAACATCTCGTTAGATAACCTGTGTCCTCCGCATCCAGCTGCTTCCTGCAATCCCTTTATACTCTGCTTCTCTCTCACTCACTATATCTTTTCATTTTTCTTCTTCTTCATATTCTTCTTTATCATTCAGAGTTCTTCATCTCCTCCATACTTGACACCAGCGTCCTTGGCTAGTTTTTTCTCATTCTGTCCGTCCTTCACCATCGCCACATTTTGAATGTTTTCAACCCATGATAATATCATTTAATATAACAAAAAAAAAACATTTCTAGACTTGGCCCGCCTTTATTTTGAACCGTCTCTATATTTCTCGTAACAAACATAAACTTCACGACTTAATTAAAACTTTTCTCTTTTCAAAGGAAAATTTAGTTGATCGATTTTCCGCCCACCCGGCGCCACCCCACGCGAAATGTCTACATGTTATCACACAACTGTCGCGCGGCTTTGTATATGACTTGACTTGTATATAACTTTGAATATCTATTTATAAGCTAATGAACACACCATGATTATCAGACGAGTGCAGACTGGACCTTTTTGAAATAATATTTATATCTTTGTGACGATTTTAGACAATAAATTTTGACGTAGACGCTAAAACAGTTTTCGAGTTTAGATTTGAAGACAACTCGGCAACCGTGCTACGCGGCAGTGCAACGCGGCACGGCCGCTGGTGCAGTTTAATTTGAAGACAACTCGGCAACCGTGCTACGCGGCAGTGCAACACGGCACGGCCGCCGGTGCAGTTTGATTTGAAGACAACTCGGCAACCGTGCTACGCGGCAGTGCAACACGGCACGGCCGCCGGTGCAGTTTAATTTGAAGACAACTCGGCAACCGTGCTACGCGGCAGTGCAACACGGCACGGCCGCCGGTGCAGTTTAATTTGAAGACAACTCGGCAACCGTGCTACGCGGCAGTGCAACACGGCACGGCCGCCGGTGCAGTTTAATTTGAAGACAACTCGGCAACCGTGCTACGCGGCAGTGCAACACGGCACGGCCGCCGGTGCAGTTTGATTTGAAGACAACTCGGCAACCGTGCTACGCGGCAGTGCAACACGGCACGGCCGCCGGTGCAGTTTAATTTGAAGACAACTCGGCAACCGTGCTACGCGGCAGTGCAACACGGCACGGCCGCCGGTGCAGTTTAATTTGAAGACAACTCGGCAACCGTGCTACGCGGCAGTGCAACACGGCACGGCCGCCGGTGCAGTTTAATTTGAAGACAACTCGGCAACCGTGCTACGCGGCAGTGCAACACGGCACGGCCGCCAGTGCAGTTTGATTTGAAGACAACTCGGCAACCGTGCTACGCGACAGTGCAACACGGCACGGCCGCCAGTGCAGTTAAAACATTTATTGAGTAAAACAGAAATAAATTAAATGCGCACAATAGTAATAGATAAAATATACACTGAGTGGTCCAGCCACATACATTATATATACACATTCAGCGATTATCAAACGGACACGTGGTATCCACCACTCACTCACACATTGAGCAGTATCAGTGTAATAACGATCGTTTAACCTCACAAACGGCTCGACACACCTTTTCGGCATTTCATGAAAAATTTTCATCGCACTGCGCACCATCGATAGCCTTCTTCCTGAATGGCAGTCTATCTTCTCCTCTGTCGAGTTGTATACTATTTTATAAGTACTTCCCAGAAGTGACTTTTTTTAAGTCACGTGTCTGGTATTTTGCGGTAAATTCAATTCAGAGTCTATTATGACCCCCGAATATTTCATTTCAATCACTTCCTTCAGTTTTTCACCATCTATGATAATAATTGCTGGTGTGAGCGGTATTCTTTTAGCTTTAGCTTATTTTACTTCAGCCATATTGCTACATTATTTAAGTCATAGATTAATTCATTCAGTATAGTTGCATACTTGTCTCCAGCGATACATCTGAGTGCATCGTCTGCAAATAATCTTATTTCGCTATGTTTTAGCATTATTACGATGTTGTTTATATAAATAATGAAAAGAATAGGTCCAAGAACTGACCCTTGCGGTTCTCCTAATAATATAAGGAGAGGGTCAGATATTAAGTCACCTACTTTAGTGGTTTGGTGTCTATTACTCAAATGTGGAAGATAAGTTATAATTATTAAGTTTTGAAAAGAGAAATACTGTTATTTTAATGTTGCCAATTTAATGTCACAAACAGTTGTAGATATCTAGAGGTCGTGGTGATGTTTCTGTGCACGAATTGCGTCTCGCTGTTAAATATAACTATGCGTACACATGTTTGATTTTTTGTATCTTTCTACGAATCTCAAGCAGATCTTTGAGCTTACTTCCATATCAAAGTCTGTGCACGCGCACACGGTGACTCATTCCGTCGACAAGAGTAATTAGACATTAACAAAAAATTATACGCACGTTCTAAGCGTCGGTCCGTCCGCTGGTCTGCCACGAGCGGCGAGGGAGGCTCCCGGCTCCTACTCTCGTGAACCGACAGGGTTACCACCCCCGCAGGCTGGGGGCGGCATCCTGATAATTAAAGTTATGAATGCTGCAAAGAGCCTCCATTAACATTTATGGAAACGGACGTGGAGCCATGACGGAGTTACAACCCTTGATTAAAATGATACGCGCACTAGATGGACCCTATAATTTTTACAATCTCGCCATATTGTCTTCTTAAATTGTAAAAAATTGATGCACAATGGAATCCTGGTACCGACACTGATGTATGGAAGTGAGGCCTGGAGCTGGCAGAAAAGGAACGAAATTAGACTGAATGCAGTGGAAATGAGATCACTTAGGCGTATTTGTGGCAAGTCTATTTATGACAGAGTAAAGAATGAAGAAATAAGGAAAGAATGTAAAGCTGATGTTAGTATAGTGAGTAAGATTAAGAAAGGATCACTTAGGTGGTTTGGTCATATGGAACGGATGAATGAGGAGAAAATAGTAAGAAAGATATATGACGCAAGTGATATGATATATGGCACCAGAAATAGAGGACGTCCGCGGAAGACTCGGCACGACCAGGTAAACCAGCTAATGGAGGGTGGTTCTGTTAGAAGCCTCAACAATCGGCGAGCTTGTATGAGAAGATGTATGAATGTGGATGAGGCGAGAATTGTGTGTCAGGACAAAACAGTGTGGCGCTCTATCCTCTCTGCCTACTCCCGCGGGGAAACGGCGTGACGGTAAGTAAGTAAGTAAGATTGTAAAAATAATATAGCCGTCCTTTTCTACAAATTACCCATGTCATTAAAATACCATTAGTGTTGAAACTGAATGGTTAGAAGCATTTAAAATGTACGGAAACCCTCAGAATTCCAATAAATAATGTTGTCCCTTTTCATCTCATGTAAATAAATTGTATAGCTGTCCCCCATTATAGTTATAAATACAAATTGTTGAGTTAAAATTGTTAGATTGATAATGCCCTTGCAAGGCGAAACGCGTCTCAAACGAGAATCAAAAAACAAGTGTTTTATTTTCACATACGCAATTTCCCGATACCTTTTCTATAAAAATAGGCTGCTCTATTTTTTCGAAATAGAGCGAAGAAGGGATTACCTGACGGAGCGAAGTCGGGACTGTAGGGTGGCTACAACAGACCAATTGAACTCCTGGACGACCATATTAACCTTGGTTAAATGCGAAAATAACTATGTGTCGAAATTGTTCGTTTTTCTCATATTTAAAGGTATTAAAATTAATAAAAAGATACAATAAAACTGCGACACAGAATTTCAAAGCAGAATAAATGATATCGAATAGTGTGTCACAAAAAACTAAATAACGGGAAAATAGCATTTTTTTAAAAACGCAGCGTCTTAGGCCCGGTTGTGTGATCAGTAATTACTTTTAACTATAGTAAAAAGAGTTACTAAAGTAATTTTTTTAGCGATAACGGGTTGTTTGATCGTTAGTAAAAAATATTTACATCTTGAAAGTACGACTTGTAGTAAAGTCATTTAACTCTGCGATATCCGATAGTGGAATATGGCGAGAAATGATAGTTAAATATGGCGAACTTGTCACAGCTGTTCCAAAAGTCATCTGACACATTGATACTTTGAAAGTTGCAGCAAACGACAATTAATCATTCCATCTCCGTGCATGCTTTGACAGTAGTAAGTTTGATTTATCAACGACCCGTAAAGGATTTTTACTACGGGCGTTAGTAAAAAGTCACCGAGATGTCGGCGTACAAAACTGTTGTACTCCCAACACTCTCGCGAAGCGAGGATACCGTACCGAAGACACACCGAGACTTTGGGAAAGCACCACTGACGGTGTCTGAAAGAATTATACTAAAAATAAACTGGCTGATATTGATATTGTGCTTGAAGAAACTAAATCAACAAACATAGAAGTATGACGTCGTGTCTTCTGTAGCTACCTTTTTGATGTCCGTCCCGAGACGGGATTTAAACACTAGTTAAATATTTTAACATTTCATAGAGTGCAACTTTTATAACCAGACGTAAATCTATTTGAGAGCAAACGTATTCATCTCACGTGATTGAATATATAAAATAAAATGTATGGTGAGTTAGGTACATAGTATATAGATATAAGGCGCGCCTGGGAACACTGACAAAACTGTGGACGGAGTATATTATGTAAATCCGCCTGAAATTAGAACTTTTTTCGCTTTGGGGATAAAATTCGATAAATTTCTGCCGCTTTTGTGGAAAAACGTGTTTTACATTAAACAGTTTCATCGGAAATTAAAATATCTTTTGAGGACAATATTTTCGGAGGATTTTGCCAAGAATATAAAATTAATCTCGTCACCGAACACGCCATCTATCGGGGACTCTAAAATCTGATAAATTTTGTCTATATATTACATAAGTACCATTTCACATTTTATTGTAGGTCTGCAGGTTTTTTAACAACCGCCATTTTGAAACAAGGCAGTGTAACGGGATGGTTAAAAAACTTAGCAGATATATCTATTTTTCAGAAAAGTTTTATCTAAATTTGATAAGAACTACCGAATTATCGGTTTCACAAAAACCGTCCATGTGATGAGATTTCTCTCGGAGATTTGATTCGAGTACGTATAAAGAACATGACATATTTCAGCACGAAGCTATTCACAAATCATCGATTAGAATGACGCATTCGGTACACACGTACCATTAACGACTCTCAGAGATCAAAATCTTATTGAGAGACCATTGTGAACTAGAGCCATCAATACAGAGTGAATATTATGTTCCAGGCCGATTTTGTTGTTTGCATTTGGTAGTCGTAGAGAGTAGTTTATCACAATTTATTGGGCTATCATTGGGCCCTATTTCTTACAGAATGCAAGAGGCAATATTATGTCCATTAATGCTGATCGCTACCGTCCCATGTTGGCAAACTTCTTGGTGGCCGAATTGGATCGATCGAGCCTGCAACACATGTGGTTTTAACAGGATGGTGCCCCTCACATAATAATATAATGTTCACTCTGTTTCTATTTAAATACTTAAACCTATTAAAGTGGTATCTAAGTTTTTCAGTAGTTGCGCCATGAGACCGGTGGTTGTTTTTGAGATGTGGTGTTGGAGACACATACAGAACCTACCATGGACAGCGAGTCATACTAGTACAAATGTTTAAATTTTTGCAGGAACAACACATAGACGATAAACCCCCAACCGTTTGACGAAGACGAATCCTTCAATTTTTTTGTAATTCTTTCAGCTCAGCTCATTTTTTTCATCTTTCTCCAGCACCACATCTCGAATGCTTCTAACCCATTTCTTAACTTAGTTATTAAGTATTTGATGTGTTTAATCACAAACCAAGGTCCACTGTCACCGGTCCGGGGTACCCGAGAGAAATAAGGTTGCAACAATATTTACCAAACATATTCCACATTGTATAGCTGCACCTCTCAGCAGGAGGCTCAACAGGAGCAATCGGTAAAGCCGGTCGCATTCTGCTGAATATTATTAAAATTGAAAAACAAATTTTTAACAAAGAGTATTTTAATGGAAACTTGAACGAAATTGGCCTGAAAAGTGGCGCGTCATGATTCATAATCTTTTCTGATGTTTAAAGAGCTGAACATTTATAAAGCATTAGCTCGTCACTGGGCGCGGTCTATCCAGTGGCGTGACTTCAATCTGGTACGAAGCATTTAGAGTTTTCTTAAAACTTTTCTTAGTTTTGACAGCGAGAGAATTGAGAGGTCATATTATTTATCATCATCAGCAATAGTAGTGTTACCATCTAACAGCCCGTAGGATGTTTTACCATTCTCTTCTATACGTGGAATCTTTTTTCCACTTATTTATCTCCAGCCCAGCGCCAACCCTAATGAGCGCCCTAGTGCAAGTGTAAGTATGCTCTCTCGAGTCTTCCTGACACTTTTATTTTTTTAATGTGATTATACCACCAAATTATTACAGGCTTTTCTAGACCCCTGGACCTCTGTAATACAGTATTTGAATTAATTTTTTTAGTATCTTAACTTTCATAACTTAAAAGTTTAGATCCACGGCGCCGCTGTACCCTTATGGCTTGAAGGTTTCACCTTTCACCTGCAGTAAACGTAACTTACCATAATGCAATTACTTATCATCGACTCGGTACTGCCACGATACACATATAAACCAACATGCCCCGCATTCGACACGGTATTGCAAGCTCGAACATACCATTATACCTACACTAATACGTTTCATCAGTAACATCAGCCCTGAAGATGTTCCGAAACGTCAAAACAGCCCATAAAATGTTACATTTGAGGTAAGCCCATAAATGTAACATTTTATGGGCTTACCTCAAATACAATCGTGGGGCGGTTGGGTGCGCGCCAGTCTGGCCAGCACGCCGCCAAATGTCATCCCGTGTCCACCACAATTTGAATAATTTAGCCCAAATGAAAAGAAGTTATTTATTTGAATAAAGATATTTATGCGCTAGTTTATATACAAATATTACACATCAGTATTAATAAATATAAATGCAAACGTGGAATTATACTCAGATTAGTTCTTAAAAATAGTACGCCTTAACTATGCGGATTAATTTATTAAACCTAAAACATGATTCTCACTAAGTATAATTTATAACTATATTTTTTGAGCAATTTATAAAAATACATGCTACGTGTCCGTTTCCATTTATTATCTTTATTTTTTTAAATTTCAAAGCTTCATTTCGTGAAAGACCTGGTCCAAAACTACGCGTCAAATGATATATCGAATGCCCCTGATGCTGTTAACTATCGAGGTTTATTCAACAAATATATAAAAAGAAATTATTTATTATGCAAAGAGAATTAGTCGTTTCTTTGTAGCTGTCACTAATATTCAAATAGATGGTTTCTCTTGAGAAACAACCTACACGGAGTGTAATTTGTAGAAGAAGAAAAAGAAAAACATTATATTCTCTCTATAGGCCCGTGTTTACGGTTTGAGACACGGTGATATAAATCTCAGAGATTTTTTTTTCTTTCTTTTTTTATTAATATTAAAAATATAATACAATTTCAATAATCAGTGGATACATATTTATATTTTAACATTTGTTTCTTCTCTATGAGAGTAAGACACGTGTATAGAGAAGGAGTATATTCGAGTTAATTTATGTTTCAGTTAGTCTGTGTACATATTTTTTTAACTTCAGTTACAAATTTTTAATAGTCCGTAATTTTTCTAATTGTGATAGGGAGATTGTTAAAAAATTTGATACCTTGATAAATATATTGATTTTGAGTTGCGGTATATTTTAGTTTTGGGATATCAATTTGTTCTCTATATCTTGTAGATCGGAATTCGCTTCTAAAATTTAATTGATTTTTAATTTTGAAAATTTGTATTTTTTTTGTATATGTCTACTATTTTTGGTACTTTAAAATCTGTGAAAAGTTGTATACTTGGATAGTCTTTTTTTTAGATGAAATAAATGTTAGTACCTACCAGGCCAATGTTGAGATTTCGATTCTGGATATATATACTCAGAGATTAGCTCGAAGTTGATAAAAAGTGACAAGAACCCAAACATATGCACGACATTTGATTTATAGATATCTAGAACCATAGAAATGTAGAAATTTTCTGAAAGTTAACTAAACAAAAGATGTTAAATTAGAAACATTTATTCCGTTTATTGCTGCTGGGAAGATTCAAATCCATCCATCTGATGAACGTTACATCAATCGGTCCATGGACACCTTTATTCTATTCATTTCATTTACTTGAGACGCGTTTCGCCTTGTAAGGGCATTATCAATCAGAATAATTAGAAGCATTCAAAAATGTATGGAAATCCTCAGAATTCCAATGAATAATGTTGTCCCCTTTCATCTCACGCAAATAAAATTATATAACTGTGTAAAATACAAGCTGAGTTAAATTGTTATATTGATAATGCCCTTACAAGGCGAAACGCGTCTCAAGTAAATTGAACTAGTATAATCATTATATTTTCATAAACGTCTATCTTCTACAATACAACTGCGCATACCGAAGTACTTCGGACAGTTCTGATGCAATGAAGATTCACGGTTCATGACCGTGTTGACGGAAGATCTCCGAATAGGTAAATTGCCGTGATGAACCGTATACTTTAATCAATCATTATTATCATGGCGACCACTACTGGTTTGTAAAGAGATTATCATCAATTTTCTGCGATATAACATCACAAAACACCCAACAAAAGTGCAGAAATAATATGTATGAACGATTTTGTGGGGGCCTATCACCTCCACAGCCACCTCCACATCATTTACCGGTACGTAAAACCAGAACTCCTAACAGCCGTAATCACACACCCGATACCGACGCCACAATAATGCGACCAGCAGCCCTCCGGGACGTCGGCCCTTGAGCGCCACTCTTCTCGCTGTCGTCTTCCAGATAACATTCTCCAGGAAACGCTCCTAGACCGTGTGGACTTTTCCCTGTACGGATATTGTATATTTCTATATTGCGAGACTTTGCGGTTTAATTGAATTATTTATTATAAAATTTTTAAACAAAAAATTTAAACTTTTCAATCAATTGTCCATTATTGTTGAGGACTTCAGCCCATATTTCAACCAATTTGTTGATACCTTTTATATAAAAATTGGCTAGTCTATTATCAAAATAGTTATCGAGCCAATTTCTGAGGTCACACTCGTTGTTGAACGTAATGCCACGTATTTGATTGGAGAGCGACCGGTAAGGATGATAATCTGACGAAGCAACGTCGGGACTGTAGGGTGAATGCCTCCTGGATGACCATTAGAACCTTTATTAAAGAAAAAAAAGAAGTGTTCGTTTTTCTCAACTTGACACATTCAACAAAATACACAATAATTTAAGGATCATAGACGCATCCTTGCAATACAAACTCTTTCAGAAATATTGAAGACTCGGTAAGAACCTGAAAATATAATAATATATTACCAATGCAAATACGAATCAATATAATATAAACAAAATCACAATATATCCAAAAACAAATTATAAAAATCAACACTACTTTTGAACATAAAAAAATTATCACGAATCGTCCATAGATGGCAGTGAAATCATCCAACTAATTCCGCTTTGCATGAATTGAACCAATTTTTTCTGCTAAAAATATCTATAATCACTCGGAACCTTATAATTTACTATGTTAATTTATACATTTAACAATAAGTTAATAGTTATCATAGGTACTTAACTCTAAATATTATTATTTTACACTTGTATCTGGCAGTCGATTGCTGGTTCATTAAAAACTAACTTAAAAACACAATAAATATTAGTAATACTAAATAAATAAAAACTTGTTAAGATGTAGTAATATACAAATTAAATATTTTATAAATTATAGAGCGCAATTTGAAATATTTCACTTTATATTGTGTGCCTTCTTTAGATAATCCTGGCTCAGACGTATTGTCAAATAATTATCAATTTTCAAAATCAGTACTACGTTCACATTTTTTGCTTCTAATTTAATTATAATACCTCCTTCAACATTTCGCATCGAGCACCTGTCAAGTACCATGGACGGTGACGCAGACCTTCAATACAGGGATAGGTATGGGCGGTGGCGTATCTAAACCGATCCAGCCAACGCGGTGCATTGAGGCCCACATTATATAGGGCCCCAAAAGAACTGCGCTTACTTTTGGTATCGATATCCCGCTATATTAGTTAGGGACAATACCATCGCCCGAAAGCGAAAACCGCCCTGAAGTAAGAATTTATCAGTTGCAAATGCGTATAAATCTAAAAACACTTTTTCGTTTCATGACAATTTGTACAAGAGACGAGACCAATTGTATTGTTATTATTAAAAATAGCATTATATCTAATATTATATCTTGTAAACAATTCAGTTGCAGAGGGCCATTTTTCCATTTTGCATTGGGACCCAATTTTAATAGTTACGCCACTGGATAGGGGTGGATTGCATTAATAAATTAATAAAAATTGTCAGAATCTTAAAATAAAATAAATTAGCTTTTCATATTTCTCAAATTATTAGTTGTCACTGAACACTGCCGCACCTCGCATCTAGTTTCGTGAACTGTTAAAAGTGCATGCACACGTGTGAAACTTCTTTACTCTCGTCTCTTGAATATCTAGAGATAAAAATCGGCAAGCATCTGCTCAATGACTGCTCTGTACTTTGTTCTAGCGCGAGTTTCGAGACAAATGTTTCATTCGTGTAAACGCTTCTTAAGAACGTTACCCTTCTTTGATACCCCCTTCCTGACAGGGTAAAATATTGCCCCGCAATTGCAACCCGCAATATAACGTTCAGAACTAAGGTTGTAGTAGAAATTCAAGAACTATACGCGAAATCAAAATTTCTGAACTCGACACATATCTCTGAACTCGGTATATGTTTCTGAATTCGGAACATATATCTGAATTCCGCTCGTACTAGTGAACCCCCGTGATGCTCCTGAGCCACGGTTTGTAGTACGTGGTCCTCATGTAGACTCCGGGCAAGTAGGGCGCTGCGCACTTGATCCCGTGGGAGACCGTTCCAGCCAACTGCCATCGGCCATCAGGTCGCTGAAGAACCAGGGGACCGCCGCTGTCACCCTGGAAATAAAATATTAACTAATCAGTGTAAGTCTGAGTGTAAGATATACCACCACACACAGCCACAAGAAGACAAGGATAGTTCGCCGATATCCGCTTCTCTCGACTGGAATGAAAAATGAATTCCCGCCCGCAGAATACCTCATTTCATTTCTCCACAAACAATACATTCAATTCATTTATATCTATAATGATAATAAATTTTATCTAAAGTGAAATTTTTTGTCGAATATTTTAAGATTTTTTTTTCCTCACTCTACGGCACTGTTCCTTCTGAGGTGAAATGGCCTGAAGGAATAAAACTTAATACAAGCTTCGGGATAATATAATCCTCCCTTAAGTTACAGGGTAAGGAATATTCGTAAATAAGAAAACATGGTAACGATCCGAGACAATGTTTCAGTGTAAATATATTTTTACGGTAATGTCGGTAATTTGTTTTTGTTCCAAAACAAGTATAGGGTGTTCAGCGGAAAATTTTCAAGTTTTATATTAAATAATAAAAAAAAACTACAATGTTATTCTCATATTTTATTTATTATTAATTATTTATCCAGTTTAACGATGCGGATTTTACGTTTTATAAACAATATCGTCTAAGTGCTTTCCAAATCTCTCAAGACACTCTTGCAATCGGACTCTTAAATTTGCGAAAGCAAAGCGTTGATTCAATGGCAGCAACTTCACGGCGGATATTTTCTTGTAGGGCCTGAATTGTTCGAGAATTGTCACTGTTAACTCTCGACTTAAGGTATCCTCATAAAAAAAAGTCGCACGGTGTAATGTCTGGTGACCGAGGTGTCCAGGGTATGTCTCCGTACTTGCTGATTAATTTATTGGGAAAAATTCCCCTCAGCTTCTCCATTGAAACTCTAACTATGTGTGGAGTTGCCCAGTCTTACTGAAATTGTGTTCCGTTGTTGAACCCGAAAAACAGCTGCAGTTGCGGTACCAAAAACTCGTAGATCATTCGGCAATACACGTCAGCAGTGTCTCTCGCTGGTTAAAAAAATAACGGCCAATTACACACGACACTGTCGTTTTTGGATATTGCAAACATTTTGATGGCGTTTCCTCGGGTTGTCGGGGCACCAGTGTCTCATATTCTGTTTATTAACATAACCATCGATATGAAAATGTGCTTCATCAGTAAACAATATGTTTGCAGTTTGTATGAGTGAAACTGTAGTTTATTTTTCAAAATAACGTGCACTGTTAATTTTTTTATTCCAGTGCAGGCTACAATCTTCCTTTTCCAATCGATTTCACGTCGAAATTGAGCAACATGTTCTATCATCGCTGCTGAGGTTGATGGTCCCGGAGGAGTTAGGTTGACCATTGTTCCTTCTTGTCTGAACTTTTGAACACAACACCAGATAAGTTGCGTGCTGGCCCATCACTTACTCGTTGAATATTAAAGTGAATGCAAAAAGCGCGACGCGTACGAACCGGTGAATCAGCGCACTTTAAATATTGCTCAATCTCAAATACGCGGTGCGCTCCCGACCAGTGACTCATTGCGACTGGCAAATCCGCAAATAACGCACGTCGAACAATACCCCTCCCACGGTTGTTACCCTGATAGTTTACAAACAATTATAATTTATCTTTCCTTGATATTTTTCCGCTGAACACCCTATATATCATTCGTAATTTTCTAAACGAAATTTAAATCAAATCGTGAATAATAAATAGTTCTCAAAAATATCAGTTTGTTGTCAGAAACAGCTTCGAAATAACAGAAATTTTAATTGAAATCGAAACGATATCTATCACGAGCTATATTAATAAGAATCCCACGAACCAGAGCGGTGTTCTACTTTTCTCCACTCCATTCTAAGCACGGTGTTCAAAAGGCTTACTAAACATACAAGAATACGGAATTCTCCAAAGTCTTTATCCTGCATACAAGCCTTTACAAGAAGCGATGGAGCTAATATAAAAATTAAAAATAATGTATGGTAATAGCGCCTGTGGGCGGCAAACTGCATACATTTATCTGATTAGTTTTTGCGTACATTTCAAATGTTAGGCGTATATGGGTTTAAGCATAATTATTATTTTAACGTGCGTTTATTTTTAATGAAATGTGGGTAAATCCATAGGTTGTCTCACCGTCTAAGTTTAACTGCCACATAACTATCCGCCGGATATATTTATTTCACGATTTAGTCACCTTTTATTATTCGATAGATTTATAAACTTTTTTTACCTTATCCGTGGGTTACACTGACGAGCAGTCGTGAATTAGAATTGTGGCTAAGCGCCACTTCCGGCAACTATTACGTCGTGAAACAATGTGCCATTGGCAACACTGTGGAGGAGGAATATTTTTCCCGGGACGTGATTATTCACCACACTTGGTTAATTTTTAACGGGCGATTATTTATACGAGTGGTAATTTGGACAGGTACACGCGCATACAGGACGAAAGGGTTGAAATGTGTGTGTGCTTATGGAGTGGTACATCATGCAGAATGTTTAAGTACGACGGACCGCAGGAGAATGGTCTCTTTCGCTCCACATCTTCCAACACAGATAAACTGAGCACTTATTGTAATCTGTAATATTGTGACGATGAATAAACACCAAATAGTTACCTGTACTATCGACTTATTCGCGTCACCATCTCGACCGGTATTCTTAGAAGAAGAGTTACAACCGATGGCGCAGCGGAATATAGCTGACACCGCAGGACAAGAGTAAAGAATGTAAAATATCTTACTTCACAAGAGTCCTTTTGTCCATTGGCGTATCCCGCGCAGAGGAACGAGTTGAGGATGATCTTGGAGTGGCCGGCAGTCTGGAACATCTCTTGGCATACGCTGTTCTCGATAACGGGCACCTGAAGAAGATTACAATCACATTAATCAAAACAACAATTTTACCGTTGTCCGCTTTGTAAATAATATATGAAATAACACTCCCATTAATAAAGTACAGAAAGGTAAGATACGATCGGCCTAACATCTCTTCCGGACAGCAGTGAACAAAGCCCGAATAGGCAACTTCACCACAAATATTCATTATCGGTGCCATATTGAAGTAATTCCAAACAACAGGATACTAACTGGTACCCTGATCTAGAAGCAGACCATGGAAGAGGTTTGAAAGATGGTTGCAGGATGGATGATACAGATATAGTTTTAATAAGGAAAGCCCAAAGGCTTCCACCTTATCTCAGATCGTTGTGCACTTCCGCTTCGATTCCACTTAACAAAGCGTCGAGTGTTATAATTAACAGAATATTCAAAGCTTCTTAGAACATATATAAGTTAAGTCCGGCAGTTAGTTAACTAATTCTTTATAGCGCCTCTTCGTAATAAATTTTTTTCTATATTATATGGCGCAATTAGCAAACATATATTTATTATATTTGGTCATTTACTGATATTGATTGGCTCCGGAATCATCGTGCCGATGCCACATCTGTACAATATCAATTTGACGCGAGCCTCGTTATCGTATTGACTCTAGAAGGCGGCCAGAGAGAAGCTACGGAAGTCATGCACCCCCAAGAGGGGAGGGTAAACGTCACATGTTGAAGTCGCAGAACTTGACCATAGTCCAGGTCGCGAGAGTATCGGTATCGTCATTCAGCGGGAGACCCACACCCTAATAAATTCTCCAAAAAGTCCGATGTAGATAGATATATTACTACACTGATTACTCTTCCAAAGGCGCATTGCTTACAATGTGTGTTAATAAGATATCCCGTGGACATATTATTATTTTATCTTTGCGTGAAGTCAATATTTATGTTTTAAAAACTTCTGAAAATTGACAAAAGTGTACTGCATCTTACAAATCTTCTTTATCACATTTTTTTAATTTATAAATCCCGATTTAACTAATATTAATAACATGTATTAATTAATAACATGTATTTTAACGAGTATAAATGGCTGGCGCCTGCGAGACGCAATCTGCATACATCTAGCGTTGATGATTAGTCTTCTACAGGCGCATTGCTTATAATTTGTACAATATTACAGTTACATTTTTACCACTTCACACTGTTAGTATCTTAAAGTCGTCATGCCTGAACTTCCTGGAGCACTGACGGGACGCCGCCGCCGTACTTCAGCCTTCCCCATCCGGTCACGGTAGCGAACCTCCCCGTGAAGTCTGCCTCGTCAGGGGGCATGCAGATAGGAACTGGAACAATTCAAGTATTCGTGGCATCACAACTATTCCAGACGTTACTGGAATTCTTTCCTGAAGTACAATGAACCACTTACGGCTACAAATATGATGCAGTCGTATATTACTGTTACTCACGTCCATAGGCCAAAGGGGCAGTATTCGTACTTAATAATTTCGGACGGTTCAACACAGGATTCGGCCAACAGCAACAGGCAACAGATGCAAAAAGGTACTTACAATTGTCTTGTTGTTTGTTCACAAAAATACATACTGCTGCTAGTGTAGGTGCTGAGCGAAGGTTTCAGTTCCAGTTTAAATTCACCCCTCCGCGCGCTTGGTCATGGCATACCGTTTGTCGGCTGTAGCCCATAAAAAGTTTGTGTTTTTGTAGGTTATTCATCATCCTTTAGGCGATGCTGTTTGATTGCTCAATGAGCTGTATCGGATATCTGAAGGATTCGCTTTAAGGTGAGACTGTTAAGGTGAGACAATTCTCCCCAGATTTCACTGCGTGTATGTGAACATCGCAGAGTGTGTGAGTGGGAATGATCTGTGGCTAGAGCGGGAGTATTAAATAAAACATTAACATACAAGTGCTGGCGATTATTGCAGATCGATGCATAAATTCAAGTTCAGAAGTCGTAGTTAAATAACAGATAAAAGTTGATGACTAGGAGTGTTCACTGGAGATTCGTCCGAGAAGTCCGAGAATATCCAAGTATACATCTTTTCACAGATTTTAAAGTACCAAAAATAGTAGACATACAAAAAAAAATTAATAATTCAAATTTTCAAAATTAAAAATCAATTAAATTTTAGAAGCGAATTCCGATCTACAAGATATAGAGATCATATTAATATCCCAAAACTAAAATATACCGCAACTCAAAATCAATATATTTATCAAGGCAACAGATTTTTTTAACAATCTCCCCGTGACAATTAGAAAAATTACGGACTATCGTAAATCTGTACACAGACTAACTGAAACATAAATGAACTCGAATATACTCCTTCTCTATACACGAGTCTTACTCTCATAGAGAAGAAACAAATGTTAATATATATATCCACTGATTATTGAAATTGTATTATATTTTTAATATTAATTTAAAAAAATAAAAAACAAATTACATTGCGATTTACTGTTATCTAAATTTCAGCCGGCACTGGGCGGAATTTATTTATTTTTATTCATTTGACGTACATTTTTTATACATCAGAAGTGAACATACGATGATATAATGTGGGATGTAGTAGGTACCTCTGATATATAAAGCATTGTCCTGGCTACTTTGCTAGACTACCGTCTGTGTTAAAGTAGATAGTTTTTTCCGTGCTGTTGCGGTGTTATTTAATTAAAAGGAAAGAGTTAGTTTCGACAGAGATATATATATATATAATAATAAGAAAAGAGACAATAAAAAAATGTTGTGACTGTGTTATGAATTAGTGTATTGTATTGCGATTAAGCTGGAATGTTGGACAGCGATGCTCCTGACTGATTTGTATTCAATTGAATCATGTATTAATTCCAAATTTGCGTAATTTTGATTGCCAGTCAGTGTTAAATGTGTTGTACAGTTTAGAAGCTAAAAATATATAGAAACGTTGAAAAAATATCGTTATTGCTCTCGAAACTGGTGTGTAAATGTTTATTCGTTGTCTTGTGTACCATGATTTATTGCTAAGGGTGAGTTATTATTTGAATGGAAATATTGTACGAGTCTCGACTTATAAATTAGTCCTACGTCTAGAACACTGCACTCCTTAAATAGAAGATCTGAAGGATATCTATAATGATGGCCATTTATTACCCTAAGAAGGAATGGTACGGCTCTACCAGTACCGGTCAGATACCGTGAGGCACGCCCACGTCCTCTATTGAAATTATGTGGCGTAAACGATATCAATAAAAGAGAAAATATTTTCGACTACAAGGTCCAACATTCTTACCGATATGTGTGTCATAGTTCACCGGGCTCTCCAGCTCCAACAGGGCCAGGTCGTTCTCGAAGGTAGCAGCATCGTAGTTCCTGTGAACGATGACTCTCCTGACGTTCTTGGTGACGGACCTCTTGGTCTCCAGGTCACCCGAGATGTCGAACTCGCCGAGGACAGCCACCAGAGAAGCCAGGAACCTTGAATGTTAAGTGGAACAGACATTCAGAAAACGTGGTAAGCACATACAATACTATTTTAAAGAAAGTGTGCCGGGTGAGGAGAGCGCATGCTCTGCTAGTAAGCGTAGTTGCAGAACAGATATTACATCTAACTCGCGTGAAATGTTCTGAACTAATTAGTACTGCAACCTTCTGACCATTCTTTACTTCTTAATCGATCGTAGAATATCATTCTAGAACCAATAATGTACCAGCATCCAACACTAAGTGACCTATTTGCTTTAAATACCTTTCAACCTCACCCGGTGCAGCTGAACATAAGTAATACGGTCATATTACACATAAATGAACCACTTTCATCTACGTCATATATAATTTTGGGCAGTGTTACTAACCAAACCCTGCTGGCATTACCGCAATGCAGAACGGCCTAGATTAATGTAGAGAAAAATATTCCAAACTGGCGGCCAATGAGTAGGACCGATGTGCGCGCTACAGCTCATAACACGGTCCTAGGTAAGCGGACATTAACTGATACAGAGTGAATATTATGTTCCAGGCCAATTTTGTTTGGCCGCCATTTTGATTTGGCACACATTTGTCAGTTTATATTAAGTAACCTTAAAGAATAATTAATTACAATTTATTATAAAGTATTTAATGCTCAACAATGTATTTAAATCATTAAAATATTATAACAAACACGAACCCGACTCCTGGAAAAAAAATCATCATGAGTGACGAAGCTTCCTTTGACTTGGCAGGTTTTGTTAATAAACAAAACAGCCATTATCGGGGCACTGAAAATCCTCAATTGATCCACCGACGATCTTTATATCCACGCAGAGTTACGATATGGTGCGCCATGTGGGCCGGCGGAATCATTGGGCCCTATTTCTTTCAGGATGCAAGAAATAGGGCCCAATCATTTTGACACGTGTGATTTCAACAGGACAGCCCGATCAACACTTCAAATTTTGATGTATGAGTCAACATCGGCCTGGAACATAATATTCACCCTGTATATCAAATAGAACAACTATATTTGTACTAAAATCTAACCAAAAGTGAAGATAGATTACCGATCGAGTGTTAAACCTACTCACCCAGGCTGACAGTGCGCAGCGGTCGTGACGTATTTGTTGGTGATGAGAACTCCTCCGCACTTGTTCTTCGTGAAGAGTCCCAACCACGTGGACTCCCTCACCAGCACCTGCCACGGCCATTCTCCGAAGGTGGCCCCCTTTCCTCCGACTATCCTGCCGGACTTTACCATGGGCCGCACGCCGCAGACTGAAACGAATCAATAATAAGACTGAAACGTGACATCGAATTGCCGAGGGATTTCTGCTTTCTGTTATATCATAATATCATCCTCCCTAATTTTATGAATTTTGTGATTTTCAGCTTATCGCGCAGGCGCTAAATTTCATATTAATAATACCCACGCTACACTGCACTTTCTTTGATAGCTCTGGAAATTTTCTGGGGATCCTTTTTACAAATTCTTAATAAATACAAATACAAATTAAATTAATCAACTATTAATCAAACCGAGAAAATATTTTAGTAGCTATAATGCTCTCTAAATATGTTAGTGCTTTCCTATCCGGGGAAACGCGTTATTCAGTTTCGCCATATCAACCAACTCGAGAAGAAGGAAACCAAGACACCGTGCTCAATACTGTTTGGAACTAGTAGATGAGTTTGTGTATTTGGGAAGTATGTTTGATAGAAACGGAAAGGCTGAGAATGATATCGAAAGAAGGGTGACTGCAGAGAATAAAGTGAAGTGGCGCTTTGAATGAAATTATGTCTAACGGGAATTTGTTAACTGGAGCCAGCAGAAGAAGAACGAAAGTAGACTAAATGCAGTGGAAATGAGATCACTTAATCGTGTACGTGGCAATCTATTTATGACAGTAAAGAATGAATAAATAAGAAAAGAATGTAAAGCTGACGTTAGTATAGTAAGTAAGATTAAGAAAGATGGTTTGGTCATATGGAACGGATGAATGAGGAGAGAATGGTAAAAAAGATATATGACGCAAGTATTGATGGCACCAGAAATAGACGTCCGCGGAAGACTTGGAACAACCAGGTAAACCAGATAATAGAGGATGGTTCTCTTAGAAGTTTCAACAATCGGCGAGCTTTTATGAGAAGACGTATGAATGTGGATGAAGCGAGAATTGTGTGTCAGGACAGAGAAGTACGGCGCTCTATCCTCTATGCCTACACCCGCGGGGAAACGGCGTGATGGTAAGTAAGTAAGTAAGCAACTTGAACACCTTGAGCATTTTCTACTAGTAATTTTGTCAAATATCCACCTATAAAGTATACATATATATTGCTATTATTTTGTTATATTTTTATATTACTAACTAAGTTAAACGCTTGTATCATGAAAACAGGACTAACTTGCCGGTCTCCCGGTACGAGGCGCGAACCCCCGACGACTAGATCACTAGGCCGACAAGCCACTCATTATTGGGTAATAGCATGTTAAAATGAACTTACGATGCCTAAATTCCCCGTTAGGTGTCTCTGTCGTGTAGGGCGCTTCTTCCTCCGACACTGCCGCTTCCGTGGTGGTGACGACGGTGGTGGTAGCCACTGTTGCCGTGGTGGTCGGCGTCTTGGCTTTGGTCGGCTTGGGTTTTTTGGTGGTCGTCGTCAGCTGGAAGAAAACAAACTCTTGAAACATTAAATGACTTCTTTTCAATCGGCTGCATGCGGTGTTGTGCTTCGAAATGATTAAATATAAATAACTATTTAAAATAATAAGAATTATACAATTTCACTATCTCGGGCGAGTGATGAGACATCCAGAGAATGCAGGAAAGGATTTCTGGACCCTGGAAGATGGATAGCATCATGGCTGAAGAACCTGATTTACTGTAGAGCTTGAGCAAAGTGAGATACGATTCAATATCTTACTCTACTAACTACGGACATACTCCACCAAGAGTTATTTAATGCATCATCTGCAACAGCCGTAATTCCAGGATCTGCTATGGGAGAGAGCATCAATTTTTGACTACGCACAATATTTAATATAATTGCGTGAACAGCGGTACGTCACTGGACAGTCGAATACATTACACAATGTGAGGAATTACGTAAATTCATTTCAATTTCAATGCCGGAAACCAGGCGTTTATTACAAATAAATACAAAATAGTTGCTGGCAGCCTCACTAGAATATGCCTAACTTAAGACGAACATATTGGCTCTCAGTTGCATATATTATTTTAATTTATAAATAAATGGCAAATCAAAATTAAATGGATTAGAAAAATAATATAAATTAAATAGTGAATATTACATATAAATAAGATAAACTTCACTTAATGTAAAAAAAAATTAACAATTAATAGTAAAATCAACTAAAACTAAAAAATTAATTCATTTGTATTATATAAAAATATAACATTGTTAGTTGTACATAGTTAATCTGGCGATTTAAATACTACTGTGTGTCCAATGACTACCTACTATTACCACTTACTCGTTGCCACGGTTACGACATATTTTATTTAGTACCTGAAATTCGCGTGTTCCAAAAATTAAAAAATTGTAATACGTATTCACACGTTTGGGTAGGTTACTAGGTACCTACACGGAATCAGTAGTTATCGATTTCAATTAATAACAAATAATGTATATAAAATAGCGTTAACCTACACAAAGTTAATGCGAAACAATCATTTTCTATCCAATGAAATAATCTTCCTTCCCGGTAAACTATACACGTAACACGCACACATACACTGGCATGATTTTACCAATCGATAGGTTTCTAGGTGATCTTCACTCCTCCATAAGACGTAATAAAAACTATCTTACGTCACTATTGTATAGATTCTAAATTAAAACTTGCATAAACACAAGAGACCTTATCTTATTTCAACAACAAATGGCAAGAGGCAAGCCACATCGTTCCACATCCGGTGTTACAAAAAAAACAGAAAAGTGACAGACACTCGGGTTGGCCTTCATCCAGAAATGTATAGAACACAGCTGGTGCTGTATTTTATAATAGTATATCAATAAAATACAGTTACCACCGAGACTCGAAACCGAATTTGTTACCGATTAAGCTACAATGACTCATTCATAAGAGGTTAAATTTCATCAACATACGTTTTCTAAGTGAGACATCATTTTTTTCCAATAAGTAAATTCACAAATAAAGTTTGATTAAAAATAATATAATTACATATAACAAATGAAGTTTTCTTCTGAATCTAGATAATTCATGTATTAATTTTAGTCAATAAGTATAATAAGACAAAATCGTAAATCTTTGATGAAGATAATATTTTTAAATAAATCACTGCGTATAGTTCTCAACCCCTCCCCCCATATGTAACTTGAATTGTGAAGTTTTCTTATGAAAAATCTTAACAACGACTAATAGTAACAATCTTCAAGCGTAATAGACTTGAGCATGGTTAGGAGAAGACAGGAAACTTACTCTGGTAGGCTTTTTTGTCGTCGCTGCTTGCGTGACGATCGCGGTTATGGGGTTCTCGGTGGAGGGAGGGGCGGTCGGCGTAACTTTGGCCGGCTTCTTTGTCACTTTTGGCTTCTTGGTTGTCACCGTTGTCGCCGTCCTCACCGGTTTCTTCGTCGTCACCGGCGCGATCGGCTTCTTAGTCACGACGGATGTCGGCTTCTTGGTCACGACTGAAGTCGGCTTTTTGGTAGCGGTTTCGCTGGGCTTCTTGATATTCTGTTGCGTGATGGTCGTGTTGGGAGTTTTGTCGAGGATCACTATGTCGTGCAGTTCTTGGAACGTACCCTGAAGACTGCCGACTATCTTGTTGACGAACAGGCTCATCTTGTCGTTGAGGTCGTCGTCTTCCTGAAACAGGAACGCCGGCGTTGTGAATTGGACTTCTTGTACAACAGGATCGCTGGCTACCGTTACGTTTGCATTGTTGAAGACGCTCGGGTTGGATCCGGTCGTATTCAAATTTGGGTTCCTCACTGGCGGGAAGTTGATCAGCTCGTCTGGAGACGTCTGTACCTCATTTTTTTCAGATGTTTGCACGTATATTGGTGAAGAAGTCGGGACTGCAAATATGCCGTTAGTTGGAGATGAATGTACATTCGTTGAAGGTGTCGGTACTGTGGTAGGTCTTCTTGCAAGGGTCGATGACATGAAGGATGTCGGAGGTTTATTAGAGGTAGCTGGTTTTTCTGAATCCTCAATAATTAATTGCGGTTTTCCTGGTTTAGAAATGTTAGCAACAGACGAAGATGCCGAAACACTCGGTTTTGGAGTGATCAACACAGTCGGTGACGGCTTTTCTGACGTGGATTCCTGTACTGGTCGGTAGCTGACAGGTTGCCCCAAATTGATCATGTTGTTTGATGTGATAATGTTATTTATAGTCAACTGATGTACGGGTTTCTTGTTGTTTTGTGGTTTTGTCTGAACCGATACATAACTGTCGTCAGGAGAGTCTTCCGACTCCGCAGGTTGGCGAATTGGGAACTTGATTGGATTTGGTGTTTGATTATCATACTGAGAGTCACTGAGGCCACTCAAAACTATCACAGTAGGCGTCACACTTGAGAATGTGTCCAAATTTCCATTCGAAATGTCGTAAGATGGTCCGACTACATGGTGTACGTTGGACTCGGGGCGTTTAGTCGGTGTTGGACTGTACACATAGCTGGTTGAAGGAGGTTTACGATTTGCAAGAGTCGAAGGTGATCCCCAGTATTCGTCGTAAGATAAAGTAGACGACACAAAATTGTTGACATTATTATCTTCAGTGTTCTGGTACTTGATAGTAGAATCGTGAACTGTGGGCTTCCTCGTGAAGAAACCTGATGATGAACCATACTTGTTAGAGATTGTCGAAGAGACCCCGTAACCTGGACGTCTAGTAACAGTCGGATTGTACACGTAGCTCGTGGAAGGCGGTTTGTACGTACTGGTCTGCTTGTTCACCGTTGTAGTTATGAAGTGACCACCTGTCGGATACTTGAAAGTGGTGCTATCGAAGTATGCTGGATAACCGCTAGAATACTGGGGCTTTGCGGATGTCTGCGGCATCGTAGTCACTCCATCATTGATATCACCATTCATAGATGGTGTTTGACTATCGTAATCAGACGCAAAGGATCCATTAAGCATGCCGATTATGGATTCAATGGATGCCATCTGCTGATTCGCATCTGTATTAGTCACGGAGGTTTTGACGGGATGCTGAGGTCGCGTAACCGTTTGCACCAAAACAAATTTATCCTTGGACGGTTCTCTGGTTGGTTTTGGTCTAAATCCAGGTTTTTTATAAGGCGGTCTTTCTGGATATCGGTTGACTTGAGTTGTTGTTGAAAACTTGGTGTAATCTTTTGAAGGTGATGAAAGATTTATATCAATGGTTGATTGTTTTTCTTCAACACTGTCTCCAGATCCGTGAGCGTCCATCGTTGCTGTATTATTTCTGTTAAAAATCATCCCATCAACAGAGCCAGGTTTCTGGTACACGGGTTTATGAGTGTAACGATTCGCTGGTGTTGAAGACACGTATTTTGTTGAATACTGGGTAGGCATTGAAGGTTTCGTTTGCATCGTGGAGACGTGAATGTTTGCTTCTGGAGCTGAAAAGTCACTCGGTCTTGAAATGGAGACAACCTCTGATCCATTATTATCAACGAGGATCGTGTCTGCTTCTTCGTGAGAAATTGTGCTGTGGCTGAAGAGTCCAGGTTCTGGATTCGCACCTACTGTTATAATGTCAGACTCATTAGGCACTCCTTGCAAGAGAGAACTTGCTATTTGTGCAACACCACTAGAAGTCAGATCTAAGTACTTTTCTGTGGATGACGTCAGAACTTCCATGCTGACACCGAGCGTTGACGGATTTTTGATGAACTGATTACTGATTTCAATGATTTGTTCGTTCAATTCATCATCAGGATCTCTGGTGACGTCATATTTCAAGGTGGACACGGTTTCTTTAACAGTAACTGCCACATTTTTTTCTGTTGTTTTATGTATATTATCGTTCAATGTGTTCATTATTTGTGGTACGCTGATCATCATTTCTTCATCCCTGACGATGTGCAACTTGTCTGGTGTCATCTGTTCAGGATATCTCAAGTTTGGATCGTTCGCCATCATCACGACCCCGGAGTCCACCGTGTCCTTCTTGAGGGTCGGCGTTCCGAAGAGTTGGCAGCAGGCCCCGAAAAGGAAGCCGTCCATGCAGGTTCCGACGACTTCGCCGTTTCGTTGGGAGCACTCGTGGTTAAACATGCACAGGGCCGGACCTCTTCTCTCTTCAGTGTGGGTCATGTCTCTTCTGGAAGGTCGAGAGGGCTGACAGAACTTCGGGGTGATTCGGTAGCCTCCGAACATCTTCGGTGAATCTGAAGACAAAAAAACATATCATTACTGGACTTTGAAAAATGCAAAATTTATGAAAATTTCAATGGATTCAAGAAATATGTGTTGTCCTAATCTAATTTAAAAATTACGAGTCAATTATAGTGCCTTGTTAAAAAATATATTTAGATACCTCTAGAAATATTCTTTGTAACCTCCTTGTTAATAGAGATTTATTTTCTTTATAAAGATCGATTTAAATACACCACGTTGTCGTTTTGTAATACGTTAAATTCATAATTACGTAATAATATTTCTGGTTTAAATAAAATATATTAATAATAATAATGGTTTTCATATTTGTATGACAGACAATGGATGAACCTGTCTCCTTATAGACTTCGGTCTAGTTAAGGAGACAGTGAACATCTCTTACATTATGAAGCTTGTTCGCCTTTTTTGTATATTAATAAGAATGTTTATAATGTATATATATATATATATATATATATATATATATATATTGTAACGTTACGAATTATGCAGGAAATCATTGAATATCCCTTCTTTTTATCCCTTTCTTTCTTTTTTATCACTCTTTTTTCTTCACATTACTTCTTCTTTCCATTGCCTCTCGTTATTACTCATCGTGGTCTACCTAGGAGATGAGGATTCGTGCATGGACCGCCGGTTGAAGGAGTGTCTTGACCAATTTGTCAGGCACTCGGAAACGGCCGTGGATGCTGCTCCCAGGACACAATGATGGAATGGATCTTTTCACGGCAGACGCAAGAGGATTCGTCCAAGGTCGACGCATTTTCATATAACATTATTATTGTCGTCGCCGCCTGTCGTGTAGCTCTGTACTTTAATTTAGTTTTAATTGTTCAACAAGTCTAATTCTCGTTATTTTCTGATTTTTTATCTTACAATAAAATTTAACGTCAAATTAGTTTTATTCTGTTTTACACTGTTTAATTCTGAAATATCACCCTTATGTTTTCTGTCTTTAGTAAATATTATTTTCTCAGAAGATGGTTAAGATGGATCTCGACATTGCGTTAAGTAGGTAGCTTCTGATTTACGTTCTCGCAGTCATGCTCTACGCTGTTGCTGGTGGAGAATAGTCCGCCAGAACACGCCTCACAACATATATATATATATATATATATTATAAATATTATTTAGTAATAAATTATTGGGTTTTTGATACAAAACTTAATTTTAAATAATAGTTGATACCCCTCCCCCCTCCCCAACCACGTGAGTAAATATAATATATTTTTTAAATTGCCCGTTAATAGGTTGATAATTTATTATAAAAATCGACAAATTCACATTAATAGCACATTTTCACGTGAAGATTTTTTTGTTTTATGCTGCTGTGTGACACGGATGTGAAGAAATTTTGTATGTACGACTGTGAATAAGCCTAGACGTACATCATACATATTAACAAACGGCGAGCACGTATGAGAAAATGTATGAATGTGGATGAGGCGAGAACTGTGTGTCAGGACAGAGGAGTATAGCGCTCTATCCCCTCTGCCTACCACCGCGGGAAAACAGGTAAAGGTAAGCTAGTGAGTTAGTTAGTCACATCATCATTATTTTTATCCCTTTACCCTTGTCCAAAGTTTCAACAAGGCGTTTCCATCTTGTCCTATCTTGTGCTGTTTCAGTAATTCGATAATGTATTACTCACGTCGTACTTAAGAAATGAGTCGATTCTTCTAATCACGCAGTAGGGAAACCTGGACTCTAGATGATCCAGCATAGTATAGAAAGATCGTTAAAGAAGAAGACGAAGATCCCTCACCTGTTGAACCGACCGAGAGAGCGAGAGTTCATGGGAATTGCGATCCTCAGACATGTGAAACTGTCGTGGATGATAGAATGTCAGAACATATAAGGTAAAGGACGTCAATGTCACTTCTGAATAACTCAAATGGCCAATATTTCAAAGACGAAGAGATAACTGATGGACGAAAAATGACCTAGAGGTATTTTATAGACTGAGTGGACCGGTATTTGGGGCACCAATTCTCTCAAGGGCTCCAGGATTGTGTGAGAGCGGACGCGTCTGTGGCTAGAGAAGGTGGATGAAATAAAATATTGACTTACAATTGAAGGCGTACAAGGAAGATTATCTATACCCTTCTGCCCGTCGATATCTTCGTAAATAATATCAAGACTGATCACCATCACCCGCACTAACATCAGCGGAGGCTGGTAATCCAGTTTCGGGGAAAAGGTTACTCATGCACCGGTGAAATTCCTCGCGGAAAAGAAAGTCAGAAATAGTCGGTGCGCCTTTGACGCTTTCTAGGAGGGTCACGCGGTGGGCGGGATCCGGGTCAGGGTGACGCAAGGCTGGCCGGTCACGTGACCCCGATTGTGCGCTGTCACTGCCGCGCCGGGAGCAGCGAAAGTAAAACGGACCCGACTATCGAGGATCTGAACTGTACACGGTTCGGTGCGTGAAATAATGCGTTGGCGAGCTTCCTTCTGCTTCTAGTGCTTGTCCGGTTATTTTATTATATGTTATAGTGGATACAGGGGGAATATTATGTTCCAGGCCAATTTTGTTTGGCCGCCATTTTGATTTTGCAGAAATTTGTCAATTCACATTTTGTAGGCGTAAAGAATAGTTGATTACAATTTATTGTGGAGTATCTAACGTCTCAACAACGTGTTGAAGTTATTAAAACATTTTATCTAAATAATAATGGCAATGCTGTGAGCGTGTTGGAAAACTTCTCGGTGGCCGAATTGGGTCGATCGAGCCTGCAACATATGCGGATTGAACAGGACAATGCCACCTCGTACACAGCTCGAGCTAAGCTAGAAATTTTTCTCGGTCGCATAATATCAAAAAATAGTGATACCGTGTGACCTCCTCGATCTTTGGGGGCCAGGTCTGGGTGGGAAAGGTCAACGCCAATAAGCCATCAACAATTCCGATGCTACAGGACAATAATCGAAATGAAATTGATGCTAGAAAGTTATGAAAAATATGGTTAAAAGAGCACGCAATATATGCTCTAACATGACTGTTCCTTTTTACTACAACTTATCTTACACATATTTGCTTAATTTCGTTTTGAATCTACGTAGTTTCTCCTGCCTTCTTATATCATCTGAAACTTCAATGATAGTCGTCATAGAGCTGTACATCATCGTTTTCTGAGATTTAGCCTTTTTCCTGAATGGCAGTCTCAGTCCACCTTTCCCTCTTGTATGGTGTTCGTGCTCATGTTGAATTGCCTCTACTTTTCTTATAAATTCAGCGATATTTTTTATTAAAGACTTTAAAAATGATCATTAACATTGAAATATATTTTGTGCTTAAAAGTCATCGTATAAAGATCTATTCTCAAAGCTTTATTTTGCAGTACTGATGATTCTTCATTAGCCAACAATGTAATGCTGCAGCAGATGATGTGAGGAATAATAACAGAGTTGTATTCTATTTTACAAGACCCGGAAGCGACATCTTTTAGCAATTTTTTTAGTCACGTGTCTTGTACTTTGCGAACAGGACAATATATTTTTCAAAAATAGATTTTTTCTGTAAAAATTTATATTTATTTTATTTAACTTATGTTACAAATAATTAATGTAATAGAACTTCACAAAAAAAAAAGTGTTTTCATTTTGGATTACGCTCTCGTATAGTGAGAATGTGCCGAGCTTACTGACATTGATGTGTGAGTTTATTTGAAATATACATTGAACAAAAATTGAATTTTCATCTAAATAGCTCACTAGATATTTTGAAGATACTGTGTTGTCGGTTTTGAAAATTTACCAAATTTAACATTTTTATAGGAGTTTCCACTTTATACCGTTTATAGAGGTGTTTAAAACTTAGCACGCGTATTTTAGAGGTATTTGTCACTTTATTTGATTATTTGATATTTGATACGAGCCAGTGGCATATCACTAAAAACTATCGGTCAGTTTTATTATTAAGCCTTTTGGAAGTTACGTACTCAAAAAGCACAAAAAACAATTCTCAAGGTAATAATTGGTCGTCCCTTTAGATATCTATCAGATCTTATATTTAAAGAGTACAACGACATTTTATCAAAGATTCTACATGTTCCTAGCTCCGAAACTATACAATACACTCAGTACCAACTGGAAATCGTACCATTCCTATAAGATTACACAAATATGGACCCAATATATAATTCAATCAGGTAGAGATTAATCAGAAGCATGGATATCCAACAATTTAATATAATTTATACAATTCTTTCACTAATAATTCACTAGTCCTACAACACTCCCATTCCATATATTTTTATTTTATTTTTACTTTTTTATTCATATTTATAATTCTTTTTTTATTCCAAATAACTCCACAATAGCACGAAAAAAAAGCTGTCTACTTTAACACAGACTTTAGTCTAGCAAAGTAGTCAGGACAACGCTGTATATATCAGAGGTGAAGCCTACTCCATCCCACACAATAAACTATGTATTATGTATGTTTATAATGTATCCACCACTGTTAGTACAAAAATATGGATGTCAAAATATATATAAATAAATAAATAAATTATAGAGGGTTTTGGCACGAAACTGAAAAAAAAAAGCTGTCTACTTTAACACAGACTTTAGTCTAGCAAAGTAGTCAGGACAACGCTGTATATATCAGAGGTGAAGCCTACTTCATCCCACACAATAAACTATGTATTATGTATGTTTATAATGTATCCACCACTGTTAGTACAAAAATATGGATATCAAAATATATATAAATAAATAAATAAATTATAGAGGGTTTTGGCACGAAACTTAAAACTTGTTTTGATTTTTTATTAATATTTGTGATCTAGTATTTGAACCAATCGCAAGTATCATTTTGTCTAAGTAAAACTGCATTCAAATATACATTTTTTTTATTTTTAATTATAGAGAGGCTTGGAAGTAAACGACTTATATATTTAGTTGCATTATCAATGTTCAAAAAATTTAATAATAATATTTCTAAACATATTATAATAAATATGAATTAAATATATTAATTAGAAAGATCAACATATAAAATCTATTTTATCAATTAGGATTTAAACCTGGATCTCTTTCCAAACCGGGGGAGGTGCATTATCAAACTATGCTACAGCGACTATATTTTTAGCGACAAATTTTCGAACCCATATTTTGATATTAATACATTTAATCGTTCCATTATTTGAATAATTACAACTTCACAATAAAAATGTGTTCTCCTAATTTAATGTTTTTAAATTTTTTGGTGTAATTTTCTTGAACAATTCATTTAATTTTGTTTGTACTTCGTGTTTTTCATAAACAATTGCGCAGCACGCCGGTAATAACACAGTATATCTAACACAGTATATTCACACGTGCTGAATACTGTTAACCTAATAACGTCGTAAGTATTACGAGTCGAACTTTCTCACGGCAGCCGTGAGCTGTACCCGGCTGTGCAGATAATGACAGGTAGTCGGAGAACTTATTTCATTTAAACGAATAGAAAGTTCTTTGTTACGACTTTATAATAGTCTTAAAAAATACTCCGGTTTAAATAAGCTTATCATATTAAATAGTCAAAGAAGCGTGACTAGAATGAGCGAGCGCGGAGGTCTATCGCAAGCGACGGTTCCTGAACGCACCCGGCAAATACCTAGGCGCAAACCATAAGCTCTAAATAAAGAAGAAATGCATTGCAAATTGTCAGTACTGCAAAATAAACACTAATAGAAGATATGGAAATCCTCAGAATTCCAATGAATAATGTTGTCTCTTTTCATCTCATGCAAATAAAATTGCACATCTGTTCCCCATTATGGTTATAAATACAAATTGTTGAGTTAAATTGTAAGATTGATAATGCGCTTGCAAGGCAATATGCATCTCATGAAAATGAAACGAGTAGATTCAAAAAAACATATGTAATTATGGAGTTTACAAACTTATCTCGGTGGCAGTAAATATATTTCAATTCATTTATTTATTTTTAAAATCATCACTAAAAATATCGGCAGAAATTTATACAAATAGACATGAAAACGAATATCGTACAAAAGAAAGAGACGAATCTTCTGATCCTTCCCAGAAGTGACATTTTTTTACAATCTTTTAAATCGCGTGTCGTGTATTTTAACGTAAAGTTCCATTTTTAATGTATTATGACTCCCAAATATTTAATTTCAGTCATTTCCTTCAGACTTTCACAATTTATGATAATTTTTGGTGTGATGTATTCTTCTATTTCCAATGTTCATGAATTTAGTTGTTCTCTTCTTTATCAATCTATTACTGCTCTATTTTCTAACACTCGATTATCATGTTATATTGATACTTTTTAGTATATTTTATGTTCTCTAATAAAGTGTCAATATGAAAAGTCGATTACAACGAGAGCAAACATATTTGTAGTATTAGAAAATTGCAATCGAAGCCTCGAGCTTATTTAACGGTCCTGGTAATGCGCTGGATCTGCTCTCATTGTACCTTTAAGGTTGATAGGAGCTCGGTTTAGCAACCGAGTAACTGTGAAGCGCGTTCAGAACCTCCGCAAGCCTAAAAATATATGCAAGGGCAGAAACTACACAACAGAACAGCAGAATAGATACAATAAGAACGTAGAGAAATTATCCGAGACATGACAAGAGGCTCGCTATCCGAGAGCCAATATCATGAAGAGTGGAGACAAACAGTCCACGCCGAGAAGCAGAATAGATACTAGGTAGACCTCGGCCGTTATGTGCGACTGCCCAGGCGATAGCTATGTCACCGCTTAGACAATTTGGATATGTCGCTAGAAGAGATGGATACAGCCTAAAGAAATGAGAGATGACTAGGATTGTACAATAAAAGATGAATCTCCAGCAAAATGGACCGAAAAATGCGCAGAGGCTCGCTGCACAGCGAAGAGTGCCAGATTGCGCTGTAGAAGCACACCAAAAGACCACGCTGCTCAGACATGAGCACGTGACATGAGAGAGAAGAAGATAGAAGTACGGAATTTTGCTGGCTTGGCATAAGTACGGTATTGGACTACTATGTACATTGGGTCCAAGCAAACTATAGAAACCGTAGAAATATTTTTAGAACCTTTTCTGTCATGTGCCCACAATTATTTGCAAGGATGTGATTATATATTAAATTACAATTTACCATCACGCCGTTTTACCGCTAGGCAGAGAGGATAGAGCGACACTTTTCTATCCTGAAACACACTTCTCACCTCATCTACATTCATACATCTTCTCATACAAGCTCGTCGATTATTGAACCTTCTAACAGGACCATCCTCCAGTAGCCAGTTTACCTGGTCGTGCCAAGTCTTCCGCGGACGTCCATTCTCTCCTCATTCATCTATTCCATATGACCAAACCACCTTGATCCTTTCTTAATCTTACTCACTATATCAGATCAGCTTTACATTATTTTCTTATTTCTTCATTGTTTACTCTGTCAAAAAGGAATCTGCCACATATACGCCTAAGTGATCTCATTACCACTGTATTCAGTCTAATTTCGTTCTTATTCTACCAGCTCCAGGCTTCACTTTCATACATCAGTGTCTATGCCAGGACTCGGTCTCGGTTGACAAGTTTACAGTTTATAAAGCAAAAATTTTTCATGTTTTATTCATTCAAAAATAACTTAACCTGACCTAACCATCAGTGAACTCTGATGAGTGCAAAAATAATAACACATCCGTATTAGAACTAGAACAAAAGATAACACTCTAAAATGAGTCAGTTGACACACGCGGGGAGATAAGAGGAAAGGTGATTCTACACGATATATTAAAAACTAAATATATTGTTGTTGAATTTTTAATTGTTAATGAAGATATCTTACAAAACAATTACATGTATAGACACACACGAGCCCGCAGGTCACCACGTTTGTAATAAAGACGTAACGGTGCGGTTTTATTGTTTTTTTTTTGTTTTATTGCGCGCCGATCTCATCACTGGACGTTGAGTGAAGCGTTTACATTTCTCGTCGGCATCTCTGGTCCATTCTACTTTCTTTTCTGCTGACCTCATAAATCCACAACGAACACGTCGTGTCCCGCGTGGGTAGGCACCGGCACCGGCACCGGCACCAGCTCGACCACCGCTCTCGCCGACTATTCTGTTAGGATACATTGTTCGACGTGATATGACAATAACTTTATTTCAAAGTGGATTTAGTGCAATAATGACCAGGGCCTTATGTAAGCTTCATTTCACTTCTTTACCAGACACGACTGGTCGATATTAAGGGCCGGTTATGTGATCAGTAATTACTTTTTACTAACGCCCGTGGTTAAAATCTTTTGCGGGTTGTTAGAACGTCAAATTTTCTATTGTCAAAGATAAAAATATGCTTTATTTTACGCATTATCTATTCATCTCCCGTTCGATATCTGTCACTTTGGTGGTGATTTTTTTTCGTATTATGTGCTAATGTATATTAAACAACGGACGAACTCTCGGGATATTGATATATATATAGCGGGATATTGAATGATAAATTAGAAAAAGTTGCGATAAGTCCGCTATATTTAACTATCGATTCTCGTTTTTACTGGCGAATATCGGAGAGTAAAATGAATTTACTACGGGATGTACTTTCGAGAAGTAAATATAATTTTACCGGCGATCAAACAACATTTTAACTTTAGTTAATTTTTTACTACTGATCTAGATTCGCATAGTTGAATACAGCAGAATAGGCCCGTTCGCGTTGAGTCACCCGGTATAATACAATGTGTGAGGTGCGCGTGTGTGGTGTGCAGTGTGCGGTGTGCGGTGTGCGGTGTGGGGTGTGCGGTGTGCGGTGTGTGGTTACTATCATCTTATAAATAATTGGAGGATAATAACTGTTACGGCTGACACACATAATCGCTTGCTCCGAAATGTGTTTGATATCGTGTTGTTTGTGCATGTGTTATTTATTACACACACTATCGCGTATTTTGAGAATACACACATTTCTTGACACAACTGTGACGTACGGTTTTGGAAAACGATTGCACAATGTTTTAAAAAATGTTACGAGTGATATTAATCATTTAAAAACTACGTTATGTGTATCATATATAGATATGGTAGCTTGTTACAATGATCACCAGGGATAACTATTTTTTTAATAAACTAACCTACTTACCATTTTGCCGTTATCGCAATGGTAGACAGATAGGATAGAGCGCCACATTCCAACAACAGCCAAAATCAAATAAATTAACAACAAATATAAATGTGTATAAAAAAGAGATTCTAAAATAGCTTGAAGGTCTCCACAATAACTATGTATTCTGACATCTTTCTTATTTACAACTTCTAATCTGATCACTTCCTAACATTTAAATAAATACTTATTACTTTATATTGTATTATTATAGCTCTTGATCTTGTTTTATATAAATGTCAGTAGCCACCCCCATCATTCTAGATCTTTCTTATTAGGGGTGCGCATTATATTGTTGTTATTATGTTGTAGAATGTATATACGTATAGACATTAACTCGTACATTATATTTGTATTAAAATTGACAGTTGTTTTAAAAACAAATAAATACGTCGTCTCGTCGATTAACAAGGCTTCTTTTAGGACTATCTTCCAGTATCTGGTTTACGTGATCGTGCCAAGTATTCACCAATACTTTATCATACGTCTTACATATCATTCTCTCCTCATTCATCAGTTCCATGTGATCAAACCACCCCTAAGTGATCCTTTTTAATCTTATTCACTATGCTAGGATCAACTTTACATTCTATCCTTATTTCTACATTCTTTACTGTCATAAATGGATCTGCCACACATACACCTGAGCTATCTCGTTTCCACTGCATTCAGTCTACTACCGTCCCCCTTCTAAAATAAATTTAATATTAATATTAAAATATGATGTTAATAATATTAATTTAGATTTACATGTCGTACCGGTCCACGTCATTAATTTACCGTCACGCCGTTTCACGGAAGGCAGAGAGGACAGAGCGCCGCACACTTCTGTCACAACTCTCAACTTGTCATGCATAATAATAATACATTTTATCTCATTTTCTTATATAGTATTATTGAGGTCAATCGCCGACACAATCATCATCACTGCTGACAGCCCCTGAACAGATATCTAGCTACAAAAATACACCCGGTACCGACCCCAACATGTGCCAATACAATGTGCCCGCAGGGTGCCTGTAAATTAATTTTATAAAAAACTTTACCCATTTTTGCTACTACTTTATATATTATATATAATATTTTAGTATGTCCAAGTACACATAATGACTGTATTTTCACCTACAGAGGCACTATTATTAAACAAATAATAGATATCTCATAGAGACGAAGCTATTTTCTTTCATTATATTTAATGGATACTTCCATATATATATATATATATATATATATATATATATATATATATATATATTATTTGTTTAATTATATATAAGTTAAAATTTCCTCAAATTAAATTAAACAATTTCACCACGTTCCCCGTCCAATAGGGTTCCCCCAAAAACTCTTACTTCATTGTTGTGACCTCAAACGTCAGACAATAGGGCTCATCCTTTATCCCTCCCCCCTTTAATAATCGAATCCGATCATCTTAAAAAATATTTCATTCAACTATTTTTATTATATCTATTTATTGAAATAGATTATCAATAGATCGCCTAATCGTCATACTGGCACGAAATGTACAACGCAAGAGATTTACCTTGAAGACTAGTATTTAAAATGGATATTATGCTCCAGGCCGATTTTATTTACCCGCCATTTTGGTTTGGCAGTCATTTGTCAGTTCGCAATTGGTAGTCGTAGAGAGTAGTTGATATGAAACATCGTTTAAATCGATCCTGTTTAAATCGTTCTTCACCAGCATGTATACCTGCGAGCTCTGATCCAAATACAAGCAAGTGACTTATAACCGTCTCCGAATTCAGTACAACAATTCATACAGAATACTATTAGGATTGGCGCGTTATTGCAGTGCATTTAAAATGTTTACCGAAGGCCGTGTACATGGATTCGTGGATTCGCTGCGGCTGAAGCTCAGCACCAACTCTCTGATAGAAGCGGCGGCTTCGTGAAAAGCTGGTTCCCTGACCTGAGAATGGCAGCGCCTACAGAATAGCTACATATACAATAATGGCCGTGACTGTAGTATTTATATTTTGTTTATATTCATACATACGTGTGAACTTTTTATTTATTTATATTTTCCTCGGTTTTTTTTTCATAACATAAATAATATTCGAAATAAAATAGCTGAAATAACACGCCAAGTGTGCGAGAATGTTATGAAAAATGTGGTTAAAGGAGCACGCATTTGTGCCGCTGCCAGAAGCGGCCACTTGACCGATGTTATATTCCATACGTAATTGTAATAAACCAAATAATCGATAAATAAAATCCAAATGAAAAAATTGTGTTTCATTTTCTAGTTATTCAAAAACAACAGCAGCCTGGAGCATAATATTCACCCTGTATATACAAAAATACGACCAGAAAAAAGCACTTTAAAATTATACTAAGTACCTTGAACTCGATGAAATTAATTAATTTAGAAAACAATGGTCGCAATTATTACTAGCCCTACCTACCGAGCCGGCTGCGGAGTGTCGCGGGTGTGATCTCCCACTAGACAACTGTCGTGAAGATGAACAGATGACGTGAACTCGGTACAGTCGAGTATTTTTTATTGTGTGAGGATTTCGCACGTTTTAGTAAAAACTTCACTTTTCATCTCGCGATACGGATCAGCTGTGGGAGGCTGCGCACTTCACGGTCTGATATCTCGGCCCGAAATGTGGGCTGTTGCATTATTCAATGTTGTAAGTGGTCAGTGAAGTGTTCAGTATTCAAAAAAGACCCCCACAGTGTGAGCAAATTTTCTACCGTTAAAGAGCTATATATTATATATATATATATGTATTATTATATGTATGTATAGAGGTCATTTGGACACGGAAAACAAAGAAAAAATATGTGAACACAGAACACTCATTTTTTCATTCTACTGGTTCAATTTGCTTGACACGCGTTTCGCATTGTAAGGACACTATCTTGTATATTTTTTTTATTTATTATCTTTGTTTTATTAACCACTGAATTGAGTTTAAATACATCAACCGGTTTCGAAAAATACCATTTTCTTTTTCAGGATGTCATAACTATTAACTAAATACATATATCATTGTTTCTTCACCAGAATCTATTTTTAAAATTTTTAAAAAAACACCAATTATTTAAAAAATAAATTTAGTACCTAACTCAAATTGTCGCTTAATACAAATTTAGTCGAATAATTTTTAGGAAAAATTTTTAGAATAGGACTCGTAGTTAAATTTAGTTGGTTGTTTATAATTTCTTGATTAGTTTTACACGCTTTATTTATCTCCAACGATTCCAAATTATTTAATTTGTGACCAACACCGTTTATATGCAAAATTGACAATCCCAATTTTTTATCAAAACCATGACTATTTTCTATCAAATGATTAGCAAATTCTGAAAATCCGCTATAGTTAAATAAATAAATAAATCCACTAATTTTAAAAGTACTATCTTGTATTGTAAAACTTGTATTTATATCTATAGTGGAGGATAGCTATACAATTTTATTTACATGCGATAAAAACAGAAGACATTATTCATTGGAATTCCATAAAAAAGTATCTTTCAAGACGAAACGCGTCTCAAATGGGATGTGATTATGGAGTTCTACAAATTTAAGTCGGAAACTTAGCTCGGACGGTAGTTGCGAGCCAGAAAGTTCTGAATCCAGACTTGACAATATATGGAAAAACCACGGTATATCCAACGCAGCTTGTAGTCAGTCTCTGGTGCATTCTATATTCTTATATGATGTGGAATCATGGACCCCAAAGGCGAAGGAGAGAAGACGAATCGGTGCCTTTGAGGTGTGATGCTGAAGACGCGTGTTACGCATAGCATGGATTGCGAGACGCTCGAACGTCTTCATCAAGGGAATACATCTCAACCTGTGACGAATCCTTCAATTTTTTAAACTGTCGGAAGACAGCTTGTTGTGATGAGCCACGTAGAAGGATGCAGAAGAAAACGAAGATCCCCACAAGGCGACAGGCAGTTTTCTGGTGACAGCCTTCAGATCAGAGAAAAGTGGAGAAGCATAGTCAAAAACGCGAGAGTTCATGAAGATCACGATCTTAAATCACGAGGGATTCAAAGCTAAGATGATTTTGTAAAAATTTCATTCAATAAGATTTGCTGTAATAGTAGACAATTTGTGTATACTCCAGGTCTAATAATTTAGTCAAAAAATATTATGGATTAAGTCTGTTACATCCTGTATATTATATGTACACATTGGTAATGTGGTATCTGATACTGATGATACTGAAAGATTATCCTGATAAGACGAGACAGAGTTAAGAGTTGTCAGGGCAGAAGAGTATGGCTCTCAATCCTCTCTGCTCACCGTGAATCAGTAAGTAAGTTGAAGTAATGGAGTAAACCAGTACACGTCGTATATGAAATCTGGCTCGATGAATATAAATACGATCGAGTGGGTAGGGATTGACTTTTAATATCTAATAAACACGTACAATGTACACGTCACCGTCTACGTCACAACTTTCATTGGCCGTACAGATCCAGACGTGAGCAGATACCAATCTAGACTACGGTCTGGCCAGTGCCGTCCAACTTCCCGATGCCGGAGGACCAGAACAGAATTACCTAAATAATTTGATCTTCAGTCATCATTTCAACCTTAGATTACGAATGCGAATAGTCAAAACCTGTGTTCTCAGTATTATTTGTTGAAATAGAAGTTACCGAAGAAATGATAAAGCGACTTAAAGCATTTGAGATGTGGATCTACAGAAAAACGAACAAAATAATCTGTATTGAATGTAAAAAGGTGGCGCCTTTTCCCCACAATTTGTATACCATCTAGCGTTGGTGATTTATCTTCCACAGGCGCATTGCTTGTTATTTGAAGTAAAGAGATATTCCGCGGATACATTATGATTTATCAGTGAGTTTGGGCACTATGGATAGAGTTACAAGTGAAGATCTTATGACTCGAGCAAATTAAGAAAAAGAAGCATTTTAAGTAATACCTCAATATCTCTGAAATGTAATGAAATATCCAAAGAAACATGAGGTCTTGCACCTCATAGCGCACGGAGAGATTACTGAAAATCGGGGCCCTGGAAGAAGGAGAATATCATAACTGAAGAACTTGTGGTAATAGTTTGGCCAGTCTACTGTAGAGCTGTACGGGACCGCAGTAAACAAAGTGATGATATCCAACGTCCGTTGAACGAGTAAAAAACAAGAATAAGAAAAAGAAGAACAATCTGCATCTATATATAAAACTGGCGTCTCTTCTAGGTTAAATCGCACAGTTGCCTTAAAAAATTGCTGTACAACAATACTTTTTCGATATAAATATATACGTACATATATGCTTTTTACAGGACTACATTACCGTAGCGAAACACATAAAAGCTTGAGAAAATCGCGCCGAGGTATTATGACTTGTGACGTCACTGAGAATCGAACCCGGAACCCCTGGAATGAGAATTCAGCCGATTGCCCAAATAATTTAAGGTTATCTCAACTTCATCGGAGAATGTTAAGCATTGCCATTGTGACGGACACGTGGTGCCACCTAGCGGTGGTTCGCAGGAGCACGCTGGCATGCCGCATACCGGTTCCCAGCGAGCTTAGCAGTGGACAGTAGATCAGAGGGACGCGGCGCTAGTGGGCGAGGCGGCCGACAGAGAGCAGAGCACCGAGCCCAGAAATTTATTCCGCTTCCGTTGCCGGTGCTCTTAACAAGTTCTCTCTTAAAGTGTAACTTATTTTATACTTGTAAACCTAACAGCTACCTATACTTTATAATGTGTTCCGACTGCGAATCACAAATAAACCAGACAACAAAGCACGAAGTATTTATTTATATATTTATTCTTAATATAGTGTAAACGTAAGTATTTTTATATTTATGCTCTATATAAACAAACTTATAAACAAGATCAAAATAGTTTCTTTTTACTAGAATTTGTTTCATTTTAAATGTACGTAGTTTCTCCTCCTTTCTTGTTTTCTGGCATTCAATTAAAAATCTTCATCGCACTATACATCGTAGATTTCTGAGATTTAGCCTTCTTCCTGACGGCAGTTTCAGTATAAATACGATTATCTTTAATTAACACATCCTAGTTGTCATTCTTCCCTACAATCCTAGCCAGACTATCGTGTGCATCCGTGAGTGACCAGACACGTCAGCATAAACAGTTTTACATTTTTTACTTTTTCGCGTGACACGAAATCCGCACTGCTGAATACCGTGAGGTTCGGAAGGTTACCGTACTCTCGATAATGAGTTGGGCTCACACGCGGCCGCACGGTATTGGGAGCGCTAACGGGACGTCCATTGATGTGTGTCGGCTGCTGACGTCGCAGCTCAGGCCGGTGTGTGCGCAGCACCTCGCGCACAGACACCGGCACACCTGCACACCGGCGCAGCTCAAATAGACCACCGTCAATTCTGGTCCATACATTTCGTTAATAATAAATATTCTAAATATCACTGGGCTCTGACCGTAGCCGTTAAAGAGACCCGATCATCCCTTGACATCGCCATTGTTATTCAGTTTGCTGTGCTGTTGACCGGAATACTTATTTATTTGTGTTCATATCAGTATTACTAGCTTCAATCAGACGAAACATTGCCAACTCGCTATAAATACACAATTTTTAATATTGGCAAAATCAACTTTGTGGTTAAGGTTCATTTTTAGATGAACCTATTTCCAAAAATACCATATCCTTCACCAGGATGTCAAATTATATAACCAAAACGATATATATCATGTAATTATAATGTTTTTAAAAATAAATCTAGTGTGGAAATTGAATTAAGGATAATAGAATAGGACTTGTGCATAAATTTAGTTGGTTGTTTATAATATTAATGATTCTAAATTATTCAGTTTAAGACCAACATTGTTTATATGTAATACAGACAATCCCATATTTTTATCAAAAGTATAATCATTTTCTAGTAAATGATCGGAAAATTCTGAAAAGTTACTATTTTAACATAAGAGTCATTGAGCATTTAATATAGCACTAAGACAAATACACCAAAATGTCTCAAAATACTTTTAATCTGTTTCAATTTGTTTTTGAAAATAACCTTTTTATTAGATCATGTTTACATTATGAACATAGATATATCATTCTGTTCAGAATGGACAGGGCTCACTGTGGTCAGACTCGAAGTTACAATGATGGGCAATCTTAAGAAGACTATTGCTTTATCCTGTCCTGGGTCAGTTAGAAGTAAAGACATGAAAAAGAAAATAGAAATTCCTTAAACAATAAAAACTCTGCATATAAAAGAATACGAGATTCTGCACTCATCATTACTTACTTACTTACTTACCATCAAGCCCTTTCCCCGTGGGGGTAGGCAGAGAGGATAGAGCGCCACACTCATACATCTTCTCATACAAGCTCGCCGATTGTTGAGGCTTCTAACAGAACCATCCTCCATTATCTGGTTTACCTGGTCGTGCCGAGTCTTCCGCGGACGTCCTCTATTTCTGGTGCCATTAACACTTGCATCATATATCTTTCTTACCATTCTCTCCTCATTCATCCGTTCCATATGACCGAACCACCTGAGTGATCCTTTCTTAATCTTACTCACTATACTAACATCAGCTTTACATTATTTCCTTATTTCTTCATTCTTTACTCTGTCATAAATAGATTTGCCACAAATACGTCTATTATTTATTATTATTAAAAAATATTTTTTTTGCGTAATCATTTACCAATATTTTCAATCTTAACGCAGTCTATTTAATATCGTTACTTTATCGAGCATGCCATTTTATCTATTGCTTTGTATTATATTGGCATTTTCCCTCCGCCTTTGGTTTAATAAATTTTTTATTTATATTATATTTATGCCATTATGTCATAATAATTCACCATAGCAATTACAATACTTACAGTAGAAGTAAAAAACTTACAGTAGAAAAAATAAATTGTAGAAATACATAATATTACCTAAGCAGAAGTATATATGTGAATAAGAAGAACATTAAAAGATAAAAAAAAATACTTGTCCCGCCCACTGCAGCTTCTTCACTTTCACAATCCTCGAGTATCTGGAGCAACATGCCGTTGGAAGGTCATGTCGAAGGGCGAAAAGGAAGAGCAAGTTTGATTTATTAAGTGGAAAAATTAACAGCTTCTTCTCTGGTTACGGCTCTCAAACCTACAGGATGCCGAGAAAAGTGGAGGAGTGCAGTCAGAGGGAGGGAGTTTATGTAGATCTCGAGTCGTGATCGTTCAATAAGGAAGGAAAAATTCGTAACAATTGTATATTTTCGAAATGTTCTTTGAAATGACAGTGAGACCTGGAGCTAGCAGAAGAGGAACGAAAGTAAACTGAATGCAATGGAAATGAGATCACTTAGGTGTATACGCGGCAGATTCATTTACAATAGAGTAAAAGATAAAGAAATACGGAGAAAATGGATTACTAATAAAAGTAGTAAAAAAGATTAAAAAAAGATCGCTTGGTTTGGTCATATGGAACGGATGAACGAGGAGAGAATGGTAAGGTATATGACGCAAATGTAGATGGCACCAGAAATAAAGAAAAACTTGGCACGATCAGGTAAACCAGATATTAAAAGATGGTCCTGTTAGAAGTCTCAATAATAAGACAAAGGGACAGACGGAGACTGCCATTCAGGAAGAAGGTCAAATCTCAGAAATCGATGATGTATAGTGCGATGAAGATTTTTAATCAAATGTCAGAAAGGAGACGAAATTGAATAGATTTAAAATGAAACTGACCAAATATGTAAAAGATAAGTTTTAGTAAAAGGAAAGACTTTAATCCTGTTTACATTAGAGCGTATATAGGAGAACTTATGTATGCACCATGTAAAGAATTAAATAAATAAATAATAATTGATGGGCTTGCATGAGAAGATGTATGAATGTGGATGAGGCGAGAATTATCAGGCAGAAGAATGTAGCATCTCGGGCGACTTCCAGCCGTATCTTTTCTTGCATTACGAAGTGCAAGAGCTCATATTTCTCTGCGCGTCAGAGATATTGAAGTATTGGTATATAAATAATTATTTTCTGTATTCATCCGAACCGTAACATCTTCATTCGTAGCTAAATCTATCCAGCTCGGTTGCCTTATCATTCCTTCGGTAAGTGTCCACGCTTCCATTCCATAGAATAATATCTAGAACACATAGCACCTGACCATTCGCACTGCTAATCTAAGGTTGAGATCATGACTGCAGAAGACAGTCTTTCGTCTACTAATGTAAAAACAAACTCATTAAGAATACTACTATCTCGCTCGTGGAATGTATTGACGTTTCCTGATAAGTCCGTTGAGGTCAGGCAGACAACTGTAGACTGTTAGCGGATAAATGAGTATACCTACTACTACTTAGTGAACAGACGTACCGAGGTATTCGGTAGAGTTCATATTTTTAAGGTAATTTACTGTTGTAAAATTTGTATTCAATATTGTTCTGATTTTAAGAAAAATAAATATTTGAAAAACTTTGTATACATCGTAGTTATACCCTAACATCATATCTCACCATATCCTCGAGGTATCATTCCATCATACTAATACCAAGCTACAATTAAACATGAAATGTCGTCTTACGATAATCATATCAAGAAAAACTATTTAGAATAATCGCAGATGGACGAATGTACAATAATTTTTTTAGTATAAGGTGTCCCAGAAACAATCCTGAGTAGTCAAAATGGAGCCTACGTGACTAGCAACCCATTGAGCACAAATAAGGCTACCCGAAATTCAACGGTTCAGAATTTACTTTAGATTTTCAGAAAGAGAGTTAATATAACATTTATTTAATTAACCGTAAACAAAAATCCAATAATACAAATTTAAATGCATCAATTAGAAATATGTACAAACAGATAAACTCAATTTATCGAAAAAATATTTTAGCTGACACCGGGATCTCTTCTTATATAAGCTTTAGAGCTAATTTCTTAAAAATTGAAAAAGTCGAATAAGAAGAAGAATAAATTATATTTCAATCAACAATATAAAACAACCCTTACGTAAAAACAGGCCGTGGCTTCGCAGCGATCAACATTGGCCATGAAGCGACAGCTAACCAGTAAATGTTATTTTATTTAATTCTCTCAAAAAAAATCGTTTCGTGCACCGGATTCTATTTCATCGAGACGCGAGAAGCGTCTCAGTGAGACAACCGCGAGTAGGTACTGCCGGGTGCACGGGCGGAGAGGCGCCGAATCATTGATCCACATCACCGTAATTCCCACAACTGGAGCGTGAACTAGGCCTACTCCGCTGGGCCGAATAAGGCCGACCATGTGAATTTATTCACTTTCTTTTGAAATTGAGGCATTGTTTTGTGATGCCAAATTACGTTTAACCTTGTTCTTCTTTTTAACAGAGTCGCGACACTCGGTCCATGACCGCAGTCAGCAGTCGCTACATCGCCGTTGCGGTCCAGCCTTCCACTGGCATCAATCTTACAAAAACAAACCATTTGAATACTTGTAATAATAATTCTTCATCGATTCTTCAACATCAAACTGTGACGGTTCGAACTATGACCGTTCAGGACCTTTGTGAGAGAGGGGATCTCTAGGTGAAAAAAGGTCTGATTGGCCTGCCAATCACAACGGCTTTTATGAGATTTTCGACTCAAGATAGTTTCCAAGATATTATACGGAGACAATTCTCAATGGCTTTGCTAGTTCTTCATACACTTACACATCGAATCTCAGATACTCCCCATCTCTCTCTCGTCCAGTTTGCAGTACGTCAAACGTCAAACATCAATGACTATTGGGCCAACGTATATATTTTTAATGAAAACAATCATCTATTTATCAATTAGAAAGATTAGAGAATCAAAGTTCAAAATTAGTCGAAAGCGTGTTCGGTTGATGTAGCGAAAATGGTAACGCGTTTCCCCGGATAGAGGTTCAGGTTCGAATCCCGGTAGCAACCGAATATTTTTCCGATAGATAGATAGATTTTATCTGTTCATTTCATTTGTGTTTGAATCTTTTTCTCTCCGGCAGCAATTAAAACGGAATGAAATTTTGTAATTTATGCTTTCTGTTTATCTAAGCTTTTGTATTGACGTGACGATTATCGCTGTCGAACCGAACATCGTATACACATTGGGTTTTTGAATTTTTGTCTTTTTTTACCGATCTCAAGCTGATCATGCGGCCATAAAAAGGACCAACCAGAATCAGAAATAAACACGACCCACCTGAGAGTTACTACTTTAGGTATCTGAATTGTCTTCTTCCAATGGAGCCACGCGTCTTCCGCCTTCAGTAAACCACACTTCGTTGATAGCGCGAAGTGAGATGCACCAATAACAGGATGAAACACTGATCGGTACGCATGATAGCGAAAATCCGATTATATAATAGTCAATCTGACGAGTTCGATAGCAGGACGCCAATTTCTCAACAGTCTAACACACTTCGATCAACTCCGAAGGTCAAGAGTTAACTCTCCTTAACAGTCGCGCGCGGACGGAGGAAATGTTAGTTTTAAAAGTCACCGCTCGCCAATTTACGTTGGTAAACTATAACTGTGATAATTGTGACTGTGTCCATGTCTCCAATGACATCGTCATTTTTTTTTTGCCAATGCACCGAGTAACAAAGCACACCACCATGGTAAAAAGTGTACCAAATATGCCGACACGAATCTCGCAGCCGGTGAAATCTTTAAATTTGTTATTCACGAACCGTGACCGAGAGTACAAGTGAAGAGAATCGGTCCATTCCGCAGATTCTTTATTCCGGATTCTGATGCTGCTGACAACTCGGCAATCTACGGCAGATTGGAATAAAATCGTGGTCAGGGTCAGAGCTAATTGCCGCGGGACCTTTATATTTATATCTACTCGTGCGTGTGAAAAATAGACCAAAAATTACCAGAATATTTTCAAGTATCACGGGAATCGATTTCGTTGACCTTGGTACTCAAGGGCTTATGTACTTTTGTGCGGTAGTTTTAAATATATTATCCTATTATTCAACCATTTGCCTGAGACGAATCCTTCGTTGTTTTGGGCATCATGCGAGAAGCCCATGCTCGACTAGCACACCTATCAAATATTTGAAAGTTGTATATATGTTATTATGTAGAAACCTTTCAATTATTTATTATCAACTGCGCTGTCGCTGTCCATGGTTTGAAAATTTGATATTCATTCTCATGTAACAGTATAGATGTCGCTGAAGCTGAGACTCTTTTTTTTTTTACCGAAGTATGAGGTCGTATTCTTTATGTTTATAAATATGTATACAAGAATGTTTTAATTTTTTTTTTTTTAATTTTTATTTAGACCAGTATATTTTACAATATTTTGAGTATGTCCAAATCCTTGTAGGAACAAATTACTGGGATTTATCCCCTGAGGAATTGTCATCAAGATATTATAGATGTCTCACAGAGACGATGAGAGATATCTTTAATGTCAGTGGATACAACCCAGTAACCGATTCTTACAAAAATTTGGACATACTCTAAATATGTTAGGTAAATTCTCCATCCACGTGAACTACAGATGGGCAGGCCACGTCTTGAGGATGCAGGGAACGCGAATATCAAAAAAAATCCTTAATGAACACCCATGAGATGGGAAAAGAGTGTGAAGGTCCCACTTCGCCGGAAGGGTAGCGCAAAGAATGATGCACCAGAGCTGCTGCAGATTCTGAACTGGAAGACTGTGAGAATCTGTTCAGGAGACCGAGGCTCATTGAGGGCTGCAGTGCCACTGAAGAAGAAGAAATACCACTTTTACCTAGTTCTTCATACATCTGTTCAAGCATGGTAGTCGATTGTTGAAGGCTCTAATATCAGGTTCATTTAATCACGTTGAGTCTTTAATAAATTGTTGACTTAATTATTTAATAATTAAAGGTTTAAAGAAAGGGATGATATTAAAAAACCTGATTACGGGGTGGGTGCCGAACGCGAGTCTTGTCTTCTTAATTCGTTTTTTTGTTAATTAAATAAAAGGCTTCTGAGACACAATTATATAAATAACTCGTCTATAATGAACGTTAAGAAAATATTAACGAAAGTAATGTTTCACGTTTCTATGCTGTTCATCGTGACGATAAATACATTTTTGTATTATTACGATTCAGAGTGACGGAAAAATTAACAGCGTTTTGTTTTTCATAATTGGCTCTCTCTGTCTCGAGATAAAATACTGGTGATGAAAACGCGTCACGCGATCCAGCCGCTACCGCTCAGAAAATGCGAAAAGTGAAATCGGAACCAATATATGATGTAATACAGGGTGGCGCAAAATTAATCATCCAATTTTGTTTTTGAATAACTTTATACTAAATAAAAAAATAATATTTTGAGTGATGGAAATCTTTATTTGGACCTTTAAAATTTTTTCTGTTAAGGGGAACAGATGATATCCGTCAAGTGGCTGCCGCCAGTGTTGTCACACATCTGTCTAGTTTACAAATGTCAAATATGACTGACGTACGACGCCATTTGCAAAAATTATAACATCTTCCGATAGGGTGATTAATTTTGCGCCACCTTGTATCATCCGTGACGCATTTTCGACTCCGCTATTTAATTAATACGTATTTATAAGTCTGGAAAGGATTTTTTTATGACAGTGTAATTAATGTGAGTCATGTGTACAGTTCACCGGGATGGAAGGAAGGAACTAATTTTTATTACTTATTATTATTAAAAATTTACATTTTCAATAGTTTGAAAACAGTTACATAGCATTGTACTCTGTGTTGGTGGTTATTAATTATTTATAATAAAATAATAAAATAAATACACAAATACTTATTTACCTGCCCACTTATCGAGAGGTTAAAGGACATGTTGTAATTTTACTGAATAAAATGAGTAGTCACCGTGTTAACGAGTATGACGTATTTTTTTGACCAGAAACAAGATGTTTTATAAGTAAGTACATATAAAAAAATGAACCCAATGAAATATTCGGTGAACCCATCCATTGAGAACGCGGCCACCGCTGAACAGTTACTGATTGTCGTATTAATTGTTGGATATCATTATTATAATTGGCGTTTGTCGGACTTATTTATGGACACTGTTATTTTTTAACAGTTATAAAATATATCGCGTACGTATTGATAACAACACTAATTTGCGTAACGGGGTCTCTCGATTGGTCAGCAGTGGCGCCCACTTCGCTCCCGGAACCTGGTGACTGGGAGTTTGACTTCTACTTATCCTAGCTCTATCCGTTCAACACACAACAGCACAAAGGACAAACCATTGATACTCTCCTTCTTCCGAGGCAATCTTTCCCTGTATTATGAGATGCAATATCTCACATTTATCTGGATATCCGAGAAATTTTGATTATTATTGTATTAAATACTTACTTTTCTTTATTCCACCATAAGGAACCATAACGTATTCACTCGAAATTCTATCCACATCTGAAATGTTTCAAGTCGCCTTATCATCTCTTCGGTGAGTATCCACGCTTCCATTCCGTTATATAATATCGAGAACACATAGCATCCGACAATTCACATTCGTAATCTAAGATTGAAATCGGCTGCACAACACGCGGATAAATATTGCACGAGCACGTGCGGCATTTGATTTCAACAAAAGAATCCAACCATTTACTTATATTGCAAATCAGGTTTACAGTATTTTGTGTTTTTTTCAATTTGTTTCCAGCAACATTCTTGTCAGCTGTGTTCTGTTTGGTAATGAACATATATTTGGGAATTCAAATTCCACATACACAACGTCAAATCCACGATCCCATTATCTTGTAGAGATTGTTATTATTGATTGTGTATATATCACGAGGTTTTGTGAGATTGAAGCCCCTAACTATCTTCTTCTCTCACGCGTGTGAATGCATGTCCCAATGTACATGGATGTACGTGTGTGATTATTTATGTTATGTACTTAAATAAAAGAGCACTTACAAGAGTGAACCGACACCAGAGTTGCATAACTCGGGGTGGAGCGACTATGACTGCAATTAACCCAATAATAGCAGCTCAGAAAACTATTTTTAAAGTTATCCTAGCACTGACGAAGTTTTTAATCATTTCGATATTTTTGATATAATACACATATATGCCAATACTATCTACTCTAAACTACATATATAAATATAAACAGGCACATTTTATAGCAACTCAAATATAATTACCATTTGGACAAATAAACACAACTTACACATACAACGTATTACCAAAAGAACTACAAATATTTTGGACCTAGGCTACTTAATAGGATGCTGAAAGATTTAAATCGAATGAATTGTCCCGAAAACATGAAACTGAAAATCAAAACTTGGATTCGCACTCACCCAAAACCAATAATAATTGATGTCACGAGTTTCTTCAAAATAATATATTGAATGTCCACCGTGTAATTGCTTTTGATACATATATCGTATGTAAATACATAACGCATATGTATAAGAGGTAACTGTTAATTCGGTCTGATACTTGTAAACTAATTTATTGCTACAATTGCTTGTAAACTGTGCCCGTCTCAACGCAGATTACTCTAGTGAGACGGGCACAATCCAAACACAATTATACATATGTGTTACACAGATAATTAAATAAATAAATAACTTTCCGAAAGATTTCCGGTTCCTCCTTTCAGCGCCTCTTCAAAAAATGTCATCTCTTCGACGAATACTCATTACTATTTGAGCGAGCAAATTTTTGGGGTCATACCTGTTAACTTATCATCTAAGAAGGTTGTATTGGCAGTTATCACAAAAGTATGGTTGTGATCTTGAGAATCAAATTCCTTCCTTAATACGGAGTAAAATCTGTAGAAATAAGATCGTATATCAAAATTCAAATAATGACAAATTCGTATATCAGTTACTCTATCTCTCACAGATAGTCCATGCACTCACAATGGTAAACTTTTACTAGTACGAGACGTTCACGATAGGTCTACGTCTTGACTCCGAAGATAAGTATCGGTCGCGCTTGCAAGCATCGTCCTCTCTAACGCTGGATCACAATGGGCGCATAAAAAATCTTTTGCGCAATTTTTAAGAACAATGCTATTATTTCTGCGCTGAGGGAGAAACTAGGAATAACATTAAATATTACGATACCAGTATAAGACTACTGGGAGGGCCTGGCCCTGACCCTGGCTCCACCACATTACTAATGAAGCTGTAAAAGGTATCCCAAAAGAGCGGAAAAAGACAGTTCGATGATAGACAGTCCGCTATTATTAAAATGGATCGCTATTCGACACAACAACGCATTCTTATCATTAAACATTATTTTTAAAATTGTGAAAGTTTAACTAAATTTCAACCATAGTCAATATCAGGGCATGATAACCCAGTTTTTTGTGCCTTAAATGGATGGTATGGACCTCGAAGATACGTGGCTCCGACAGAACAGTGCCACTTGCCGCACGTGAAACAATGACATTATTGCACGAGACATTCCCTACCCATCGTGTAATCTCCCGTTTGGGCGACCAGAATTGGCCGCCTAGATCGTGCGATTTAAAGCTTCTGGACTTCTCTGGACGCCTCTGGGGTTGTTTGAAGTCAAAGGATGTCAACGAACCCACCAGCCCGTATCACTGAAATCCAGCCACAGATATGTCAAGACGTTGGCCTAGTGATCTAGTGGTCGGGGGTTCGCGCCTCGTTCCAGGACACCAGCAAGTCAGTCCTATTTTCATAGCGCAAGTGTTTAGCTTAGTTTGAAAATAGTAAGTATATTGATGTGACATGTATTCCGTGCACTCATCTTTATTAAAAAATATATATATAATAATATATAATTCCTACTGCCTACTTTATGATTAAATCAAAATTTCGGTATTTTCTCAAAAAAAACTGTATTCTATTTCAAATTTAAATTTTCGGCTCTTGTTGGGACACTCTTTATTAGGATGAAATGTATTAGACATATTAGACGAAGGTGTATAAGTCAAGCCAACTAATAACAACTACACTGCATACTGAGAACACATTCTCCACAATAAAAAATATGATCAACTCATTATGCAAGAGAAGATAGAATATCCAAAATGTTGGTAATCTCATACAGCATAACTCAGCCTACTACAAGACGGTCGCCACCTTCGATGGAAGGCGACACATGAAGAAATCGTGTCAAAAATTAATACCAAATCGTATGCGCGAGAACTCCTTTGAGAGAACATTGTTTGCGCTTTTAATTTAATACGGTATTTTATATTTTAACAGAAACATCCACAAAGATGTAATCCCGTGTTTGACGTGCTTGTAGTTTAGTGGTTACGATACTCGCCTAATGATCTAGAGAGGCCATCAAGTTATCAATAGTAAGAATATTGATGATACACGAATTCCGTGTTAATTTTTCATATTTTTTGGTTGTTAATACGTTATCTGCGCGCCTCTGCGGAGAGACAGCGATCTGGTGTGCAGTTACTGAGTAGGTACACGCCGGCCGATGATGATTTCACCTTCAGCTATCACTCACGGAGTCATGCGAGCAGTCAGTGAAGGAATAACGGTACCGCGACACACTCTGTGTTTACTCCAGTTAATGTGTTGAATTATGGATGTTCCGCGCGCCATGTGCCAACTACCTGATGTGTTGATTTGCAAATGGAGTTAATCGCAGCCTGTCGATACACAGACTGTATGTCTTATATTTAAAAACAACATGAATAGTACATTCGGCCGTTTGTATATGATTTTTAAAAGCGATATTCCACTGTGTTTAAAATGACAAGTGTTCAGTAAATGCACACTACTAGTGCCCAATAAAAGAAAGGTGAGGCATCACACGAATAACAGACTAGAGTAGTCGATACACAGTGGGACCTCGGTTTACGAACGACTCTATTCACGAACAATTTAGTTTACAAACAAAAATCGTGATGAAAAAATGCTTCAGTTTGCGAAAGGAATTTCGGTTTACGGATAGGCAGACAGTCTCAGAACTTACTATGGAAGAACCGGAACAGCTTCTTAATGAGCAGTAAAAGACGGTTACAGAGGAAATATTATTTTCGGAGATCTTATGTAAGATGTTACTAGATCCACGATCCACGAAATGTGCGCCAAGTGGAGGTGCAAAGCTTAGTGGAAAAATATCAGCCAGATAAAACTAAGTATCAAGCAACATTATAAAAATCAAGAAGAAACATATATCCTTGGATAGATTTTTCGTGAAACAGAAACCCGATGAACTTCAAGCGCGTATATAACACTTTACTGCATATTTTGTAAGATAACTTCAAATAATGTTTGTTACTTCCAATTCATTTTAAGTTAAAGCAAGCCATGGGTACACTAGATTGACGTCTATCATTCCAATTGTTTGGTGTGCAGAGCTCTTGAAGATACAGAGATGTCATGTCTATGTGTACATCGACCAGCACAATCAAAATTCTACTCTTTCAGAGAAACGGAGCTAACGTAATTCACGCAAAAGAGATGTCACGTGCGAGGATTTAGACGTTCTATATATTATCCGTGAATTAGAATAGATTGTGATCTATCTAGCTGAAACATTGGCATGCAAGCCTAAATACTTTTACAGCAGTGCACACGTGACACTACAAATGAATTTAAAAGTAGAGCTACCCCAAAGAGAAGGTTTTCAAATATTTTTAATCTGTCACAGTTCATTATTATTACAAATAGTCACAAACTATTAGCCCTTCCAATTAATACATTAATATAAAACACATATGATGTTTATTATAATAAGGTAGTTATTAAAAGTGTCAAAGCGATCTGTGATTGTAGTAATAGATTAGAATACTCAAAATTATCGAAAACTAAAGAATTGGAAAAAAAAATCTTCGAAAATAACCTTTTTATAACCACTATTTATTAGTACATCAACATGTTTTATTACATGCTTAGTAGATTAGTTAATGTTCCCTTATCGATAAATAACTTCAACGTAGAATTAAATATTAAGAAACAAATTGACTTCAATAATGATTATAATATGATAATTTGTTAAACAAAATTAAGAAGTTGATCAGATCATTCACTCACCAATGATTATCAGCGGGAAGCAGTGGAGAAAAATCCAGCTTTTAAATAATCATAAGGACACATTCTTATTGTGAACACAATGTGTTCTTCTTAATAATACAAGTTGTATCAATGTGTCCAAAATTTAATAAAAATAAATTGATAACTCTGGCGTCTGCAGTCGGTTTACTCAAAGGTATTTGAGATTCCGTAAAAATAATGTAGATGGCTTTCAAATAATGGAACGACAGGTGTATTCATTTGAAAAAGGGTAACATATGGGTTCGAAAATTTGTCATGAAAAATAAATCACAATAGGTAGTGTACCTTCCCCGGATTGGAAATAGAGATTTTTCGACAAAATTCATGTTACATGTATATCTTTATATTTAATACATTAAATTAGTATTTCAATTATAATTCTCAATTCCATACAACCAGTTTTTTATACTAATAACAAATTAAATAAAAAGATAATTTTTTTTTTAAATCTCCAATAATACCACTTATATTTTTATAGTTTTGTTTTTATCTATTCTTGTATTTTTAGTTTTAGTATACGTTTTTTCCTGAAGAAGATACCATAAGTATGGAAACATCTTGATTTTTCAATAAATAATGGTTTTAAACAAAAGGTTTTTCTTATCATTTATATAATATGTTGCTACAAAATAATTTTGCAAACCTTTTTAGATCACATTTAGATTAGAAACATTTACCTAGGTTCTTCTTTCTTTCAGTTCAGTTGAAACTCGGCTTGTAATGTCGTCTGGGTCGTCCTCCACTGTTCCAGGTCTTATTCGGTCCAAACTTGTGCCCAGGATTATCTATTTTTGTAGGCTGTCACTTTGACACATAATGTGGTTGTTCACTGCTGTAGACAGGGCTGTGGTCGGATTTGTAGCAGAGTTGAGGTGCTGTCCACGGGACGCGTCACATATCCATCTACGCTGGTCGCTATTGCGGACAATCCAGGTCAACGCACTAAATTATGATACGTGATTGACCATTTGTTAATAACATACCAAAAAAATCTGCCGTAATAGCTGTAGCGAGTATTGCGAGAACCTGTTGTTCACGTTGGAATTTAAGAGGCTCGATAAAAATGTTTTTTTTTTGGAAATATATGATATTTGAATTAATCGAGCCGCTAAAACGAAAAAAATTAGCGGTCGATAAAATTAACGGTTGAAGTGCGGAATCGGTGTCTTAACCTAAATGTTTTCCGACGAATGACAGATATTCAAATACAAAAGATTTTAAAGTGTAATTTATGAAATTTAAAGTTAACCCTGTATGAAACGGTAACATGTTGGACGCCTTCGAGATGCGGTGCTGGAAGTGGAAATGAACCGCAAGGTGCATAAATGTAACTGTCCAATCTCTGTAAATGGATTACAGAAAGACTTTCGACTTACCTTAGAGTTAGTAAATTTGATCCTGATCGTATCATTTACCCTCCGGGTATTACACTGAAAACGTGTCCGCTCCGCTAGCAGTTCGCACCGAGGAAGAACAACGAGCGGTGATCCGATTTCTCTGATCGAATGGTGTGAAAACAACTAAAATTCATCCTAAACTTTTATTTTAAAGTGGTTTTTTTGTGGATCGAAAAATTTAAAAATGGCAAGACGAGTGTGATATACGAAGAGGGAACAAGACTCCCGTCAACCTAGGAAATTCCTTCCACCTTCCTTTCATCCCGTTTTCCCCAATCTCTTGTTTAAATATACACAATGAGATAAATCTCAGTACCGTGCACACATATTGAGATTTAGATCTAGAGATTACTTAGAGATCAGCTTGAGATTGGTAGAAAGAGACGACAACTCAAATACTTGTACACAACTTTCGATTTGATTGTCTAAACTAGAACCATAGGTACCTACAACTGTCCGAAAATTTATACAAACACAAGGCATTAAATTACAAACGTTAATTCTGTTTTAACTAATGTTGGGGAGATTCAAATTTACCCAACTGACGAACTTTAATTGATAAACATTCAACGGTGATGTACAGCAAGTGTGCAGCAAATGAGGCCTGAGACGGCACATATCTGAGACACGGTGTGCACACGGAGACTACGAAAGCCGAGAGTTGTCTCCGAAGAACAATCTCACGGAGGTTTTCTCTCGATATCTACTGAGAGTAGTCAAGACTGCCGGGACTTCAATCTTCTTGGCAATGCACTCTAAAGGTGGAACATTCGTGAAGGAAGCGGGATCACGATCCTAACTAAATAATGCCTGGAAAAGCTGCAGCACTTTAAATAAGCATTTTTATGTACAGCTGCGCGTGAATACGCCTTCATCTCATTTGCTATTCGGGCAGCAGCTCTGCTCGCCATCGGGAGAAGAGAACATTACACTTTTAAATGTGACCTGTTCACAAATTGCACCGAGCGGTGACTCTGGCCAACTTTGGCTAAACTTGGACAATTGGAATATCACAATAACTACATTATTTGAACAGTTTTATAAATAAAGCATTGGACTATTTACATAATATACTATATACGCTCGTAGCGCATAATATTCTAGCGGTAGACATATATTAAAAATATGCGTCGAAAATGATGAAGCTGCGTGGCCTAATCTCAACCGTGTCAGAGATATAAGCATTTAAAAGAGTTTAATTATTTTGATTAATTGAAATGTATTATTGATTCCAAATTATATATTATATATTAAAAATAAAAGGTGCTTAAACTTAAAAATGATAAATTGATACATTCCTTTCAAATGTGGTTATACGACATTTTTGTTCTGTTATATTTTTTTCATAATAGTAAACAAATAAATCTACTGTCACAAAATTTAAAATTGGAATATTGCAATGCTGCTGTCTCCTTATTTTCGGCATTCCCCCCACCCATTGAACTGATCGAAAGCCTTATGACTTTTCAAAATCGTGGAGGTTAAATTGATAATCAAAGAGTTGGGAGTCCACAGAGATCGCGAAACGAACGAGTTGGAAGATTTTTCAAACTAAACAATTAAATAGAAAATAGAACTAATTAGGTGATCTCCTGGGACGATGATTAAACCCTCGACCGCTTGGCCATTAACCCAAATAAATTAGCCAGTATCGAACTAGGTTATTTCCCTGTGGTAAAGTATCTAATTTGTGTATAACAGTTATCTATAACATTAGTATACAAGTCATTATGTGCAACGTTCTTTCTAACGACTAAATAAACCACCTAGCAATAGAATGACCCCTTTCCAACATTCTGTTTTAACTTTTTTTTTGTTTTTTGTCAATTGATATTTTCTTTTCTTTGTTTATGAAAATATCTTCAATATTATGCTGGCGGTTTGCAGCTAATCGTGGTGACACACTTAGATTCAGTCTCTGGTGTAGAAGCCAATAGTGTAATCTTCCTATTTTTATAAAATATCCCTCAAATTAAATTAAACAAATTAAATGTATTAATTAGAAAGATATACATATAAAATCATTTTATCCAAAAAATAATATGTGGCACTTCCAAATTGATACATCTGTCGTTCCATTATTTGAAAGTTTACCTGATCGTGCCATGTCTTCCTCTATTCCAGGTGCCATCAACACTTGCGTCATATATCTTTCTTGCCATTCTCTCCCAATCCATTCGTTCCATACGACAAACCACATCTGAGTATTCCCTTTTTAATCTCATTCACTTCTCTAAGATCAGCTTTACATTCTCTCCCAATTTCTTAATTCCTTACTCTGTTATTAATAGATAAATATATGAAAAAAATTAAGAAGATTACGGTGTTAAAGCAGATCACCACAATTGTGTCAAAATTCATAAAATATACTTAAGTATGGCGGTACACATTAATATGCCAAGTATTCTACCGGTGGCCTACTGAATTAACATATTCGCGTTGTTTGGCGTGAATATTTGAGAAATTTCGCATTAAGGTCAATTTTTGCAAAATACCAACGACCGCATCGTCTGTCGGAGAGTGGGAGGCGGTCTGCTGAGAAGAAACATTTAATTCGAGACGCTCAAGGTGCTCGAATTGAGTTGAGAAGAATCGATTCCCGCACGACTATGATTTTTTGGGGAAATGAATCACTCCGGTGTCGAGTATAAAAACATGTAACGCAGATTCATTTGTGTGGAAATGCGTGACAGTGATCAGATAACTGCACACATAATAATAGATTTTAGGAGGATTAATATAAGTTGCCTCGCGATAACTTACACTCTTTTAAGATAAGTTACATTAAGTTAAGTTATTTAATACAAAGTCAAAGCGACAGAGTAACCACAATAAAAAATACTTAACTGAACAACGTAAGACAATGGTTTGGTCAGTCTGCAATAGAAGAAAGTGATGATAGCCAACGTCCGTTGAATTGGTAGATCACAAGAAGAAGAAAAAGGAGGAGGAAAAAGAAGACGCCGACACCGCATCTGTAAGGTGTCGAGTAAGTTCCTTTCCTTCGCCAATCAATTACAAAATTAAAACAAGTTATAAAATGAGATTGTAACTAACTCCATACCATTTGGAGAATTTTGTCTGTACAGCACGAGTGTTTTAAGTGAATTAATTATTTAAATGAACCCAATTACAATACACAACGGATTTTCGTATTAATCTCCATTAATAACAAACACGAGCATGTAGGTGCTGATAAAGTAGACGACAAGCAGGTACTCCTCGGCCATGTTTCATCAGAATTCATCAGTTCACGATTGGTCAATATTGACCGACGTATTCGTTTCACAACCACAAATAGAAAACGCTAATACAATGAGTCATTATAACTATATTAATACGATAATTAATATGTACGTGTAACAAATTTAAATTTGAAATCCATATCATTAATGAATTTGGCAGTTACTTTGTTGTGTCACATTTTAAAAATATATAGTTTTAATATTGACTTTGTACTACACGCTCGCAATTTTTGAGATAATATCACATGTTTCGGGAAGAGCACCCCTTCTCATCTACAGGCGTAAATTGAACGTCGGTTATGGAGGCCGTAAGGGTGGCTTTATTGTTTCTTGGAAACATTGATAATAGCGGTGAAATATTTGAAAATGTGATGTTGTTCATTAATATTTTATCCGAATTCAATTCTTTCTGGATTTCGATCATTTCAAGATTATTCCTCTATGTGAGACCGAGTGGAGTAATTTTAGATCTAGGTTGTCGAAAAAAAGGTTCGTTTCGATGATATGGTTAGCGTATTCGGAAAAATTATTATTTTTCAGATTTTTTAATTCGTGTATTGTAATCCAAAATCATAAATAATAAAAGAATATGCAGATATTGATGTCGACCCTTATAAATGCATACAACTCTTTAAACATTGTCAATTACACGATGTTAGCCTATAATTGAAACCTTAACCATAAACGAAAATGTATAACCATGGATAATTAATTAATCCTTTGGTTCCAAGACTCTCACACGTAAAAGACGTCAAAATAGACGAAGTGTACAATGTTATACGATTTATCATTAATAATCATTATACAGTACCTACACTAATAATTCACTAGTTGTACAACACTCCCACTACATATTTTCTTTTTTTTATCTATTTTTATTCCTGTCGAATCTTTATCTTTTTTGAATTAAATAACACCACAACAACTCGAAAAAAAACTGGCTACTTTAACACATACTGCAGTCTAGCAAAGTAGCCAGGACAATGCTGTATATATCAGAAATGGAGTCTACTCCACCCCACACAATAAATTACGAATATATACTTAATTGCAATATAATGTTTATGATGTTATATTATAATATATTCACCTCTGTTACAACTAAAATATGTATGTCAATAAAGTCTAACAAATAAATATCTTTTGATAAAGACTTTGTACCGCCAGCAGACGAGAATATACCCAAATATCGGCTTATCCGCGTCTGCGGAAACAAATCAACTTAGGTATTAAAAAAAAACAGTACAGTACAGTAATTCCTCACTTAACGACTATTCCGATTAACGAACTCTCACACTTGCAACCCTTATCATACCCCTAACAACACTATGCCCTCTGTACGAGAACATCAAATATCTGCGTCACATGTAGACGAGTATATTAATAAACCTATAGTATAGTATTTATTTGAGCGCTTCTTTGACAGCTACTTTCTTGATTTATAAAATTGAATTAATTTGATATAAACGGTTATTGTGTTCGTTTTTTTACAATTAGTACTTCTTGGAATAAAAAGGACCCAGGACAGAGAGAAGGATATTTATATTGACAAGCTAGATCGATTAACATAGAAAAATAGAGAAGATCTTATGGTTCGGATGGATAATGAAAAATATATATTTAAAGCAATAAAAACAGAAATCTATAATACTATTCTATGGTAAAACTAAAGCATTACATCTTTAAATTATACATAAATACGTAATTCGCGTAATAAAGAATAGGACTTAAATATTCATCGATAATTTAAAGCTGGAAGAATGCAGAATGGCAAATTTGGTCAGTGCAATGGACGCCGAGAACCGGATCCAACTGAGAAGTTAAATCAGGGTCAAGCGGACATGCTGCAAGCGACCGATCATACCGAAGCACACCTGATAATTCATTTTATTGTAGATTCATGACAATTTTTTTTTAAATGCATAATTGTTTGGGCGACGTTATGGATCGGTACATATGTTGTAAGAATCATAAAGTTATGTTTACGGGAGCCTGGTGCCCCCCCAATATATTACATCCAGCGCTCACCTCTTCTTTTGAATATAATCGTGACAAAGGCAGGTTTAACAAGAGAAACTGCTCACTTTTGACATAAGTTTATTGTCATAAGAAGTCTATACCTTGGAGCGTTTGCTAGAGATTTTTGTGGGAAGTGGGGCGCTCGGGGCCCGGCATCCCGGACGGCTGCGGACGCATTATATTGACGCATGTTATCGGGCGTGTTTTTGCGACTGATGAGAGCCTAGGGATCGTCGTCGAATCGAGATTACGTTTTTTTCAGCGGGTACCTCAGTAAAACCGTTAAAATATTTCGTAATATTTCGTTGAATTTTCACCGAACCGAAATCGTTTTTTTTTTTTTAATTAGAGATGTGCACACGGAATACATGTCACATCAATATTCTTACTATTTTTAAACTTGGCTAAACGCTTGTGTTATGAAAATAAGACCAACTTGCCGGTGTCCTGAAACGAGGCGCGAACCCCCGACCACTAGATCACTAGGCCAACATCTTGACCACTACAGGCTAAGGTAGAATCGATCTCGGTACTCTCTCACAAGATAGTCAAATTGTAACAAGTAAGATAATCATGATTTTTTTTGTGTTGAAAATGCATCAATCAATATTTTTTTACAATTATTGATTATTTTTACTTACTTGCTTACCATCACGCCGTTTCCTCGCGGAGGTAGGCAGAGAGGATAGAGCTCCACACTCTTCTGTCCCGTCGCACAATTATCGCCTTGTCCACATTCACACATCTTTTCATACAAGCTCGCCGGTTATTGTGTCATCTAACAAAACCATCTTCCAGTATCCGGTTTACCTGTTCGTGCCAAGTTTTCCTCTGTTTCTGGTGCCATCAATACCCGCATCATATGTCTTTCTTATCATTTTCTCCTCATTCATCCATCCGTTCTACATAACCAAACCATCTAAGTGATCCTTTCATAATCTTACGCACTATACATAGAGCAGCTTTACATTATTTCTTTATTTCTTCTTTCTTATTCTATCATAGACGGAATGCCATATTGGATTATTTTAATACTATTAATATCAAATTTTAAAGCTAATATTTAATTTTATTTAAAAAAAGTTTCCTCAAGTGAACTTTGTAACGAGCTAGCTGTCAGACTTACGGGATTTTAATATTATTTATTTAACTGAATTTGTTAATATTTTGAATACAGTATGTATCATTTATTACTTTATTACCGATGATCTAAAGAATTGTCGAACTAAACACGAAAGGTTCTGTAATGGTTGTCGTGAAGTTCGTGGAATGTTATCAACCTTTTGAAAGTCAGATTACGAACACTGACCATTCTGACGTACCTGTTCAGAGACACGCTCACAGGTAAATGCCGTAATCTTAATTGTTGTATCTTTCGAATACTACCCTTAGTCAGAGACGAGCCTCATTCAATGGACCTAATTTTTTCTATAATTGACCGGTTGACGTAAAATAAATCAAAACAAAAACTATTTTTAAAAATTTGGGATGATTCAAAAATTACGAACAAATTTGGAACAGTCGTGCTTTTAAGGGTAAATAATTTTGTTCATTATTGCGCACGATGATAACAATGAAAATAATTAATTCAGGGTGTGGCAAACCTAGTCCAAAATATTTCATGGGTATGAGCCTTATCTCAACCATGCCAGAGATATAAGCAATTCAAAAAAATCGTAATTATGCAATTATTTCGGTTAATTTAAATATTTTATTGATTCCAAATTATATATTGAATACAATAATTATTGGCCACCGGATTTCGAGCTCCAGGCTAGTTTTTGTTAGATAATTTAGGGCCTGAAGCAAAGATATAGATTAATAATTGAAAAATTTTGCAAATATGTATGGACTTAAGCTTAATACGATTGTGTAAAAATATCAAATAATAATATTTTCTGTAACAGTACACAAATTGCACATATCCTTTGAACATCTTCGACTCGTAATTTAGTCAGGTATCCACACATTGTAACCTGTATTATACCTCTGTACGAAGTATGACGTCGGGCACCAAGAGAAGTTACTGTGATGCCCCGAGAATTTTTCTTAGTTTTATGATCCGAAACCGAAATAAATCTCAATATCATTTACAAGTTGTGTTGAGATTTTGATCAGCTTGAGATTGGTAGAAAGAGACGACAAATCAATTTTGTATATTCGATGTTCAATTTAGACACTAGACTAGAACCATAGATACCTATAACAATTTATTCTGAAAGTCAGGCAAACGGAAGGCGTTACATTATAAACATGTATTCTATTTTAACTGCTTGTTGGGGGATTCTAATTAACTCAACTAATGAACAGAACGTCAATAGTCAATGGACTGATCTTTTGCGTTCAGCAATTACTTATAAACACAGATACCTATAAGTATTTATTGTGAAAAGTTTGCTAGATTTATGATATCGTCAATCCAGTAATTAGAAATCGGTGATGTACAGTGAGATGAAGAACTTCAATGATATGCCAGATAATGTATGAAAGGAGGAGTAATTTTATAGATTAAAAATTGAACTAAGCAAATATGTGCAAGATAAGTTATAGTAAAAATAATATTTTCATTTTATTTATATTATGTGTGTATGTACGCACAATATTAATAAAAAATAAATATACTTTTACATATGACGCAAGTGTCGACGGCACCAGAAGTAGAGGACGTCTGCGGAAGACTCGGCACGACCAGGTAAACCAGATACCGGAGGATAGTTCCGTTAGAAGCCTAAATAATCGGCGAGCTTGTATAAGACGATATATAAATATGGATGAGGCGAGAATTGTGCTTCAGGACAGAAGAATGTGGCGCTCTATCATCTCTGCCTAACCCCGCGAAGAAACGACGTGATGGTAAGTTAGTTAGTTATATATAGTTTTGGTAAGATGCTATGCGAGTGTATGACTCGACGCGAGAATGAGTTCGGTTTCGATTAGTTGCTTGGTAAATAATGTGAAATATTTACAAAAAAAAAAAATATACAGATTATGATTGATTGAGTCGCTAGGTATCTTCCAATACATTTAAATATGAGATATCTCGAGAATTCAATATTATTTGATATGTTCTTCTTCGTCTTATTTTAAACAGGCAATCCACCCTTCAAAAGTGATTTGTGCCATTAAACAAGTTAAAACATTATTTCATAGAAGGCAGTACAACAATATTATAGATTAGAGAATATTACGTTACAAGTTAATACCATTGTCGTTCAAGAAATTTGCTATCATGTAGCTCAAATACGGCTAGTTAAGGGGGATGACACAAGTTAAGCGGCAGTTGAAAATTACCATTGACAAGATTACTGTAAAAAAAACCTGTGATCCGCAATGGACAGGCAAAAAAGACACGGTCGAGGGTCTCCTCCTCGGCACCACACTCACACACAATCTAAACAAATGTGAGGCCACCCGGCAATGTCCAATTCTCATTCTAGAGATATTTGATATTGTTCTTTTAGATACCTTCCTGTTGGAGAACCGAGGGGTGCGGGGAATAGAATTTTAAGCCGATTACCCTTGTGATTGTTTGGATCCATCCATTATGCAGACCAGATAGAACTCGTACGATTTTTTACCATATTAAGTCTGTCATACATCGGGATATGGAATTGATGGGGAACAACTCCGGAAAGAGTAGCCTTCTTGGCCAGTTTATCAGCACATTCATTATTTGATATATTATCAAATTAAATTTATTTGGGACGCGCCGTGGTGTCTTAAAAAAATTAAATGTTACATCAAATCGAACAGGTTGGAGCCGTTTGAGATGTGGACATTGACAGATTTCATGAATAAGCCGACAAAACTAACACAATCTATTATTATTACCACTAGGCATAAATGACATTTTGAAAGTCATTATGTAGGGAATGATAGAAGGCAGGAAAGAAATTATCTTGTACAGGATAAATTAGCCTACTGCAATTTAGGAATAATTTAGATTGCAGAAGACATGAAAACGGATATGGTCTAGTTATGTTTCTCGTCTCATTGCAAAACATATCACGTCGTCACACTCAAAAATCTTCGATTGCAATTCTCAGTCAATGTATTGCAAGTATTGCAATGATGTGACAAGCGTCAAACCTTAAGCGGACCTTATACGCTCGTTCAGAATGACATTCACGAGTGAGATTGACATTCAAACTCATGGTTTATGGTGATGATTGAAGGATTGATGACCGTGAATGACGAATATCTAGATATTTTGAAATCCGAGCATCAATCATACCGAGTGGAGGGGAGATTGTCAGCCAGAATGGTCGTATTGTGGGGCTCGTCAGTCGGTCCACTCGCAATGATGGAAGACGTTGCAAGCTTTGACGTTAACGATCCTACCGACTATGAAGATGATAATGTATTGGAACTACGCGAACGAGACGAAATTTTTAATAAATTCGATGTCTTTGATATGAGACAAATATATGCTGATACAACTCTTAACTACATAAACAGACATTTTAAAACAACTCAGAATATAATTACTACATGGACAAATACGCATAACCTACAAGCCCCAAGAGCACATACGATATATGGCCAAAGGAACTACATATATTTTGGAACTAAACTATTTAATAGGATGTTGGAAGATCTAACCCAACTGAATTGTCCCAAAACCGAAAATAAAAACTTGGATTTGTAATATTTGTAGCATCGGTGCACTCAGCCAAACATACTGATTCCCTTTACCTTTAATAATTGTCAGAAAATTCTTCAAAATAATCTATTTGAATGTATTATATATAAGGTTTATTATATTAAAAAGGCTTGTGATACTAATTTATTAGTACAATTGCTGACCGACACAGTGTAAACATATTTTTACATTTGTATTATATAGTTACCAATAAATATTTGTAGCATCGGTGCACTCAGCCAAACATACTGATTCCCTTTACCTTTAATAATTGTCAGAAAATTCTTCAAAATAATCTATTTGAATGTATTATATATAAGGTTTATTATATTAAAAAGGCTTGTGATACTAATTTATTAGTACAATTGCTGACCGACACAGTGTAAACATATTTTTACATTTGTATTATATAGTTACCAATAAATATTTGTAGCATCGGTGCACTCAGCCAAACATACTGATTCCCTTTACCTTTAATAATTGTCAGAAAATTCTTCAAAATAATCTATTTGAATGTATTATATATAAGGTTTATTATATTAAAAAGGCTTGTGATACTAATTTATTAGTACAATTGCTGACCGACACAGTGTAAACATATTTTTACATTTGTATTATATAGTTACCAATAGCGATCTCTAATCTCGCTATTCATTTAACCAAATCAATGTAAACGTAACTATATAAATATAAACTTTTGAAGTAATAAAGAAATAAACAATTCTCTTCGTTTGGGTTTACATTCATTCATGCAGACAATTGCCTGACATGTCGTCAAACTTGCCAAATAGTTGGTGGAGGTATTGCTTCATTATTTTGGCTAACCGGCTACTTGGCGCTGTAGTCTAGGGTAGATTGATCTGAAAAAATATCATTTGGAATGACGTTCAGAATGATAGTTTAAGATTCCTCGTCATTCAGATTGAACGTCATTCGGAATGTCATTTTGAATGATCGTGTACGGTCCGCTTTATAGTATGAGCGTCACTAACAAAAATTGGATAAAATAAATAAACAATAAAAAATACAGTGAGATCTCGAGCAATTTAGCATTTTTTAAATCTGTTCCAACTCGAAAATCCGGCTCCACGGGCAAAAAAAAATTTGACAACATACCTCTAAACTGCATGGCTTTGTTGTGTCTCCCTCGCGCCGCGGCGCCGTCGGCCTCCGTCGCGTCGATGAAGTAATTGATTATCACTAACAGCAGCACCAGCTGAACACTCAAGAGTATGGCACAACTAGACTTCCTGTACACTGTCCTATTCTTCATCACGTGTTCCTTTACACTAGTGCACTTGGCTTCGTCCCTCCGAGAGCTAAAGGCGCGACGCGACCTGCTCGGCGGTGCCATCGCGCAATTTCTATTTTTTGGATCTATCAACAAAATGTTTTTTTTGGAGTCCACTAAATTCTTCATTTTATGTTTTTTTAGTGTATTTTTTGTTGTTTTTACATTATTTACTTCATCTGTTGTATCGTTCCATTCGTGTGTAATTATTTATTACCCACTCTTAGTATCATTTTCATCGCTATTTAATTATTTTGTTAAATGCACCGCACGTCACTAGTTTTCAACACGTTAAAAAATATTTTTGTCACTAAAAGATACTAGAATCACAGAAAGTATTTGCAATGGTGGAATTTGAGGTGCCGGATCGACTTCAAAATCGTCTCGATTTCAAATTTCGATCGAAGTCTGATGCTGTCTCCCTGAGCATGTGCGACGTCAACGAGACCCAAAGCCCGACTGACCAACTTCTAGTTTATCGGCCAAGAGTATGGCCTCGACTTGGGCCAGAAAGTGGCTTGCACCACCGCGAGCGACTCGGGGAAAGTTGGTATTCCACTACGCGTGCTGTGTCTCAAATACTTGGGTCTTTTGCGCCGGGGTCCGCGATTTGACTACCGGTTCTTGTGGCAGCCAGACAGCTGTAGATTGTAATACATATCGTGGAATTTCGATACCTCTTTCTCCACTTTTCTAGTAACAGACCTACTCGTATTGTACTTACAAAGTGAAATTGAACTAAATTCGTGTGGCACTTCGTCACGACGCTCGTTGGTTTCCTCGGCACTGTTGTCTGTCTCTCATAAAGCACCCGTTTCTTTTTGACGTGTCGTCAAAATTTCACCAGATTTTTTTTAACAGTTTATTTTTACAGATTCAGTGTGGTTTGTAAGTGCCAACAGGAAGACGGAAAATATGCGAAATGCATCTCGGTACATTTATTTATTTATAATCTTACCAATCAATGTTAATGTAAAAATTAAGTCAAATTAACAATTTAAGTACTATTATTATTTAAATTTAAAAAAATTTAAAATAGATTTACCTTTTTGGTTAGTTAATTTGATACCTTGAAGAATGAAATGGTATTTTCGAAACCGGTTGGTGTTTTAAAATTACTCATTAAGTGGTTCTTATAAAAACTGTTATTATAAAATCATTTTTAATTATTAATAAGGACGCATTTTTGGTGTGAAGTTGCATTTTCAGAACATAGTTCTGCGCTATTTTAAAATAAAGTAAATGAATCAATTTGAAAGCTGTACATAAAAATCTAAAAATATTTTGTTTCTACTAAAGGGTCTTAAAGCGAATTTTGTTCTTCGCTATCGTCAGCCGTTATCAATCCACTGCAGACTCTATCACTATCGTTGACCGTCTGACGATCTTTGTCGCATGTCACCAACTGCTTCAATAATTTCGTCTCCCCAATGAGACATTTCCTAGATCGATACTTGTGCCGTGAATAATTATACACTATTTAACCGTCCGTTCCCATAACACTTCAGCAGTGGTTATCATTATCACCAGACAAGCGCCTGTTGCCCACCACAACAAGCTTCTCCAAGCTATCTCACCTTCTCGCAAGATGGCAAGAAAGCTAAAGGATTCGTCTCAGGCAGGTTGAGAGTCTATCCTTGATGTTCAGCTTCTGCATCACATCCCAAAGACGTCAATCCAATTAGCTAAGTAAATTAATTGTTAATATATTCATTGTTTTGTAATAAACGATATCAAATCATTGATAAATTATTAATTTTAAAATACTTTCACAGCGATTTTCCGGATGAAGAAATATCAATAAAATTGTAAATTCAATAATTTTACATCCCTTATTCCATCTCTTCCTGTCTCGCGCTATTTCAGTATATTATCAGGGCTGAATCTGTCCTCACGAGGGCTTAGTCTGAGGTGACCCATCCAAAAGTCTCGATAATTGATCTCTGAATATTCGCGACACGTTTCCAAACCACCTCAATTGGTAGGGCCTCCGTGCTGAGGGTCTCCCTCATCGTGAAACTTCTCATTCAATCTCGCTATTATATTTGAAAGTGACAGTTATATAATATATAACCTATTGACATAAAGCACAGATGAATAGTTGTATATCATTCATTGTTTTTCTCTATGCACCGATAGCTCTATAAATAATTTTAATAGTAATAAAAATTTACAAATTCAAATTCAAATTCATTTTTAACTGCTGATGGGGAGTTTCAAAACCACTCAACTGACAAACGGAAAGCGTAGTTTAAAGCCCGAAACAGCGAAAGTCTAAGACACGGTGTGTAAACGAAGACTATGAAAGCCGAGAGTCGTTTCCAAAAAATCTAATGGGAGCAATATTTGTATCTCAGAGATTGTGTCGAGTCGAAAATCTCATCCGTGGATACGAGTCATTAGAGTCGCGATAAAGTAGTGGCGTCCAGTTTAATTACTATCAATCGAAATAGTATCGGTTCCTTACGGAACCGGTTACACATAAAAGAAGAACACACTAGCCTGGTTTTTCAATCATTACTTAGAATAAATTCCTGCATAGAAAATCCCAAAATCCTTCAAATCATCATTTCGATTACAAGTGTCAATGTCTGGTACTTATTATTCGATCAATGTTTATATTTATATTACTTATACAGTTGTATTTGAGATTTTCGCAATAAAGGGTGATAGCTTTTAAATTTGGAATAATAGATGTACCAATTTGAAAGAGCTGCAGCGTATAGGTACATAAGTTCGAAAGTTTGTCGTCAACTTACTCTGTTAGTGTGTGTAATCGATTAACGCATTTCCCCGGATATAAAAGGATCCAAGTTCGAATCCCGGTACCGACAAAAAATTTTTTTTGAAAAAAAAATTCTGCATGACTTTTAAAAGATACATTTAATTTTGTTCTCTAAAAACTGCAGCTTAACAATAATGATGTATTCTTCATAATCTGTGTTTATTGCTATTTATTCCAGCTCAGACTGAAGCGACCCGGTCGTTCGCAAGACATGTCCGAGCCATCCCCGTCTCTTCGTATGATGCCCAACATATCCTTCCTACTCCATTCCCCTTACTATACTGAAACATTATTTCACGGAATGAAATCATGAACACTTACCGAAGAAATGAAAAGGCGACTCGAAGCATTTCAGATGTGGATCTACAGATGAATGCTCAAAATAACCTGGATGGAGAGAGAAACGAATGAAGATATTATGGTCCGAATGCATATAGAAAAATTAGTATTTAAACCAATAAGAATCTGGACACTTCAATGTCTCGGATATGCGATGAGACAGACATACAGAAAAATATGAGATCTTGCGCCTCATAATGCAGGAAAAGATTGCTGAAAGTCGGGGCCACGGAAGAAGGAGAACATCGTGGCTAATGGAGGGGACCCACCGCTAGCCCAGGACCGGTTTTTAAGCAAAAGCTCTCATATCGGTCCTACTCATTCACTGCCAGGTTGGCATTATTTAATGTTAAACAGGCAATCGTGCAGCTCAGCGCATGAGGGTCCAAGCAACGATGCACGGCCGCCAACCAAAACATCCCTCATTAAATAATAATATGAACAAAGATACAGTAATAACACAGAGAGGCAACTAGGGAAGTCCACTAAACACTACCTCAGAGGAAACAAGACGGGCATAATTCTCTACCCTTGCACTACTGCCAGCAGATGCCGGCAAAATATGTAGTATCTAAGTATAAATTCAAGAATATTTATTATAATTAAAATATACACACATACGTACATACAGGCCAATCAGACACCCGCCGCAGCAGGTCGACCCAGGATTTCCCAACTAGAGAACCACACTCTCACAAAGGCCCTGTACAGTTCCAGATCGTGGCTATGAGAGCGGACCCACCGTTTATAAGCAAAAGTTCCTATGTGGTCCTACTCCATCGCCGCCAAGTTGAAATTTTTTTAATGCAACTATGACAACTGTGCAATAACGTTCCGCAAATAGTGACAGGGCGACACCGCACAGTTTACATATTTAGTAAATAAATTTCAATACAATATATATAAAAACAAAGAAGTAAAAGCACAAATAACACATTAAAGTAACACTTAAATAAGGGGTAACAAAAATAAATAACATTGGTTGATTAGGAGAACACATTCTTATTGTGAAGTTGTAATTATTCAGAACATAAGTCTGTGATACAATAATAAAGTTCAATGTGTCCAAAATTTAATAAAAATGAATTGATAATTCTGGCGTCTGCAGTCAGTTTACTCAAAGGTATTTGAGATTCCATAAAAATAAAGTAGATGGCTCTATCAAATAATGGAACGATTAAATGTATTAATATCAAAAAGTTAACATGTAGGTTTGAAAATTTGTCGTTAAAAATATTGTCGCTGTAGCATAGTTGAATAAAGCACCTTCCCCGGTTTGGAAAGAGATCAACAACAAGCAACAACAATTTTTTTCTATAAAATTGTTTTTATATGTATATCTTTCTAATTAATCTAATCATACGTATCTTTAGTGGGGGAGTGGAGGGGAAGATGAATTCACTCCCGTTAAGGGAACAATGACAAAATAAATACAATCTGACTTGCACTCAGAGCGCAACTGCCGGCAGATAATTGCCCAAAAGAAAAAAATATAAAACACCGGGAGACCCCATCAAATCTTGGGACTCGGAAGGCAAGAGAAGAAGAAGAAGGAAGATGACATATTCAAACATTCAAATGCACTCCGGCCCATTTAAAATGAAGAATGCTTCCAACCTATTTCTCTCTCTCTCTTTCTGGATATTTATCCAGTTTTTTCTTCGCAGAGTGCTACTCTTCAAATGCATATATTTATTTATATATAATACATTCACACGCAGATTGAAGACTCCGTTTGAAGATCAGTCCCTGAGGCGGTCTATACACGCTTGCACACTTTGCCACGAATGTACCGTAACAATCAAAATGTGGGTCGCGCGGCCGGCCGGCAGGTACCAGCCCGGCGTGCGTGCGTGTGTGTGCGTCTCGAGTGGAGTGTATTGCACGCGGGCAGTCGGACGCTGGAATTCAGCAGCGACTGAATTCATCAGCGTCGACCTTCAACATCGCTATCGTAGACTGTCTTTTTATTTTAGATTAAAAGCGAAATTGTATTAAAGATGGTTAATAGTATTTAATAAGTAATCCTACCTACCATATTAATTTAGTTCTTTATGACACAATTTTTTTTTTTTTTGTAATTAAAATGAATACCTCACACATTGAGTTATTTTGTCACTAGATTGATTTCTAGAGATGAAATCCTCACATCAGATGATAATGAGAGGTACTGCACGTATGTAATACATGTGCATTTATTTCGAGGTCTCCTGATAGTGATTGAAAAAAGTGCATTGAAAAATGTCAGAAATTGCGTCATTAGTCTCTGTACTCATGAATAAGCGTAATTGTCCTATATTCTGCGTCGTTGCTTATTGCGACTGTAGCGAGGGTAGCATCTGGTTGGAGAGACCTTGAAATCATCTGTGAGGACGATCCAGGACTGGGACTTGCATTACGAACCGAGTCTCATCTGATTAAAGTCACTATATATCAATAATGAAGATAACTGACCACGCCCCGGTCACTTTGGACATTGTTGAGAGCCTTCCTTAAGTTCGTTCATCTTACAGTCCATGGTTTAAGCGGCATACAACGCCAACACCGCGCCTTTAAACTTTCTTCCTTCTCAGAAACCATGTTTTGACTTCGAACTTTTACGTTAGATGGAGTAGTTCCTCCAAATTTTGGTCGGTTTAAACATAGTTAATATGGAGGCCCCGCTCGCGTCTCACAGACCTGGCTGTCAAACCAGACGCTTTACAGCCATTCCTCTCCGGTTAGCACCGCCCGAAAATCAATACATCGCGACGCAGCCGGTTCGAAAAGCCAGCTGGAGCGAACACTTTTCCCCCGGCCACCTTCTCGGACACATTTCTCGAAACCACCTCCAGTGAGCATCGCTAGTCACGAACTTTAGCTTGCAATTTTAATTTTCACAATAAAAAGTTGTACTACACACTCGTTGAATTATTTTCGCTACTTGTTTCGAGAGGTGCAGTCCCTCTCATCCTCAGGTGATAACTAAACTAAATATAGAATTGTAGTCTATTCGGGCAACGAGGCGGGGGAGGTTTCGGTCGTTTACGGGAATATGGACAATAAAGACCAAGTGTTAGGGAATGTTATGTTGTTAGTTAGAGTTTTCTCCGAATTTAAATTCAATTGTATTTCAATGGTTTCCAAATTGTTCATTATTAATCCTTTACAAGGTACCGAGTGGAGAAGTTTTAGCCTATGACTATTGAAAGAGTGGTTTGTTTCAATTATGTGGTTAGAAAATTCCGAGAAGTTGTTATTTTTTAGGCAGTGGCGATGTTCCTTTAATCTCGTATTTAAATTTCGGTTTGACCAATACATTTTTCATTGCAATCTCCACAAATTATTTCATATATTTCGCTTTTTTCTAATATAATTTTTTTTGTTTTTAAATTGAGTAGAATTCTGCTGGTGATATTGGTGTAAATGGCTCCCGCAATACACTATAAATACAATCCCTAAATTAGGCGCCTGACTATATTCTGTGGAATGAGATACTTAGAGATGCACGTGAACGTATGATTGGTGGCTTGACTGGATTTAGACACCGTCCGCCCAGGAATGCAGACCTATTTAGTAATGGGTCGAATCTTTTCTATATAAGGAATTTATTCGGGAATGGGTGACTCGTTGGAGCTCCTTAGGTGGGTAGTCAAGCCGGCCTGTGTGGGTGGAACTCCACCTACGTACCTATCTCTCACTCTCCATGCCTCGTGTTTTTTGCAACTCCGTTAGTCTGTCCGTGTAAGTGTGACTCAATTATTTTGTGTCTCGGCCACTGTCTCTCTTTGGGAGTGTTTTTGATGAATTGATCCCTGAGCCTTGAACAACTGCACCTTAATTTTCCATCTGCATGTAATACTTTGTTTTTTTATGGATTTATGTAATATGATTTTTTATGTATAAAGACACCACTGAAGGGACGCTGGAGGGTTAAAAAAATAATAATTGCTAATAACCATCTTGAATTTCTTCTCCTTTTTCGTTTTGTAATTGTTAAAATGTAATTGAATTAAAGTCGCGTATTTTTTTATTAGCTTTGATGAGTGGGACCGACAATGAAGCCCTAGCTTCTAAATCGGTCCCGGGAAAGGGTGGGTAGGTCCCCCCCCCTCCAGCTGTTCTTATAATCTCTAAATTAGCCCTATTACTCCATGACTTTACGGTCCAAGTCATCACCTGTTGCACATCTCTGCACCAGGCATCTCTACCCTGTTCCACACACACTTTTTGTGGTTGTCGGCCAGGCTGGATTGCATTTAGTTAACCTTGCCGCCCAGGGAGGCCCCGGCCCTGCCGGAGATGCAGCACCCTCTCTGATCACGGCGTCACGCGAGCCTCTCCACCGCGACAAGGCAGCAATCCGTAGAGAGGAAAAAAAATAAAAGTAAATTTTCTCCCCGAAACAATAAATAATGTTTCATAGAACTGCGAGAATCTTTTGAAGCGAGCTGATCTTCTGACCTCGTAATTGGAAAGCCAACGCTTCAAGTGTTATTTGTCACACTTTTTACGGCTTTTAACCATATCATTTCAACGAAAGTAATTTCTAATTTCACTGTAAAAGTAAAACAGTTTGACAACTTAATAATGAATGGTATATTTATGTATGCATTCAATATTATTTGTTGTTATTAAAGAAAGTCTGTCTCTGACCGATGTAAACCAAATTTGGCAAACATATTCTGTAACCGTTGGCCACTTCACCATACAAAATAGTATAATATTGAAGGCCACCGTACGAACGGCTGTTTTATAATATATTTTAGTATTCGTATACATGCACGCGATTCCAGACGATATGAACGGTTCTAATGGCGCAGTAAAGGACTCACTGAGGGTAATTTTTCACAGCAGATAAGAAAAGCCAATCGACGGGTGATAAAATTAATCAACTAGAATACTAATAAAAAAAAAAATTGTTTGCTATCGGGAATCGAACCTAGACTTCTTCTTATTCAGGGAAACGAGTTAACCAATTTTACTATATTAAGCAATTACGTTTTCGACAACTTTTGAACTTATATTCTGTAGTTCTTTATAATTGATACAACTAGAACAATGTTCTCAAATTGTAATTTCACAACAAAAGTATGTTTTCGTTAAAAAAAAAAATAGTTAACTTAACTTACCATCACGCCATTTCTCCGTCGGGGTAGGCAGAGAGGATAAAGCGACACACTCTTCTGTCCTGATACATAATTCTCGATTCTAACAGGACCACCTGGTTTACCTGGTCGTGCCAAGCCTTCGTCTATTTCTGGTGCCATCGTCACTCGCGTCATGCCATCCTTGCCATTCTCTCCTCATTCATATCTCATATTATTACATAGCAGATTCTACAATAGAATCTTCGAGAAAATTTTAGATGATTTTTATAAAATATTGAACTCTTTTTTATCTGTGCAACGCTGGGAATATCAAATAGTGATGGTATGCTATGTCACCAGAATGTGGTGCAATGCTGGGTCCCTATTGCTGGGACGGAAAAGACTGCAAACTACGAAGAGCTCGGATCACCCTTGCAACTGAACCGAGAGTGCATGTGGGAGGTTCTGTGTAATATCTACACCTAGATCTTAAATAATCCCACGCACTGGTCTCTCAGCCGTGGCCAACCCGATAAATAATGGCAGACATCATCCTCTTAACGAGGGACCATCATAGAAGATGGTGGAGAAAAAGACTACGTTTCTTTAATATGCTCTTATTTTAATGTTCTTTATACTCTGTTCCTTACTGACATGTACAATGTCTTTAGTTTATATCTAAATTTTTACTTAGTTCCTTCTACTTATCCTCTACTTGTCTCCTTTTTGACGTTTCTGGTTTTCACTATTTGCACACAAATCACAGGATCACAAACAATACAGTACTGATGCACCGGAGCTGAATAAATCCACACCGCTAATGCTCTCGCGATATCGAAATCCAACAAATATCGGTCTAGTTGATGTCTGCTGACGTCAAGGTCACTATTCACACTGACAAGACAAGCATCAGGAAAGGTTACGCGACCGATTCACAAGACCTGCCAAAAATGTGGTTTACGAATCCGGAACAAATTAGTTTAAATTTCACTTCCTACTTGTGCATATCAAAAACGATAATAAATAGCTAATTAAACCTAATGGCTACCTATCTCAGAGCAGGTACTTTATATATATATACTTTATATATATAGGCTAACAGGCTTGCATATAAATAAAATGTAATATTTTATACTTAGTATTAATTACTTAAAATATGTTTATATTGATGCAAAGTTATTTCGCAAATATTTTATCGGCACTGAAATCAAAATTCACGTACATACATGTGACGTCAGAAGAATCTCCGCAATAAAATGTTCAATTAGTCTAATGCCTGTTCGTCACAAAGGAAAATTAAATGGAAAATTGTGACTTTTCATTGAAGAGATACAAAGTGAAAAGTACTTTTGAAAGTGTACAGACATTTTTGTTATGAAGGAAGGTTTCAGATTGGTAAACAAAGAATTGTCCATGTAAAATACAATGAAAATTGGAACATTGCAACGCTGATATAAGTAATATAGTGACAGTTATTTAAATTGTATGTAGGTACCTAGGTAACAAATATATTATCGAGGACAATATGACCTGGCAACATCAAGTAAACTAGATACTGGAGGATAGTCCTGTTATAAGCCTCGATAATCGACGAGTTTCTATGAAATATATGAATGTGAATGAGGCAAGAATTGTGTGTGGCGCTCTATCCTCTCTATCTACGACTATTGGAAAGATTTTTTTGACGGTGGATATTAAAAAGTGTTTAGTTTTTAATATTTCATCAATGTCACGAACACCGCACGAGAGGAAGAGATAGACCGAGACTGCCATTCAGGAAGAAGGCTAAATCTCAGATAATGTACAGAAAAAAGGAAAAAAAAGTTCTTATTAAAGCAGATGTATTAACTACCTAACAAAAGTAGGCAAAGAGGATAAAGCGCCACACTCTTATGTCCTGATTATTGAGACATTTAACAAGACCACCTTGGTGTACCTGGTCGTGCAAAGTCTTGCTCTATTTTTAGTGCCATCAACACTCGCGTCATATGTCTTTCTTACCATTCTCTTCTCGTTCTACGTTCAATATGAACAAAACCACATAAGCGATCCTTTCTTAATCTTACTCATAAGTATTATGTATGCAGACATTAAACAGACTGCACATGAAAGATGTTGATGGAATGGAATTAATGGGGTTTAAACGCTACTCCAAAAATATGAATTTTCAATTGGGGCCACCCGTGTCTAAACAGGTCTTTAGTTAGCTTCGAAGACTTTTCGGGTGACGTTAATCATATACATGCAAAATCCAGCCGAAAGCCAGCGCTGTCATCCAGCCTGGTGAAGGCTCCAAAACAGAAACAAAAGACAAAGGCTGCGGTGGAGGCGGGCGGAGCGCGAAGCTCGCGAGCGGCGGGAAAGCGGAGACCGTTGCCGGCGAAATTAAGAACAGGTGGAAAAAAACACAACAAAACGGCGACCCACTTTTTTTCAGTACCTACGTGTGAGAGGCCCGAATTCCGAGAGCGCCGTGTCGGGCTCGGCGCGGCGCGGACCGAGCGCGGGTCGAATTTCTTGCACGCAAGTTGTAAACGGTACAAATTCTCGTACTATAATAATACTCAAAACAATTCAATCAATTTATATTAAGTTTACTACTCTTTGCGCGTTTTTATTTATTTTTAAATTAACGACTCCAGTATATTTATAATATTGTTACATTAATAAGGTAAATTTATATCTTTCGATTGGTAGCCCTGAGTTTTCTTGTTGGACTGTGTTTTCTGCTCTGCACTCTGCTACTTCTTAATTAATTATGCTATTTTAGTTTGGGGAGGAGCAGCAAAAACAATATTAGAGTCGGCTAAAAGACCACAAAAGACAATTCAGGCTTCAGGTCTTCCCTTTAGATATCCATCAGATCTTATATTTAAAGAGTACAATGCTCTAGACATAAGCTATATGTTGAGACTCGTCCAATATTTTCATGCTAATAACAACTCACCCCAAGCAATAAATCATGGACGCAACACAAGACAAACAACAAACATCTACAAACCAGTTCCGAGAGCAACAACGACATTTTATCAAAGATTCTACATGTTTTTAACTCCGAAATTGAACAACATTCTCAGCACCAACTGGAAATCTAATAATCACTTCCAATAAGATTACACAAATATGGACTCCATATATAATCCAATTAGGTAGAGAATAATCAGAAGCATGGCTATTCAACATTCTAACATAATCATTATACAGTACCTACACTAATAATTCACTAGTTCTACAACACTCCCACTACATATTTTCTTTTTTTTTCTCTATTTTTTTTTATTCCTGTCGAATCTTTATCTTTCTTGAATTAAATAACACCACAACAGTACGAAAAAAACTGGCTACTTTAACACAGACTGCCTTCTATCAAAGTAGCCAGGACAATGCTGTATATATCAGAGGTGGAGTCTACTCCATCCCACGCAATAAACTACGAGTATTTAATTGCAATATAATTGTATCTTATATTTATCATATTATATTCACCTCTGTTACAACAAAAACATGTATGTCAATAAAGTTTAATAAATAAATGACGGAAACGCCGCTTATCTTGAGTCAGAAACAATACAGCCGTCATCACGGTCGGTCCACTTTTAGAAACGCTCTAGAAAGTTTATTTGGCGCACACGAAGAATTTTTGGAAACCAACCGAGAACATACAACATCAGGAATCATCAGAGGATCAGCCAGCAGTTCGGATTGCATCTGGGAGATCGCCCGACTCTCCAGGTTACTGGCGGTCTGTCTTTACTAGAGTGATACGGTTTTTATATTATCAATAGAAAATCCAAGATAGGAATTCACACTATCGAGGTTGTTTTACATGCACAACTAGCATCACACGTGTGTGGCGGGATTTATAAAAATACAAAAAGCGCTTAAACTCAGAGAGAAAACCATTAAAAAACATATTTGATAGACGAAAAGGAGACGGCGAATTTAATATATCACTAGAATTTTTAAAAACGAAAAAAGCAGACAAAATTATTTGGAGGTGGATCACCATCTCCATCCTTCTGCCGTCATCATTCATACACGAACATAAACTCAACCTCCATAATACCATAAAATATGTTTTTCTTTAAGAAAATCATTACGTATATAATGAAGACTATGATGTTAGTTTTACAATCTTCATAAAGTTTTAACAAACTGATTATATGCACTTCCAACTGAAAAAATCGTTGCCAATTTTCGTTTTTTGGTAATGGTCTGGTCCCTAATCTGGCCTATAATATTAGCTAATTTTAGGTATATTTTAAAAATTATTAGTCCATATTCACGCTGGAAAAAAATATTTTAGAGCGTGGACAAACTTTTGGGCCTCAATGCATCGCATTGGCTGCATTGACGCAGTAACGCCACTGCTGTTAGCTCACCTCTTCCTTGACCTGCCTCCAGGTCGCTTCCACTGGGATATCCACTTGACTGGGGTATGATGGACGTGACATATAATATAAGAATACTTGTTTCTACATACAAAATAATGTTGGAATCGGTCGGATGTTTGGGTGGCATGTATTCTTTTTTGCCGTTAAATATCGCATATCGTTAACTCATTAACGTGCGCTCTCGTCGTGGAATCTCGTAGTTCGGCTGCAGCTTCCCCGCTGAGCTCCAAGAAGCAGTGAAATGAGATGTGTTAGGAGATAAATGATTTTGTCTGAATTCGCCAATGATGCCAAATGTGGGATATGAGGATAGCACGCCTTTGTCTCTCGGCGGCGCCAAACTAGATTAGCGGTTGCGTTGTGTATGCATGTGTTACTTCCGTGCGAAGTAAACCTGCCCCACTTGGTTTTCGGTAATTACGTGCAATGATTCTCAATTAATACGGATAGTAGACCACGCGGAAATGCCGAATTACAGATTAAATTAATCGGCCATCTTGCAGACATGGAAAAAATGTAGGTGGATTTATGATATTGTATATTTTTGATGCGAAACCTATTCAAAACTATGATTGCCTCGATCCGAGTGGCGCATAATGTGGATGAAAAATTAAATGAATGGAACCACACGAAGATACTATCTCCTCCCCTATCTCGCTATTGTGCATGACGCTTGTCGTATGACACTTCGCGCTATCATCGAAGTGTGTGTTCAAGAGTACTTCGTGTGGAACAACGGAGTACGTGTTCTGTAGCCAGAAGATCTATTGCTCCAGCGGAAAAAGAAAATTCAGATACTTAAAGGAGCAACTCTCAGCTCACGTTTCTTTCTCATTCTGGATAGTCCTCCATCCCCCCTGTTCCCTATTTCTGTCCCTTCTCTTGTTTAAACAGAAATAACAAAAATGCAAAGTTTCTAATGTATCACATCATAATATATCTAACATATCCACGGTTGCGCGGATAATATTTTTTAACCTAAGGCTTTGACTACAAGGGCACTTAAGAACCATCCAAAATTTTCTCAAGAACCTTCTAGAACCTCAATAGCACGACGCACGAATGTCTCAATCCTGCAACGAATTCAACTACAAAAATGAACAAAAAATTCTTCCAATTCTAGCCTAAAGTTGATTATCCTAGGCGAGCACTACAGCGGTGGCTAGACGCATTGAAGACTGGAGTCAACTGTGAGGGTGACCCAGGACCGGGACTTATGGAACTGCATCACGAGCCGAGTCTCATTTGATTGAGGTCACTATATGCCAATACTGACACGAATTAAGGAAGAATAATTTAGATTTCATTAATACGTACGGCTGTAAGCAGTTGTGTTTTTCCGTTGGGTTTGACCGCCCTCCACGACAACTCTGCATTGAGGAGGTACCCCGATATCTCTCCTTCTCTGCTGATGAATGAGCATCATGGTCCTTTGGTCTACTTCTACAGTCTCCCCTGGCTCCACTCTTGGCTCCATTGCAAGACTATTTATCTTGCTGGAGATCAGCCTCTCCTTATATATTCCCAATGTTTACACAAGCGGGTTGAGAAAATGGGACGTAGGAATTTAGTATAGGGACAGAAGAGCTCAAGGACCAATCAGGAAGCACGACTTACCTAGATTTTCTTGATATACTCATTACTTCTTCGATGATTAGCACAAAGTATTATAAATCTTCGGCACGTACTGCAAGAAAACTGAAACACAAGTTCACAAGTCATAGCTCACACACAGAGAAACTCGTCCTCTGAGGTAAGGATAAAAGGAGGGGGGGGGAGCATATAGGTATAGTAAACCTAATGGAGCATCCACACAAGCACGGCGACCGTCGATCTGGTCCTATCATAAATACCGCACACGTGATGAAAAGAAGACGTAGATCCCGCACCGAATAGGATCTACCGTAACGAAAATTGCGCGATCTCCGAGTCACGCGTCCCGCGGATTGGAATATGACGTTTCCGGTCGTAAATCGTAATCGCCGAAGGGGGGCGGTAAAGGAAGGAAGGAAGGAATTTGGATTAACGGGGATAAAGATTGATGATGAGATAGGGAGTCCAGTTGAAGGACCAGTGGATCTCGGGAAATCGGGAATCTGAAGGACTGCTCGCCTTACCTTGTATGACTCCTTCTCACCCCGCAGTCGCAGCCGAGAATCACACAAAAGGCACGCGGTGGGCAGATCTCCGCTTCCAATATATCATAAACTATATCGCGATATCACAAACTTCGCCGCGGCACACAAAAATAACAACCCATATCACTGTGCACACAAATTTACAGGATATCACCGTGCACCGGAGTTGAACAAATCCACACCACTAATGCTCTCGCGATGTCTAAATCGAACAAATTTCGTTCTAGTTGACATCTGCTGACGTCAAAGTCACTATTCACATTGAAGACAATTAGTACGGAAAAAGGATGGGTGGAAATTTGAACGTGGAAAGGTGTCAATAACACGATTCGCGATTCGCAAGATGCGACAAAAATGTGTTTTATGAATACGGAACAACACGTGTGAGGTGTAATATAACTAGGCTTAGATTGAACATCTGATATGGCCTATGTACACTTACAGAAATGAACTGAAATACTTGAACCAGCGCTGCATTTTGTCACGTAGGCCAATTTGAAATAACCTCTCCGGGTGCATTCGACGCCCTCTGGGATGATAATACCCTTATCAAATGGCGGAACATAACAAGGCACGAGAAGAAGCAATCTTGAACATATCCATCGCATGTTGAAGTACACCGTTACATTTGACGACTGCGGAAATTGTGATAGAAAAATTTTCTCTTTAATATTGTTTATGCCGGATATAATAAAATACATTGTGTTTGTTTTGTGGGACACTTCGGCACGCAAGAATAGACTGATGATGGTGAACAGGTTCACCGTTCACCACACAGGTAGTGGTGGTATCCTGCAAAGAAGTGCAGTTATTTCAATACACCGAGAGGTCACACTTTCTCTCGGTGGAAATCAGCTGTTGACTATATTCAAACCTGATATCTTTCGAAACACATTCAGTGAGTATCTACTAAAGCGCAATGAAACCTAATGGTAAGAATTACCTAAGGTAAGTGTGCACCCAATATGAACACATGTTAAATGGTCCATGTCTATTATCTATCCTCTACCCTCCCCCGCCCTATTCCCAGAACATGAGCTTTTTCTGTGGAGTTCTCTATGGTTTTTTGAATAAGTTGGAGTTATCGGTTACCAGTGGTACCGGTAGGCTGTAAAACCTGTGCGTTTCGGTTTCTCGCTGTGCGTGCCGAAATCTGTATATCTTGTTTGTGTATGTCCAAGAGTACTAAAGAGTGCGAAACAACGGAGTACATGTTCTGGAGCCAGAAAACCTGTGAATCCAGATACCGAAAGGAGCATTTCACAGGTAGGTCGTGTTTTCTGGTTCCGAATGATCCTTCAGCTGCCCCCTCTGTCCCCTTTTCCTGTCCCTCTCCCTAATTCCTTCCACACTTCTTATATCCCTTAATTCTTCACCCCCGTGTCCAGACAGATGGGATAAGTAAGGAGGATAGTACGCTATACTACTTGTAACACATATGTTATAAACCAAGAGAATTATAGTGCATAATGGATACACAGTATGCGAGCATTATTCATAATCAATGTTCCCTCTAATTTTAAATCACGATGTGCTCTTGTACAGGTGGGCCAAAAAAGTGAGAACATCTCGTAACACACGAGTTATTTCAAAACATAATATAATTAATTATAATTCTTAATTTAATTTTTTTGCACAATATTTAGCTAATCAGAAATCATCAAAACACCTTCCATATTGCATCATCTACTGCATAATTCAATTCGCAAAATTTTGATCAGAATACGGTCTTCTGGGGGGTTTTTTTGTCATTCTGGGCAACAATTTGAAAAAACCAAATATAAACAATGGGAAAATTAATAATCAAAGATGGCGACCGGAAATTGTCGAAATAAAACGTAATACAGGTAAATAGGTAAGTAAGTAAATTAGTGAACTATTTAAGCTATTGTTATTGAACCAATTTTGATGTAATTATATCACATTTTACGAAATGTTCTCACTTTTTTTTGGGCCACCCTGTATATTTTTTTGTGGAATTTTAAGGCCAGTGCAATTATTTGCGCGCTGAAACATTACCACACCAGTATGAGGCTACTGGGAGGGCCTGGTCCTGGTCCTGGCCCTGGCCCTGGCCCTGGCCCTGGCCTTGGCCCTGGCCCTGGCTCCACTACGTTACTAATGAATTAAGACGTACTATAAAACTACAAGGAAGCGGCATACTTCGGACACATTCTCCACAATGAAGAATATGATACTTGACAAGTCATCATGCAGGGGAAGATAGAAGGCAGCAGAGCAGCAGAGTAGTGTAGCTAGAAAGAGCTCATCTTTGCTGTGTAACCTCATAAAGTGGTTCAATGTTGGTTATCTTAAACAGGATAAATCAACATGGTGGCCAACTTTCGATAGAAGGTGGCGCAAGTTCATAATTGTGTGCGCGCTGTATTTTTTAGTGTGCCCTATGATGCCAAATTGTATGCGCCCCCACATCCGCACACCTAATAATGCCTAGAAATCATCGCAATATTTTCATATTAAATTAGGGAATTTCAATCACTATAATAATTATTTAATTTGTAATACTATAATAATTAATCGGGCGGGTGGGTAAAAAACCTAGAATATTTTTAGCCAATAACTTTTTTAACTAACGATAAATAAAAACTTTTTTTTATAAGGCATTAATAACCCGGTGATAAAATGATTAAATACAAGTTATTCGGTAAAATTGTTAGATTGATAATGCCCTCGCAAGGCGAAACGCGTCTCAAGTAAATTAAACGAGGAGAATAAAAAAAAAATATCGTTGTCTGTTGGGAGGATGCAATTCAAGCCAACAATATTTCATACAAATTAAATGTATTAATTATACAGATGTACATATAAAATCGATTAATCGAAAAAAATATTTTCTTTGCTACCGGAATTCGAACCTGGATCTCTTGCCTTGTGCTGGATGCGTATTTAAAACTCAAAACTATGAATAATAACTCACTGGAATGCGGACTCTATAAATCCTCCAATTGCGCATTCCCACACACAGCATGCATATCTTAAAGTCTCGTGTCCGCGGTGATCTCTCAATGAGACTGATATATGAGGATGATTACAGACAAGACTACCGGGCCTGCACGTACCTGTGGTAAACTTTCTTCAAAGCCTCGTGCAAATTTCCACAATCACGTCGTCCGCCGGAGTTGACAAAAGGCACCGACTGAACTTGTATGTTCTGCTCTATAAACAGCGGAAATGATTCAAACGTCGGGTGAAGACTGGAGGCGGCCGTCGGCAAACTAGATTGTGCTGACCGGCAGGGCTGGCTCAACTGCTGACTCTACAAACCCGGTAATCGAGTTCGGCAGCGATCTCTGGATCTTCAGATCGACCAAATCTGGCAATCTGTGTATGTCAAAAACTTTAACGATACGCCCGCGTTGAGAGTGTTTCGTTGACGTTGTAGTTCTTGCAGAATGGAGACATTTGTGCGATTTGCTATCCACGCTATGAACAGTATTTACCTCCAACACGACATCTCAAATTGAATCTATTAACAGTATATTCCTTGCCTTTAGAGTCAACGATTCCAAACCGTGGAGAAATATTCTCTGGCCTCGATTATTTTATATATACGGTTTTCATTCCACATCTGAAAATTTCAATGTCTGAAAAAATATTCATCTGTGAAGGTAAATTACTACGGTTGGGGTAGACACAAAGCGGCATCTATGGGAACCAAAACTACGCTCACATCACCACACATTTCAAAAAGGCGCCGGCTCGGTTCACGCGGGACACCATTTCTTTGTAACTACATAACTTTGCGCGTAACTCAATTTTATTGTATTAAATAAACCCATGTCTAACCAGTAAGTACTCTTTTACTCATGCAATACTTCATATGACCTCTTAATTACACACAGTCGTCATTATTATAAACATATATATTCTAGTAACCTTGCTTTAATAAGTACAGTTTGCACAGTACGCGTTTCTGTTAAATCACCATTACTATCATTACTACCTGCTTACCCTCATACACAACCAAGATACGAATATAGGATGGTAAACCGGCTTGGGAGCGGATTACCATTTCTATTTAATCTTTCTGATATCGCATAACAAACACACAAAGACATGAAAATGAGTGCAACCCTGAACAGTCGATGCAATTTTCTATAGAAAGCCAACGCAGCGCAAATTGTTTCCGATTACTACGTTGAATGCAGACGAATCGATACCTCGAGTAGATGTACCTGACGACAATTTAATCAGCAATATACATGGTGATCCAAAAATATTTAGCTATTTAACACCTTCATATGATGCAAGAACAGCTGGACACGTTTTATAAAAGTATAGGGTAGATAATATGTGCGCTTTAACTTGTCGAGTCACTCGGATGGAGGACATCCTCAGATGTTGGTGTATGTCGCAGTATGCATGAATGTGGAATGAGCGAGTGAGTACATATGCTATGCTGTATACACAAGAGCGAGGTATTTAATTAAAACATGACTTACAATTTTATTGCGGGTCGATTCACAATTGAAAGTACAACAATTAGAAAGTTAATTTGCACAAATAAAGTGGGCGGCTTTCGCTGGCTTCTCGGAGGTGTCAGTCTCGATGTATTGTTATCCGCATTGGCTGTACAGAGCTTGAATTAACGGCCGGGAATTATGCGGCGCGTTCAAAAGTATTTTGTAAAGTAAGGCCCGAGACGGCGAATCTTTGAGACCTAGTGTGTACACGGGAACTACGTGACCACCCCTGCAACAACGCTGAATATCGTTCCAGGGCATATCTAAGTTATGAATATATATGCGTTATATTATATTAAACAACTTTATAAAATAAATAAAAATACTATTACAATTACTGAGTGATCTTATCCGCAACAACACTGTCTATCATTCAAGATAACCGACGCTCCGTGTTGTTGCAGGAGGGAGATTCAATTCGTCGTCCATCTTTCAAAGAGGCGTATCTCGAATTTGTTTATTTTACAGCAGGCGATATATTGACAAATTTTTCACTATAGAAAAAAATTTTAAAAAATTAACGATTTTTACGGACGTGTTTTAATTTAATGACAGTGGGATTTGTATTTATTCTATAAATGTAATTTAATGTCAGTGCGACTTGTATTTACTCTATAAAAGTAATTTAATATCAGCGCGACTTGTATTTACTCTATAAATGTAATTTAATATCAGCGCGACTTGTATTTACTCTATAAATATAATTTAATGTCAGCGCGACTTGTATTTACTCTATAAATGTAATTTAATATCAGCGCGACTTGTATTTACTCTATAAATATAATTTAATGTCAGCGCGACTTGTATTTATTCTTTAAATGTAATTTAATGTCAGCGCGACTTGTATTTATTCTTTAAATGTAATTTAATGTCAGCGCGACTTGTATTTATTCTATAAATGTAATTTAATGTCAGCGCGACATGTATTTATTCTAAATATAATTTAAGAATTGCACATCGCAATAAAAGTAGTTACGTTAAAATATTTGTATGTAACATTATTTGATTGGAGTAATATGCCTGTTGGAATGGATTATGGGCATGCGTTCGGACAAGGTAACCACAGTCGTTCGCATCTCAGGGAGCGCAAAATCTTTTACAAATCTCATTCGTAGCCATTATCACAAAATGGTGAAATTGTCGTCTCTTGCCTGATGAGTGTGCGCACTGCGAAGTACATCACTAGAATTCAATGTCACCCGAAGGGTGCGGACCATCGCCAGATCGTCTCCGGTGTCCAGGTCGCGCGTGGCCGGTTATTATTCAACAGTCGGGTGGCACTTACCGTTGGCATAAGTGATGATTTTAGACCGGTCGATTCGCTTTTTATACCTGGCAGGTAGTCGGTGCGGCCGCAACCTACCTGGGCGCATTCTGCGGGGCGTGGCTCCACGCACTTCGCAGTCATAATAAAAAGTTAACACATCTTATATCCATCAATCTATTACAAGTATCAGCAATACAATTATATCACAGCTTTTGAAGTCAAAGATACAATTTATGTCATCGTCATCGGAAGACTGTCCGTCACGATCGTTGATCCTCAGGTGAGAATACTCTAATTTAGGATGACGGATAACCATTGGTATTATTTTTCTTGTGCTCTATCATCGCTTTGTTGAATGCGACCCGGTGCAGCTCTACACTAAACTGGCCTGACCATTGCCTCAGGTCTTGTTTGGTGTCCTCCCCTAGTTGCCCCTCTGTCTTATTACTGTATCTTTGTTCATATTATTATTGTATAACAAGAACACGGCTTCCGCACGCCAATGTGAAAAATTGAAGAGTTAAAATTATTCGACATCTGGGAGTACTGATCGACGATTATCTTAACTGGGAAGAACACATATCGAACCTAGCTAAACGCATAAGAAAACTAATTTACTTTTTTTAAAGAATACAATGTATAGTTGATTATAAACTCTTAAGATCGGTGTACTTTGCACTCTGCTACTCCTTAATTAATTATGCTATTTTAGTCTGGGGAGGAGCAGCAAAAACAATATTGGAATCGGCTAACTACAGTTTCAGAGCTAACAACATGTAGAAACGTTGATAAAATGTGGTTGTTGCTCTCGGAACTAGTGTGTAGATGATTTATTACTTGGGGTGAGTTGTTGGGATGAGTATACGACGACATATAGATTTGTCTCATGTCTAGGACATTGTATATCATTAATTACATTTTGAAATCTGAATTATATTGTTTATTTTCTATTTAAAATAGCTTTAAATTATTATAGATTTCTATCACCACGACACTCTAATTTATACCAATAAAATAGCCAAGTGAGATGTCAGAAGGTAGAAAGTGGTTTATAAAATGTTCAGACGTCACCGTTATTTACACTGGTGTAGTAATTCACGAGTAAATTAGCTGTTTAATACAAAAAGTGGTCAAAGACCACAACATCGATATATTGTTATTGAAAACAATTCCGATTTATGTGAAATTTCTAATTAAAAAATATATTTATAATCAGCACAGTTAAACAACAGTAGTTTTCTAATTTATTTGAAGTCACGGTGTCAAATGTCTCAACAATAATTAATCTAAGATTACCAAAACCGATAAAAATCTCTAGAAATTCCTGATCTCGGGGACAGTTGAGGAAAAGTCAGCATGCGTCCTGCAAGATGTGTACACTTTAAGGGTACTCTTTAAACGCTGCAATTAATTAAACATACGCCTACGGAATTAATCATATGTTAAAATAAAACACTCGTTTAATTAAGGACATTATTAATGTAACAATTTAACTCAGTACCTTATATTATATTATATTATTAAATACTAAATTAATGTATTAATTATAAATATATACATATAAAATCAATTTTGTCGAAAAATATTGTTTTTGCGTCACCGGGATTCGAACCTGGATCTCTATTTCCAATCCGGGGAAGTACACTACCAATTGTGTTATAACGCCAGTATTTTTCATGACAAATTTTCGAACCTATATGTTACACTTTTTCAAATGAATACACCTGTCGTTCCATTATTTGAAAGCCATCTACATTATTTTTACAGAATCTCAAATACCTTTGAGTAAACCGACTGCGGACGCCAGAATTATCAATTCATTTTTATTAAATTTTAGACACATTGATACAATATAATAACATAACATTAATATTATATTATATTAATTCAGTGCGATGCCTCGACCCTGCGACAAATCCAACCACAGCAAGCCCTATCTACCGCTTCTAATGTGGGCGAAATTATTCTGAGCACAAGACCTGGAAGAGTGGCACGGCGGCGGATAGATGGCAGGAGCGAGGGCGACCCTGGACCGGGACTTGTGGAGGTGCATTACGAGCAGAATCTCATCTGATTAAATGTATGAATTAGGAAAAATCGCCTGTTTGATAAAAATATAGTTGTATTCATATGAAGGAAACCCCATTGTGCCCCAGCCTGTCCCGGAATCTGTTTGAGAGTCGCCTCGCTTCAATTCCGCTGAACAAAGCAACGCGTGCGATAATTTACAGAATCTTCAAAGCTTCTTAATAAGAAAGAAATAAAGTTAGATCAGTTAATTATTTTCCTTCATAGTTAATTTGTTTTTTTCATTGTTATGGGACACAATTTTTACCTTTGTTCATTATTACATTTTTATGACATCTTTATTACATCCAGCCATTAACCGACATAGGCTGGCTCCGGTATCATCGCACCAAACCTATAAAGCACAACACAATTTGACGTAGACTCGTTATCATATTGATTCCAGAAGGCGGCCAGAGAGAAGCTATGGAAGTCATGCACCCTCAAGAGGGGAGGGTAAACGTCACTTGTACGTGTTGAAGTCGCAAAACTCAGAGTCAGAGATCAGCAGAAATTCACCCTGTCCAGGTCGCGAGAGGGCGCGAGGGAGAGCCAATGGAATTCTCCGCTGAGTCTCCCTAGCCAGGCATCGTCCATCCCAGCAACCCCCAGCGGGAGACCCACACCCTAATAAATTCTCAGAAAATTCCGAGATTCCTTTAATTACCTTAATTCCCGCAATCGTGACCTTACGTAGATCACTCATAATCACGCGGCATTATAATTTGTACTCTTATATATGTTCTTTCACCTTGTATGTGCTTACATTTTATTAATACATATTGTATTGAACTTTAGTATTTTTATTCTCTCATTTTATATATTTCCACTTTTACTTTCCCTTGTATCTTGTATGTGTTTACTTTCATTTTGTATTTAAATTGTGCCGTCTTCGATGAGTTAATTTGGTTTGTGAAATATGATTTGTTTGCCAATTTGCCCTAAAACAGACTTGCCTAGTCGGGCAATGCATTTTTAAAATCTGTTTTAAAAAATCTACATGTGACAAACTGTTTATTTAGCTATACAATATATATTATATGTGTCTAAGAAATGAATTTTAAAAATATAAAAAATTACATAGATCATTGTCATTGTATATTTCCGGTGATTAAGATTTCTCTAAGATATCTCTTTTCCTTTTCCTTTCTTTAGGAATGTTGTTTTCTAAGGAAGGAAAAAGTCCTCCTGTAATCCTTAATTTCTGGAGGATATAGACACTTGTGCGCCTCGCGGTCCATAAGATTATAGTCAAGTCTCATAGATTATAGAGTGGGGTATATCGCAAAGAAGACTCGAGTCGGTCGCCATCAGCGCGAAAGTACTCCTACAAAATACGGCGAAACTCAGCTGGCAGATTCGACTCCGCGTCAAGAGCGCACACGACGAAGGCCGCGCACAATAGTGCACATCACGAAGCCTCTTGACCGATATACAAATTCGCCCAATTACCAATTTCACGAGTGACGTCGCAACTTTGAAGCAGAATTAATTACCAATTTGATATTGTTTAGCGGATCAATACGAAACTTTCAAATCGAATGAATGAAGATATTTCCACGTTGAAGACTTTCTCCGAAATTTCGCCAATTATTTATGTTTATATCCTATTGATAAACTCGAATCCGACCCCGATTACGATCCTTTTTACTTCAATCTTCCACTTTCCACTGGACCAACTAGTATTATCAACTTTCCAATGGTTAAAGTGATTACACTCAAATATGAATTAAATATATTAATTAGTAAGATATACATGTAAAATCAATTTTATCGAAAAATATTGTTGTTGCGCCATCGGGATTCGAACCTGGATCTCTTTCCTAACCGGGAAAGGTACATTAAATTAAATTAAACGTATTAATATCAAAAAGATAACATATAGGTTCGAAAATTTGTCGCTGTAGCATAGTTGGATAATGCACCTTCCCCGGTTAGAATCCCGGTGGCGCAACAACAATATTTTTCAATAAAATTGATTTTATATGAATATCTTTCTTGTTAAGGAAAACACATTCTTATTGTGAAGTTGTAATTATTCAGAACATAGGTCTGATATATCATAGATATCACAGACCTATGTTCTGAATAATTACAACTTCACAATGAGAATGTGTTCTCCTAATAATATATGTTGTATCAATGTGTCCAAAATTTAATAAAAATGAATTGATAATTCTGGGGTCTGCAGTCGGTTTACTCAAAGGTATTTGAGATTCTGTAAAAATAATGTAGATGGCTTTCAAATAATGGAACGACAGGTGTATTCATTTGAAAAAATGTAACATATAGGTTCGAAAATTTGTCAAGAAAAATACTGGCGTCATAGCACAATGGTAGTGCACTTCCCCGGATTGGAAATAGAGATCCAGGTTCGAATCCTGGTGGCGCAAAAACAATATTTTTCGACAAAATTGATTTTATATGTATATATTTATAATTAATACATTAATTTAGTATTTAGAATATCTTTCTAATTAATATATTTAATTAGTATTTAAAGTATTACAGACCATCTGTTCTGAATAATTCCAACTTCACAATAAGAATGTGTTCTTCTAATGATTAAATTCATTTTAATGAAATCGCATTTTAAAGGGTTTCCAGAAATCCAAAATTTTTATATATATTTTTGTTCTAACAGGTAATAGATATCTGCGAATTTTATTTTTTAAATATACGTTTAAAAAAATGCCGGGTTGATCTTACGCCAGATGTTTTCTTGTAGGGCCTGGATTGTTCCAGGATTATCACTGTTCACTTTAGATTTCAGGTCAGATCTGGCGACCGAGCTGGCCAGGGTATGTCCCCGTACTCGCTTATTAGTTCAGCTTCTCCATCGAGACCGCAGCCGCGTGTGGAGTTGAATCCGGGAAACATTTGCAATTGCGGCACCAAAAACTCGTCAATCATACGGAAATAAAGCTCTGAAGTGACAGTCTGTCTCTGGTTAAAAAAATAGAAAACTTCCACACTGGACACCCTATATTAGCAATTTGCTTCGTTGACTCGGTTCTCTTGACTCCAGCAGTGTGTTACGCGCTTAGAACTTAATATTTCCAGCTAGAAATAGAATCTTCAATTCATACGCCAACCGTTTTATATGAGTTTTATGCACCCGTTCTAGGACGGAATTGAAACACTATATATATACAAATCAATACTTTCATATCTGACTCAAATTGTCGATTCAATAAGTAGATAAATAATGAAATATGGTAATATCCGACTCGAAGGACCATTACGGAGCCAGTACTGAAAGTTCACCGCGATGACACTTTTCCCTGGCGGTGACCCATTGAACTGGATTCCCGGAAACCAGTCTCGAGGAGAGCTGGAACCATCGTGTTACGATCTGAGCGAGATGAAAGTCCGTCTGACGGTGGCGGACCGGTCAGGCACCGCACGGGGCGCAAACTGACTGGAGCGCCAAGTGTTTTATTGTTATAGACTTTGTATTTACCTGGTTGGTTTTTTCGTATAAAACTCGCTTAGTTAAATACACAATTTACTGTATAATTGATGAAAAACGAAAAAAATATTTTTGATTTTAAATGGGATCAAATTACACGTTTACCAAATGAAATTCTGAAACCCGAGCACCGTACTCTAAAAAAACAAGTGAATATCTGTAAGATGTAAGATATCTGTCCTTGAAGATGATTCTCGGGTTCGTGTCGTCGGAATGATACCAGAGTGCTCGGTAACAATAATATTTATTTTCAACGCTTACATACAATATAAATACAATTACTAAATGTAATCCGGATCGCGGTTCGGAGCAGAGAGACTCGCCGACAGTGACGTGACTCCATTATCTCTTTCGTACCAACCTTGCACGCGCTCTCGCATACGTCAACCATAGATATTACAATATCAGAAACGCTTGTGGGATACCAAATTTAGTAAATGTTCACCAAAAATAGCTCTGAATTGAAGCGACGTGCTGTGAGTTCAAGGAACAACATTTTAGTGAGTGGGAAGTAGAATTACCGCAGGGCAAGACTGACCGGCTGAATGGCACGTGCAATTGACGAGTAAACATTTAGTTGGGTTAGAAATATCTTAACATTAAATATGGTTCAAAATTTGGTGAACATTCATTATTTTTGAGAAAGAAAAGTATTTTTTGTATGCATACTTTAATAGACACTTGCCGAAGAAATGATAAGACGACTTGAAGTATTTGAGATGTGAATCTACACAAGAATTCTCAAAACAAGCTGCTCAGATAGAGTTACCAACGAAGAAGTTATGGTTCAGAATAGGTTCAATATAGAAAAATAAATATTTAAAACGATAAAAATCCCAAAACTTGAATATCTCAGACATGCGATGAGACATTTGGAGAAGTACGAGATCTTGCACCTCATAATGTAGGGAAAGATTGCTGGAAGTCGAGGCCCTGGAAGAAGGAGAACCCGAGGCAACGGTTTGGGCAGTCTGTCATCCACCGTCCGTTGAACGGATAGGGCACGAGAATAAGAAAAAAATTATTACTCATCAGTCCTCATTGCGTGGACCTGGACCATAAAGCTGTTAATTAACTTAATTTTAATGTCACTTTTGTCCTGACCGCCGGAGCCGGCTCTGATTGTGTACCTGACGAGCGACGGAGAGCGGAGTACCTGCCTCTTCAGCCGCTGGCAATGGACACGATGGCAACATTTACCCTGACCTTGGACCTCGCGGTGTAAACAAACGGTGTCGCTTACAATAAATGACCCAGAAATTAATTTTGCGTGTTGTAAGACGAATTTGTTGACCTCTTTCCGTCTTCTTGAAATGACGTAGATCCAGCAGCCAGAATTATGAAGACGATTGAGGCGAGCGGAGCTTCTTTCGGTGGCTGTAAAGTTTACTTTCACACAGACCACACTTCTGCACGGCATTTTGGAAACAAAACGATTTCACCACAGTCAAAATTAGTAAATATTCGAATACACGCAAGATGACTCTGACAAATGAAATAACGAGATTTGATGTTATTTACTTAAAAATATAAATGACAAATTTTATCCAAATTTTTAGAAGAACATCGTGAATCGTGATAACTAAATTAGCAAATTACTGACCAACTTACCATCTCGCGTCGCATTATTCTGTTCTGACATACCACATGATAAAATTACACAAAGAAATATTACATACGATAAAATTAGACACATTTCTCATTTTTAAAAACGTTTTGTTCTTTAATTTAATTAACATGTTGTTTTCTTCTTCTTCTTCTTCTTCTTCCACGGCACTTTATCCCGGGATGGTATTTGGCCTTCTCCACGCATGCTCTTCACCGACTCCCATCCCTGGCCATTCTTCTCCAGCTTCCAGACACGGTCAAGATCTTTGATGTCCTGTCATCTGGCATTCTTTCAAGATGGCCAGACCATCGCCGTCTTTGGGACCTACAGAATCTTATAATTGTTTCTTGGTCAATCAAATTTTCGAGTTCATGATTAATATTTCTTCTGTAAGTTCCATTATAGTTATCTAATGTAAGTCCGTAGGCTTTTCTTAGTATTATACGTTCAAAAACTGCACATTTATTTTTTTCCGTGACAGTTCCACACAAAGTAGGTGTACAAATAGACAACTGCACACAAAGTTCATACGGCCGATAGTTTCATTTTCTACATAATGTTTTTAATGTTTTAATAGATTTTTCTGTATATCTTGTACAAATTAGTTGATTCGTTTAATTAGTATTAAGAATACATTATTGTTGGTATCAGAGCTCCATTATATCTCACTTCGAACGACAATCTCTAGTGGCGATAACTTCATTCGGAGTACCGTTCGCCTTACTCTCTTCGCTCAACCTCATTTCTGTCTTATTTTTCCCAAATGCGCAAACTCAGATTTTAAATTAAATTCATGAATTACAACTGCCCGCGGACATAGGAGCTGTGAAATGAAATAATTGAATACCCGCGACTGGTCCGTTAATAGGTTACTATTGTCTCACGACCGCAGATGACTCCCGATTGGCCGAGCCGCAGGGCGATTGCAGCAGGCGTAGAAAGCTGCCGCTGCAGTGAATGGAAAGGTCTAGGGGTCAGCTGCATTAACGCGGCGACGGGAGGAAAGTGAGGCATCACTGCTGCCGAGCGGGGAGTCAGCAACTTCCTGAAGAGGTCAGACTGATCATTATATATGTGATATTCTTATCTCCCGATAAGAGAGGTACCTGATCGTCTATCAGGTCATTCCTTAGTTTGGGGTTTTGCGTGACGAGATAACAAAAATGAACAATGTGACAATTATACATTTACTAGCTCCAAAAATCAATCGGCACGCATACATTCTGTATTGCCCTCCCTGTAATTGTACAAACTGTGTTCTTACGTATCAGCTTTGAAATATACATTGTTACGGACCTTCTGGCCTTCAGTCTGGATTCTGTGTGTGGGTGTTGGTGTGTCGCTCGCTATCTCGGATGGGTGGAAATAGTTTTAAGAACAAACGCTGAAGGGACACGTAATATTTTCTTTCTTCTGGTTCAACTTTCCTCTCAGTGAGGACACACTATGTTACCGATTTAGTACACATCGATTTATACCCAGCTTGCCAAGGGGTGAAGTCGCCAGGCTGCCATGGGGTGTTGTCGCAGCCTTGGTCCAGCCCGCCACGCTCCCGCACCATAATTGATCCCTGACACCATCTTGTCACTGTTGAGTCCGTCTACCATCGCTCGCACGCAGCCTCTCCGGTGGTTACGGCAGATTCTTCCTAATCCCGCGGATGGATCAGGCCCATTTTCAATTTCTGAATCCACCGTGGGAAGTCCAGCTTCCGTCTCCACGCCACCGCCATTCTCCTCCGGAGAGTAAAACCCCACCGACCCGCTACTTCTTCTCCGAGCGTCCTCTCGAAATGAAATTGCTGAAATAACACGCGAAGTGTGTGAGAATGTTATGAAAAATATGGTTAAAAAATCATGCATTTTTGCCACTGCCATAAGCGGCCACTTGGTCAAAGTCATATTTTATACATAATTGTAATAAACTAAGTAATCGATAAATAGGTATCAAATTTAAAAAAAATATTTTATTTCCTAGTTATTCAAAAACAATATCGGCCTGGAACATAATATTCACCCTGTATGTAGAAAAAGACAGCTATATATTTTTTTAACATATTGAACAACAGAAGAGACAATAAGGCAAGAGAGACATTTTTGGAATTCTGGTATTTACATACATTTAAATAATATACCTTTTTCGTTCCACTTTTGATATTTTAATAAATATGTAATATATTTCTTTCTCGTGTAAATTTTTGACTGTTGCTTTAGGTCGAACAAATTGCTTGACGCAGGTTCGCGACCCCTGCAACAGAAGCACAGCGATCTGTGCACAAGTCTGCATCGAACATTAGACGAGCTGTTTGGTTTGTCGCTTAACCTAAATCGTTCAGCGAATTCAAACTTGTGATTAAATCCGTGTTTTCTTGCACTACCGCCATTATTTTAATATTCCTGACCCGTAGCGTTAAACAGTCAGCGCCTCGTCTCGTGTCGAATTTCACTGCTCCAAATGGTGTTAGCTTTCCATAACGCAGACTTTATTAGCGCCACCACTTTCTTACGAGTGTTCAAATTCTTGACATTGGAGAAATTATTTGAACAGCTTGAACAGCACGCCAAAATTAAGTCGGTAACGAGACGGAGATCCGTCTTATCAACCCCCCGTCCAGCGGATGAAGGGTGTATGATTTATGAACAGGGCTCCTCAAACTTCTTCTTCATCTAAGCTTCGTCCTACCCTAACATGACCAGAACGTGGTGTAACATATATGGAGGCCCTGAACGCAGCTCAGACGCCCTACGCACCAGACAATACATCGCAGAGTAGCCGCTCCGGGAGCTAGTCTTAACCATTCACTTCTCTCTCGGCCGGATTCCAGAACATACCTTCAGTGAGCGCTTCTCGTCATAGATTTAATCTTTATTTTTATTTCAACTAGTGTGCTGTATTGTGCCTCATACCTCAATAAACCCCCACCCCCCATTATCCCCCCACGCGTCTACACACACTCCGCAATATCATATACAATGAACACAGTGAGTGCTGGGGAGATTGGTCTCCAGCCTCACATTCAAACCGTCCCTCCTGATTCATCTGCCAAAAACGCATAAACATTAACACCTATACAGGTAACAAATGTAAACCCTTTCCCCAAAGATCTATGAGGATAATCATCATCATAACGAGAGGACTTTCAGAAGCCAAAGGTTAACCTGAGTTTAAAAACTCTCGGTTACAAAGGTCAAGAAATCATTCCACAGCGACTTGTGCCAACAGTTCTTGCTGCCACCGCGTGTAGATATCATTTCGTTGCCAGGAATCATTAGAGATTGCATACGAAATTTACGATCGTTTCTAGAAAGCGATCTAGAGATAACACCTTCATGAAAGGAACTGATGCACCCAGCCGGCACTTAAACCGACGAAAGATAGCGACCGCAGCATAGATATGTCCGAAAACTGGCGGATCAGTATTGAGATTTGTTTTGTCAAGTACGGTGATGCAGTGTGTAGTGTGCATTTTGTTATTCTGCCTTGGTTTTCTGTTAAATTATCGATATTTTTAACAAGCTAAATTGTAGCAGTTTTAATTGATGACCGCTATTTGATATATACAGCGTAACCCATTAACCGGACCGATTGGGATCATGGGTAGACGGGCTAATATAACGAATAAACACGGGTCTTCTTAAGAAACTCAATGCATTTGAAAGTGTTATAGGGCAAATTGGTTATATAGACTTCCATTAAAATTGTTTATTTTTAGTTGAAAAAAAATAAAAAATTTTATACAATAAATAATTTTGAATTTATTATCTTAAATAAGCTGTTTTTTTATTATTAGTATTGACCAAAAAATAATATAAAAATTTTCTAAATTCGACCGAATTGTACAGCAATCCTTTTCCATATTATAATACCATTCTTTAAAATATCATTAGTGCTTGAACAGAATTGTTTCTCAGAATGGTGCCAAAATATAAAAACTCAACATTCATAATTACCTTCAAATTATACAGCTGTCCCTTTTCAATAGATTTAATATTTACGAGTTGTTGAATTTAAAATGTTTGTACTTTTAAAATTAGCAATATTAACTTGGTGATTAAGATTCATATTTTTTATTTATTATCTTAGTTTTATTAACCACAATTGAGTTTAAAAAACATCTACCGGTTTCGGAAAACACTTTTCCTTCTTCAGGATGTCATAACTAACTAAAAATATATAAAACAATACTATATTTTTAGTTAGTTATGACATCCTGAAGAAGGAAAAGTGTTTTCCGAAACCGGTAGATGTTTTTTAAACTCAATTGTGGTTAATAAAACTAAGATAATAAATAAAAAATAAAAATTAAAATGTTTGTATTTATAATGTCCTCGTAAGGCGGAACGCGAAACGAGTAGATCTAAAAAAACAGGTGTTTTTATTTTTATGTGTGGAGAATATCACTTTGCGAGCGCAGACCAGTTTTCTCACTAAAGTGGAATAGTGCTTAAGAGAATATTACGCACAGCTAAAGCTGTTGTTAATACACCATTAACGTCAGATAAATACAGTTTACGGATCACAGTGCAAGACTGGAGACGGCAGCGTCAGGGCGTCACTCCTCAAATAACCCACGAGAGAAGCAATCGAAGAAACGAAAAGACGCATCTTTTCTTTTATTTATTAGCTTTCGCCCGCCACCGTTTACAATAAGATTCTTCGCAATGGCATTCTTCGCTTCTCTGAAATTCAAATGCCGCTAAGTACAGAAATATCTCATTTTTGAAATCAGATGTCATATTTGTGTTGTTTTAAACCAGATTACAACAATTTCAGTTCGTAATAATAAGCGTATTAATAAATATATTGTCCTTCGAGGGTCTATATAGGGATTGCAACTGGTACCCTCGTGTCAAATATATAAAACGGTGGTCAGACCGGCCGTGTCATGCAGTGCGTAAAAGAAAAACATCTCCATATCGTGAAGATGCGCATGCTCCGGTGGTCTTATCAATAGGAATAATCACGGTGGCGCCGATAGTGGATGAAGTCTGCGAAACGTAACTTAACTGGTTTGGAAACTTCCAAGAAAAAGAGGACACTTCTTCCTAAAATAATATCTCATGCAGACGATACAGTACTAATATTCTATGAAAAAACTTGGTGATCGCCTACTGTCAATTAATACTGATAAAAAGTACTTTCTACGATTTTCTATTCAACAGAAAGATAACACTCTAATTAATATTAAAATTCACACCAAGAAGACTCTGGTGACCAATGTTCATCAATTCAAGAAAAAGACTATCGAGTACCTAGGAATCATAATAGATAACAAACTCAAACGAAAAGAATATATTACTAATCTTACAAACAAAATAAGGAAAACTGCCTACATATTTATAAGACTCGGAAACATCCTATCACTTACAAATCTGAAAACAATATATTACGTGTTTGTACAGTCACATTTGCAATACGGTATTATTGGATGGGGAGGTGCATATAAAACTTCAATATCACAATTAGAAATCACTCAAAAATGATAATAAAAACTATTCAAAAAAAAAAAAAAGAATTTCCAAGTATACAACTCTTCACAGATTTCAAGGGACATAAAATAGTAGACATACAAAAAAAATCAATAATCCAAATTTTCAAAATTAAAAATCAATCAAATTTTAGAAACGAATTCCGATCTACAAGATTTAAAGACCAAATTGATATTCCAAAACTAAAATATACCGCAACCCAAAATCACTATATTTATCAAGGCATCAAATTTTTTAACAATCTCCCTATCACAATTAGAAAAATTACAGACGACTATCAATTTATATCTGAAGTAAAAAAAATATGTACACAGACTAACTGAAACATAAATTCTCGTATATACCCCTTCTCTATACACGAGTCTCTCATAGAGAAGAAATAAATTTTAAAAGAAATATATATATATATATCCACTGATTATTCTAAAAATGTATTATATCTTCTAATATTAAAAAAATATATAAAATAAAAAAAATAATACAACTTCCCAATGGGTGACAGAAGAAGACCCTGAACCATAGACTGAATCTGGACATGTCCCAACTCGGCCTAGAACGGTTGTCTCAACTGGGAGGGATGAAAAGTAGTGTCCGAACAGTTGGCCTCAAATGGCTGGGATAAAAGCGAGGAGAAAGTAGAAAGATCCCCATATTTACTAACTACCTTATTGTAATAAACATCATATTACAATAAGGTAGGTAGTTAGTAAAGGTGTCAATGCGATCAGCGCTAACGCTCTTGTAGTAGTAGATTAGGCGGTCTATCCGCTCATAGAGTACTCAAAGTATCGTAGATTCTAAGAAAATAAATTGGAAATGATACACAGTTAGGTAAAATCACTTCTCCTACCATTCGGTTCGATAGATTACTCTGGTGTTAGTTTGTAATTCTGTTCATTTTGGTGCACTCAGTTCGACCATTCAGCTTTAGTTTGAGTTCGTTGTGAACTTTGGTGCTCTTTTCAAATCATTGTTGACTTTATCGGGCGTGGATTCCTCCCGCGTTCGCAGACTTCCGTTCTTCCAGAATATATTCCTTTAATTATTTCTTCAAATCAAACATTGTAATGGGTTTCTCCCAGTTGAATTCCTCAGGATTGAGTGCCTTGACTCGGCTCCTGTCGGGTTATTACTTTGAGCGGTATACTGTCGTCATAAATCATCTTCTTCTTCTCGTATCCTACACGTTTAACGTAACTTTAACTCTATGCTTAACCGGCCAAACCATTTCTCAGGTTATTCAGCCATGACGTTCTCCTTCATCCACCATCTTTCTCTGCATTATGAAGAGCGAGATTTCATACTTCTCCGGTTGTCTCATCACACGTCCGAGATAATAAAGTTTTCGAATTTTTATTGTTTTAAATACTTATTTCACATCTTCCTTCGTAATTCTATGCATTCTTCTGTAGATCCACATCTCAAATGCTTCAAGTCACCTTATCATTTCTTCGGTAAGTGTCCATACTTCCATTCCATAAAATAATATTGAGAACACATAGCTTCTGACTATTCGCATTCGTAATCTAAGGTTGAGATCATGCGGTAAGGTTGCATCTTTATTAATTTTGCAACTTTGTATCTTCTCCAATTTCGTTCCAGTAATATAAAGACTTACATTTTCAGCCTTTTTCAATACATTTCGTTTTAATTGTATGAAGTTCTAACCCAAAGTGTCACATGTCGTCAATCAGTAAATAGATGTTGAATTTTGGCCGAGCGGTCCGCAGCCGCCCCTGGCGAGCTGGCCAGTTTCTTGCGGATATCTCCTCAATTTCGAGATTAAGACGAAGTGGGATTTAGGTTTCCGTGCGAACATCGGTCGACACCGGACATTCATTCATTATTTATTTACAAGTTGGATATCTTGCACCGCAGGCGGACTGAATTAAACGGATTCTCCATTTAAATTTATTACATTATTTTATCATTCGTATTTCGATATCAAAAAGGTAAAAATAAGAATCTATCTTCGTCCCTAATACTCTCTGTATAGGCCAACAATATATAAGAAGGCTAAATATCAGATGAAATCGGTGATGTACAGTGCGATGAAGATTTTCAATCAAATGCCAGATGATATAAGATAGAGGAGAATTACATGAATTTAAAATGAAATACAAGATGAGTTACAGTAAAAAGGGATATATTTATATTAGAGCATATACTTATGTTTGAAGTAGATTAATAATAAATAAATGAATATGTATCCGAATGCGCAAATCTAGGCCAAGTGCATTAGCTTCAAGCAATAGAAATAGCATGAAACATAGATGCACATCAGCCAAAATTATATTTGCTATTTAAACGTACATTTTTATAAAATATAATCAATTATGTCATTTACAATCAACGATATTAATTCAGTTATAAATGATGAAAACGTTAAGTATCTACAAATATTTTTTTTGAGATAAATAAAGCGTGTAAAACTAATCAAAAAATTATAAACAACCAACTAAATTTAACTACGAGTCCCATTCTAAAAATTTTTCCTAAAAATTATTCGACTAAATTTGTATTAAGTAACAATTTGAGTTAGGTACTAAATTTATATTTTAAATAATTGTTGTTTTTTTAAAAAAATATTCTGGTAAAGATATAATAATATATGTTTTTAGTTAGTATTGACATCCTGAAGAAGAAAATGGTATTTTTCGAAATCGGTAGATGTATTTAAACTCAATTCAGTGTTTAATAAAACATGATAACAAATAAAAATATGAATTTTAACCACAAAGTTAATATTGCTAATTTTAAAAGTACAAATATTTTTGACAAGATTCTGTTCTCAAGTTTTCACGGTTCAGAATCATTTGTGTAGAGTTTTTTGGGCTGTTTTGCCGTGTGTATCCGATCTCTCTGGCTGACGTTTCGGATTCCATACAACGTTAAATCAGTGGCAACAACCCTGATGAGTTAATTAGGATATTAGGTGATATATATTAAAGGTACTTCTTTCTTCTTCAATTCTTGATGTCAGGACACATACGGTGGCCTCAATCAGTTGATACTCGGCTAGTAATACACCTCTGCAAGTCTGGCAATCGTTGTGGCACTCTTCTAGGTCTTCTTCGTGAAATTGTGGACAGGATAATTTATTTTTCTACTGTCGTATTGACGTACAATGTGGTCAAAAGTTTGGAAGAATCTTTGGATCATTACTTCTTATAAATTCTGCCGATATAGTTTCTCCTCCGAACGCTTGGACTGCAAAGAAAGTCTGTAATGACAACACACAGCACGTCAGATTACAATTTGCCGTTTAGCAATTAAGAGAATGCATATATGTACACAATACACGCCGACTGTGCATACGGGCCCATCCCTAAGAAATATGCCTTGAGCAAACAATAAAATGCCGCCGCTGTCATATTTCTGAAGACCGAGATGGTCGTTATAATCGATCGTGCTTGTGATTGTTTAGGCATTATACACGGTTCGGTTGCTAACCTTGATTTTTAAAAATACTTGAGTATGTATATTCCTGTTATGTCGGTAATACTACAAACTTGCGTCGGGTTAGAGTCAACCGGGACGTCCTTGGTTACACACCTATTAAAGCGGTATGCGCGAGATACAGATCGCGTATTGTATGGGATTGGTTTAAGTGTCGGAGGTTGGCCACCCGGAGGTCCACGGAAGACAATTAATCAAGTCAGTGGTTATTTATTATCTACATAATTTGGAATAGCATACTCTGTGAACATAACCAATAGAAAACCAGGGCCTGACCTAAGTAACGAAGTAATTCACAGTATGTAAATATTTTCTTCATCCACGTCATTCCTGATGACTGAGGATCGTGATCTCCGTGAACTCCCACCCTCTCGATTACGCTCCTCCACTTTTCTGTCACCAGAGAAGTGTCCGTTTCCTTGTTCACCCGGTCGGTTCAACGGGTGGTGGATCTTCCTCCTTCTCTTCGTCCGCCGACATAGCCCACCACAAGTTTCTCCAAGTTAACTTCCCTTCCCGCAAAATGACCAAAAAATTGAAGGATTCATCTCAGACTGCAGGTTGAGAGTCTGTCCTTGAAGTCCAGCTCTTGCAGAATGGGGACATTCGTGTTTCTCCCCGTCCATGATTACCTACACTTAATATGTGTCTCTAGCACCACATCTCAAAAGCATCTTTCTCCCTTGCAAGATTATAAATACCAGTTAGGTGGCTTAACTCCTGTGTCTACGAAAGATGAGTTTAAAAATATGGATAAAAAAAATACTTAAAAGTGTTCGGATTCTATTCATTATTAAAACCCCTTAACCTCGTCCAAACTGAGAACATATAACCTTTCGTACATACAGGCTGATTTTTGTTTGTATTAACAATCATTATTAAATTACGCTACTAACGCTGATGATGTTGTACATTCTGTATTGCCAACGCAAGGTCTATTGTCAATTAGCGGTCATCTTTAGGCTATGAAACTTAGCGAACGTGTGCCACCATCAAAACCGTACATTACGTATTTAAATAATTTTAAGAATACGTCTGATTGCGTTAAGTTGTACTGTAGTAGATCACATATTTTTTTTTCAATAATAAATTATGTTTTCAACATAGAAAAATGTTTTACGGAAATACTAGCCGTGGTCACGCAGTACCCACTGCGTTACATTACGGCAGTAGCCGATGGCTTTCTGCCAGTAATTTTTTTTCTAATTCTACTGCGTTTTGACTGACACTAAAGTATTATTTAATGCCATAAATTAATATAAGCGACCCCGTTTCTAAAAATCCAATAAACCTATAGGCGTTTTTCTCGCAACTGTTACCTAAGTGTGTAGTCAGTAAAAATCTTATTATATAATAAAGATGTTTCAGCCTCGAGGGTACATCTTACACGAAAAAATAAATTTAAACAAGATTAGTGTCATCTCTAGAGTTTTTAAGGAAACATTTTAATGAGGAATTAGTGACATCTCTTGATTATTTTACGAGCAAACATTTTTCATCAGTCAATTTTCAGAAAATGGCAGTTAAATGGAAAATATACCACAATTCTTTACAGACGCGAGTTAATATTTTTTTACATAGCCCGGAATCTTGGGCAAGGTTTATCTCGAAAAAATTGGTTACATTAAACGCACTAGACCGATGACATCTCACATAGATCTTTCCTGGTTCGTATACATATTTTTTTTGTTTCCAAAAGCAGGGACCCGAACCGGAACCGAACCAAAAACCGGAAAAAACCGTTATTTTCGCCGTAACGAAAACCAATACTGAACTGATATTTTTTTTTCCAATTTTTTTTTGCTGATATAAAGCTATTTTGTCATATGTATTAATTATATAATGTGTGGCGTGATAGTGGTCACTAGATGCGTAGTAGGCATCTTGTATGCAGTTGGCAGTTCGTAAACAAACTGTGTGTACACAAACGTCATGACTTTGAAGAAGAGCATGTGAACGACGCGAGATTCCTCGACATTCATAACCATTGCTACAAGTATTTTATTTTTTATGAGGCCTATAAACTATTGCCCTGCACCCAATAACCTAACCTCAATCTGCCTATGGACTCAAGATATTGTAGTATCAAAAGGGATAAAGTTGATTTCTGGTCGAAAAGTCGATTCGCAATGTGTACGCGTGACATATTGAGGCTTCTTCTGTTTTCTTTTATGTTATGTATGTCTTATTGAAAAATAAAATGCTATCAATACAGCAACTTTATTTTTAATTGTTACAAAAAATACAAGAATAATTCATAAGGCTCGCCTGCCCTAGTATGATTGTTAGGTTCCTATATCCACAACACCCAGCAATATAAATATATGTATAATAGTTGGACAGTTTCCAAGGCAACGCTTCAATTTTATGCCTCATCTGGTAAACCTTTTCCAAAGTAATTAATAAATTGCCAATAATGGTAAATTAAATGATAAGATACATAAATTATCCATCTTTAATAAAGTTGATTTAATATGATGAAAATATCAACAAACACATTATAGATTGGCTACCAAAAGTTTGCGATCCAAATACTTGTGAACGGAAAAGCCACCCACACGTAAATACACCCACACCTATAAAAATAATTTGTAGAATAAAACAACTAGATTCTTTCTATACTGTTGTCGTACTTTTGTTCCTAAAAGCAGGGCCCGGTAAAAAGTTGGCAAGCCTAAAGAAAGTCAACGAAGTATGAATAAAAAAATGTATTTTGTCTGCATTTTAGCTACATCAGAATCCGCCCTCTATTCCGCAGTGCACCGCACACGCTACCAAATATTCTCCTTTCACATTTTCATTATGTATGAGATCACCTTAAGTTATAGCGAAAAGCCATATAAAGAGAGATATGGACGGTGTGGGTGGATTTACATTAACTTGCTAATATTTAAATACGAGCTGAACCGAAAACTGTAACTGGAATGAAAAAATTACAGTTCGGGTCCCTGTCCAGAAGTGTCCAGTGTTCTCTTTAACCCCAAAAAATTTTGGCATGCATCGCACAAGTCTCTGCGCATCCAAAATATTATTATAAATAAAAGTAATCTATAAATAAACAGTTTCTAAGATTTTTAAGTATGAATATCTTGACTCGAGACAATATTAAATTACAAATTGAGTGTGTCATTATTTAACTTATTTTTAGAGTTTCAATGGAAAAAAATGCAGTTTCACAAAGCATGATGGATAAAACAAATCTGATGATAACTATCAAGATTAACCAGTTTGATAATTTATTATTACATCTCGCACTCAAGGAAAGTACACCGAGCTTAATGTGACAATGTGCTTATTAGCTATCATTAGGCTTACCATAATTATAAAGCTCTAAACCGGGACATTATTATCTAAACTGAGACAATTATGGCTTCGCATGTGGTTTTTGCAGCACTAAACTTTGGCTCAAAGAATTTTGAGATCAATTTAGATGTAGTCAGAAGTTTTGAAACTCATATCGTGCATTGCTCTGTGAAAAACAAATGTGGCCTCTTTGACCGCAATAACTAAATAATCTTGAAGGAATCATTGTTTTTAAAGAATGTTTTAATAGATGAAGAGCTTGCGACAACCGTTACACGATCTTTAATGTTCGCTCGCCCACTGTGCGATAAGAATAGTTCTGAGAATAGAATAGTTACACGATCTTTAATGTCTGCTCACCCACTGTGTGATAAGAATAGTTCTGAATAGAATAGTTCTGAGAAACATTGCTGGCACTTCACTTTGTTGTCTTCACCACAAAGCTTTTTTTATAAATAAATGATTTGTGTTTTTGCAGTACATTTGTAAATTTGCAATTTCTGCATTTCAATCATAATTTTGAAAGGATTAGATTAAAATTTTAATAAAATTAGGTAGATAAATTACGTGCTGCAGCGTCACCTTACTAAAACATAATTACACTGCAAGTGATCCATGATCAGCGTAAACTGTCACCCGCGAAAACATAGAGCCGCACGGCGAGGGGGAGCTCGCGCACCGCACTCGTAAAGGCTGGGACCAATGTGTGAAACCAGAATAATCCTGGTCAAACTAGGACGAATGGTAAGCCTACATAAACTGGCTTACATTAGATGCGAGATGCCGATATGCGTAATACAAAAAGGTCCTGCACTACCGTTCAGTATTGCTTCACCACTACATCATCCATCCTGCAGTCGAGGATAACTAGAGATGATATGTGATATGATATACACCATGAACAATCCTGTGATATAAAAATGTTATTCCTATTGACCCTTCAATTATAATTAACAAACGAACTGTATTTAGTTATTCTATTATTTCACATGTATTTGATACATTTAAAAATATATATATATTTTGCATACCTAATATTGTTTATAAATTATATAAATAGGTAATATTTTTTAAAAAATACTTCCACTTAAAAATGTGTCAAATACATGCGAAATACTAGTACTTACAATATGTTAGTTACAATATGAGAAAAGAACAATATATGTACTATATAAAGGGGTTGAAATGAAAAACCATTGTAATATGATGGAAAGTTGGAGATTTTTAATAAGAAAACATATTCATAAATTATATATTAATTTTAATATAGTAACATACGATACATGGTAGTTTAATGGTTTAATCTTGTCACACGTAATTGAGAAAAAAAGGGATATACAATATACATAATTCAAAAGCGTGGTTTTCATCCAAACGTCAACAGGAACCGGATACCGCACACCGCCACAGGCAGAGCTAACAACTAACGCTGAATCTATTATACAAAGATCTCGTCAACCACAACCAAGTGCCTAGTTGGTAATTTACCATCATGTCGCTGCTTTAGAGAGAACAGAATGCCGCACTATTTTGACAAACAACTCTCGCCTATTCCACGTTGATATCTCATTCAAACTACTCGATTGTCAAAGTTTCTAACAGTACCATTACTGTAAATCCAATTGATCCCTCCCACACTGAGTACTGTATCTAACAAATAGGTCATTTTTAGGTGTTTAAATATTTTCCATGTATTTGATATAACTTTAAGTGGTGTATATTGTGTCCAATAGAACATAATAGAATAAATGCCATTTAAAATACATATCAAGTGTGCAAAACAAGAACAATTAAAAATGACGTATTTTTTAGCTATAATACTTCACATAGGAGCAGTCAATATATTATTCAAACTGTTCATTTCTTCTTTACCGTGTTTGAGAAGAACAAAACAGTGGTATAGTATTTCCTAAGTTCCTAAACAATTCATTCTTGCGGCAAGATTATTTAAGATATATGAAAATGTTAATAAAATTACTTGAAATAAGATAATTATGAATATGTTTGCGTGACAGGATGCAAACATGAAAAATAGAGATCTTGTGGTGGATTCAACGACATGTCAGGTTGGACCAACCTCACCAGGAATAGCATCTGAAGCTGGCGCAGCCCATGTGCACATAAAGTAGTTATTCCAGCATAAATGTGGAGTTCCTGACAAAAAAAAAATATAGTGAATATCTGTCCAATTCATGCATGCCCGGAGGACATTTCAGAAGATAACCCTAGAAGTGTTAAGCTAGTTACGAAGGTCAGTGCCTCTTTAGCAACTGCTGTATGAAGTAGAAGTATAGTATGATCTTCAAGAGGAATCGTATTGAATCATATAATCGGTAATTACAATAATTGAACACATGAAAAAATCGTAAATGACGAAGGAGAGTTGAAAGCAGACTTCGGGAATATCAAAATTCAATGCCGAGACATAGCAAAAAATGTCAATAACAGTCAGAGCACACGAAGCAGTGATTGCTAAAAGGATAGTCTAATTGATACAAATATAAAATATTTGCAATTGTAGACAATGTGAAGCCTTACAAATGCGTGAATGTTTGCGGAAGAGGTGAAAGATTTGTCAAAAAAATTAATGTATACAATTCTGTTCTCTCTATAATATAATACAATGTAGATGCGTATAAGGAAAAATAACAATGTAAATACAAAGTTCCACACACGCCCAATCCAAGCTTCCAGAGGCGTTACACCAGATACAAAGCTTACCTGTGCCACTCTAATAGCCGTACATTTGTAACTGTATCACGTAAAATGACTTTAAAAACTCACAGATGTCTTCTATGAATAGCATCGGGCTTCCGGCGAGATGGGACGACGCATTTTACTAAACATGCCAAGAAATAATCTTTCTGTGTAGATTTTATGTGTCGGACCATCATAGTGTGTCGTCACACAACAGTTCCATGACCAAAATCGACGCATGACCTAATGCTTCCTGAAATTTTTGCACAAAGAAAAAAATATTGTCTTCAAGGTGTATGGGCCTTTCAAGATACAACCTGACATTTATTCATCCATATATCATTTAAAAAAAATGAAAATAAAATGATAACGGGCAAACCATATCACTCGGAAAACAAAAATTGAGAGACTCGGGGAGGTCTTCATCCGGCAATTGATAAAAAACGGCCGATGATAACAAATTTAACCCTAACACAGACATTATGAATGACATATTAGATAACTCTGTGAGCGGCGTGTACTGACAATAACTCACTCCGCTTTGAGGCAAATATGGAATGTAACAGACCTAGTCCACAATATTTTATGGGTGGATACCTGACTAAATTATGAGTCGAAAATGTTCAAGGAATATGTGCCTAACCTCAACTATGTCAGAGATATAAGCATTTCAAAAAAATCATAATTATGAGATTATTTTTGATAAATTAAAATATTTTTTTGATTTAAAATATACATCGAATACAAAAAATTAAAGGTAATGAAATTTCAAGCGGCTATACTTTCTTGTTATATGATTTAGGGTCTGAAGCAAAGATGTAGATTAATAATGGATAAATTTTGCAAATATTTATTTCCAAGTACATTCAAGCAATATGAAAATTTGAAAAAAATGAAACATTTGTAAAAATCTCACGCAATATATAGCATTTCTGACTTGTAAATTTAATCAGGTATCAACCCACAAAATATTGTGGACTAAGTATGTTACACCCTGTATATACAAAACAAATTTCTAATAAATTCAAATTTACAGATCTTCAATAACACTTAATAAATATATAAGCCTTGTGCGTGATAGAATGACACGCGTAACCGATTCCTGTTATATGCTGTTACAAAATAAAATTAAAAACATAATAATGGTTAAAACATCTTACAGGCATAAATTTTTAAACATTTTATTAATATATAGAAACATGTTTTAATAAAAGGTTCGTAAATGCAATGACCATTCAATATACAAACATGACTGACTCAAAAAATGCGAGAAAATAAAATACAAATGGCGATTTCGCTCCCAAACTGACAATCCAAAATTCGGCGATCCCGTGTAGCCACCAATTATAAATTGTGGATTAAAATCGCACCAATCCAAAATAGTAGATTCATCATCTCCGCTTCGACATCGTCCTTTGAGTAAAAAAAAATTCCTCAACACAAACACGTGACCCTACACAACGTACACCACCACACAGATGATTCACGAAAAATAAAATTGTACCATTTATTTCTGCAAATCACAAACTGAAATGTCCCGGTTTGTCCATTGACGAGAAAATGTCCATCGGTTAAAAAATGTATTGTTTTGTGTTGCGCGCGTGTGATGGTTTTTTAATTGTAATTTTTTTCAAAGCGTTTGCGAGTTATGATTTTATTTAAAACATTGTTTTCACAAAAGCGTTACCACTATAAAGCCGGCGTCGTCTCGAATAGCGTCCTACGCAAAACTTTTCACCGAGCGTCACATTATTTTTTTATTTTTCAAACACTGTCGCATTCCTTCAATGTCTTTCGTTTCGACGACTGCCGAACGCACGGAAAATGTTCCAAACTTTATTCTTGATTTGATAACCGTCGCAGCAAGGTGTCGGCTGACAGATTGACAATTGCATTTATATAATTGTAATTATTATTATAGATCCACGGCAGTTATCGTTTAGATTTACAATTTTTATTTTGTTTTAGTCCAAAAAATACATTTAGAATCACAAAATGGCGATCAATAATTATTATTACGAACGTTACCTCGTTCAAGTATTGGAATTTCTTAGTATTAATTATGTCTTTCATGCTTCGTTATGGATGTGTTAGTTTTTCATTTATACATAGACAATACGAAGCGTTAGCATCACAATTTCCAGATCACAGTTGACGTGTAATCAAAATTAATGTTTTCAATTCTCATGCTCGTCTCCGCAATTCCCTCTTATATTTTTGTGATTCCAAGCTCTCAAAACAATTTAGCGGGTCAATATACGTAAATCGCGTAAATCAAGAATGCATCTCTCTGTCAATAATCTTTAGCACAATTCAAATGACAGAACGGAACCAAACATATCACAGTCTAACAATACAAACACTAATGAATAAAGAGACGCGGTACACGACGATTCGGCAAAATAAAATTGACAATTTGTCAACTTATCTTTTTGCTTTACCGTGATCTTTGTCAGCGCCAAATAATCTTAATTGTCTACAGAGAAATACTTGTGAAAATTCTCCAATTACACGACAAAAGCTTGGATCCGTCTATCTCTGCCCTTAAACCTCCTCGGTCGATTTTCTTTCCGACAGATTCAGCGGTGTTTCAGTCTCATAAATACATTTACGCCACACGTCAAATTTAATATTTTTCCAATGGATATTTCAATTTTAAGACAGATATATCAATTTTAATAATAAAAATATATCCAAACAATGTATTTCTTATTTAAATAATAGTCAAAAGGGAACAAAGACATTAAATATGATGGAGCATCGAGGTGATGCCTTGTCACTGTCTCCTCACTCCTCACTTCCAAACGTCCAGTAAATATGATTCCATTTTGAGGACACAGATTTTTGATAATGAAAACTTTGCGAGCCGACGTCAACTGTCCAAATTGAATCAATTCTGTTGATTTCCCAATACTTCACTGTCCCGGTATCTGTACTTAAGATAACTGCACCGAGGACTCTCACCGATTGAATGTGTATAAATAAGATTCATCAATTGATGATTTCTACCACTTGACGTAAACTAGATTTTATGATGTTTGTTTCGATATCTGTCGTAAACTATAACACTTCACAAATGACGCGCTGCTCCCCGGATGCGCGTGAGCTGTAAGCGGCGTGCTTGTAGCGTTACCCGTGCGACCGTATTCTGCGCTACACTTTGGTCTCTCCGTGCCTCGGCGTCCTCTGCGGTGTGACCTGCTCGCCCCTCTCTTTCCTCAGATAGACCTGCGGCGGCAACAAATCATTAGGTCACACATTTCATTTTAATTACTAGTTTAATTACATCTTTATGTACAATATTTTACAGTTAGACCTGACTAAATCTGAGAAAAATTTAATATTGTAACTAACCAATATTATAATTCCAAAGAAATACATAATACTTTTTAGAAATTCACACGCACGAAAAGCCACATGTTAGAAAATTAAAATATGTCTGAAGCACACTCGCATATTTGTAAATTAAAATATGTGAACGACTATTCAAACGTGTGAATTTCTAAAGCATGAAAATATGAAACCACCTACGCAACAACCTTGTATGTACTGTACTGGTTTTGGCAGATCTGAGTTATGAATGCCACAGTGTTGTATATCTTTTTGGGCATCCAATGGTATATTAAAAAACCATATTAAATAAATACTATTATTCGCAATTTCTGAGTGATTTTCCCTGCAACAACAATGTATATCATCTAAGATGGCCGACGCTTCACATATCTATCAACATTTGTAAAAACCGATATACAGTGTAGTTGCAGGGAGAAATCTTATATAAGTTTAATGTTATCGATACTGAATAAAATATTTAGTAACTGCGGTAACGAGTATGACACAATCGTTTGTATTTAATCCAACCAGTTATTTAGTCGTGTACTTTTCTGAGATTAATCTAATATGACATACAAACATCTCAATCCTCCAACAAATCCAACGCAGTTGTGAACAGTTTTTTTTTTTCAATTCTTCGCTATGCGTCAAAGCAACAGTCCAAAAAAGGAGATTATCCTAGGCACAATTTTAGCCAAAGAAGACCCTGGAGTCAGCTGTCCTAAGTCTCATCTGATTGCATATATGTGTGTATAATATTGACATTTGAGGGGGGGGGGAGAGCAAGCTAACATGCTTGATACTGATCAGTTTACAGGAGTTACTCTAGAACAGGGCAGAATAAAAATAAACTAATTGTGTCCTTGTTTGCTAATTATCTTTAGATGCACATCTACACAGTGGACCCAAATTATTATTCTGTGTTAATAAAAAATACAACAAGTGTGAGAATCAGATCGGGAGTCGGTGTGGCAAATATTTTGTCAAAAGTAAAGTTCCGGTCATCATGGACATTTTAATTGCCTAGAAAACAAAATCATTTTGATCATATGAATCCATCTATCCTTTCATCATCCTGCATGACCCCCACTGTGGAAAAAAAAACTGCAGTATTCGGTCTGACTAGATTAAAAAGAGGAATACATCTCTAGTCACCTGGAGCAGGCGTATCTTGGAGGGCGTGAGCTGCTGCAGGTGTGGCTTCATCCTCACCTCGCCGGTGGCCAGCTGGAGCTGTACCATGCAGAACACGGCGGCCTTCCGCACCGAGCTGTTCTCGTGGTCCGCCAACTGTCAGATCACACAACGTGTACACACGAGGGGAATATTCTTAAATTCTTAATTTTGATTTTTGTGCAATAAACGGGAAATGCTTGTCACTTGAGGGGGAACGGTGAAGGGATACATTTTGAGGTCTATTAACACGTTGACCGCCAAGCCAAAATGGTCAAAACCACCCTAAATCGCCAATTTGTGTAAATATACATCTCATATTCAGTGTCATATCTCACATACTAATAAAAAATTTGGTGGTGTCATGTGGTAAAGAGTGTTCAGTGGGGCCGCACGGGTCACTATAAATGCTAAAACAGGAAATGTGACCATCCGCGCATAATATACACTTAAAAACAGGTGTCAGGCGGTCACTGGCGTCGCCCACACCCCCATCGGAACATACTGGCGCCGGTCACCGGTGACCCCCATCAGCAGTCAATGTTTTCAAATAGATAGCATGCAAGTATAATGAATCTCCACACACCTACAAAACTACAAGGCAGAATATAATATTCAACTATGCAACCGCACGTGTCGCATGGCAATGAAATTATATAAAAATTAGAAACAAACCCAAATTTATCACAATAATTTTGAATGAGGAACATCGCTGATCGACATTACACCAGGTAAGTTGATAGTTGCATACTATTTAACTAACAAAATACATAAAGAAATATGTATTGAGAAACACATTTTATACAAAGACTTGTTGCATTCTTGTTCAACAAAACAAATAAATATTATTTCTCGGAAGTATGTGTCCTTTCCGTCCATTCATCCGTCTGTCTGTCAGTCCATGCTACACAGCAACATAAAACATTTGTTTGACACTGTTGTCTTTTAATAAAGCAAATAATATAGTTATGAATCATATCTATCAGAAAAATGCAACATATGCACTATATTTAAATGAATCATTTTAAACAATACCAGACACTGATCAATTATTAGCAAACTTTTATTAGTAGATATTAGCATGCTTTTTAATTAAACTCAAAATATATTCACAGGCAGAAGTAAATATATAATCTATTGACAAATTAATAAACAGTATATCAACAAGTACACCAATTTAAATATTTATGAATTTTATTGCATTTTAATTGATTTTTCAAAATAAATTAAGGTTATAGAAACTAGTTAATTCCTATCATTATTAATGGGTTATATCTAGTTTTTAATAATACATTTTAATAAGGAGTTTAAAACCAAGATAAAACCGTATGTACCCAAATACAAAATACCCGATTCAATTCTACGACCAGAGTTCTAGATTATGAACCTTGTATTTCTGGCTTACATCTAGCAACAAAATAATTGCCATAATATACAACTCTATTATTATTCCTTACATCAACTGCTGCAGCGGCATTTTGTTTTTGGCTAATGAAGAAGAAATGCAACAAAATAGATACACATACTCGAATCAGTGCAATGCTGAAAGATCTGATATGGTGACCTTTAAACAGAAAATATATTTCAATGTTATGGTATATATTTATAAAATCCTCACTAAGACAATATCGGCAGAATTTATAAGAAAAATTGATGCACGAACATCATACAAGAGGAAAAGATAGACTGAGACTACCATTCAGGAAGAAGGTCAGAAGGTTTAAATGTCAGAAATCAATTTTGTACAGGGTGACGAAGATTTTTAATGAAAATGCCAGAAAACATAAGAAAGGAAAAGATTCAAAATGAAACTAAACAAATATGTGCAAGATAAGTTGTAGTAAAAAGGAATATTTTGATCGTGTTTATATTAGAGCATATATAAATACGCACTATATTAAGAATAAATAATACTGATTTTAGGAAACAAGGATCCCATTCCCATATTCGGAATTATCAAACCGAGACTTGTGAAAGTTATGAAAAAGAAAACAATCATCTTGTGCGGGAACCGGTTACTCACGTTGGCAACACCCGGCATCAGAGCCGCGAGGTGGTCGTCGGTGATATCCTCCGGTCGCGCTCGGGCCAGCTCCGTGGCCAGCTTGAGCGCGCACAGATTGTGCGGGAACTCGCGCGTGCTGATAATCGGACGCAGGAACACCACCGTCTTTTCAGTCGGGAGGGCCTTAGCCAGGGCGGGCATGCCTCCTTCGATCACTCTCGTCACCTGAAATTTCAAAAGAATGCCTATTAAAATGAATCCACAAGATTTAGTAGAATAAGGTAAGTTGCTAAAGTATATATATATATAAAATCATAACACATAGTACTTTCTGTATTTTTAATATTTAAAAGTGATGCAGACCTCTTTACTCTGCACGCTGTACTTGTCCATCAGCTTGAGCAGGATGAGATCAAGGTACTCTAGCCACGTGCTGCGCATCTCCTCACGCCGGCACAACTGCACCAGTACTCTGATGGCCCCGGCCACCGAGGATTCCTCCGGGCAGTCCATGAGGGCGAGGATGACGCGCATTATGCTCCTAGGTGAACAAAAAAAATACATATAAAGAGATATAATATAAGAATGATCCGCAATACACTGGAGCTATGTAGCGGACGATAAATGAACGAGAAGGGTCAAAGGCAGAGGTTCCTTGAGGGAGGCCTATATCCAGCGATGGAAAGTCACAGGCTGATGATGGTGATGTGTTAACCTGTACTGCCGCTCTTTCAAATAATTATCAGGTACGTTGGCCCAAATACTCCTGCCATTTTTTTCCCATTAATCCTCATATAACCAGTTTAAAAGGATATTGCAATATAATACATCAAGAGCTCGCCGGAGAATCCGCTCACCTGAAGTGCTCCTGAGGCTTGCGGCAGTCTCCGTACTTGAGAACCTCGTGCATAGAGTGCATGATGGTCATGCGAGTGTTCTCGTCATCTGTGGTCATGAGGGTTCCAAACTTGTCCAACACCTGCTGCTCTGTCAATCCGTCTGGCAAAATGGGAAAAATTTGACATCAGAGTTGTTGCATTTACCACAAATATCATTCAAATATACCACAGCTGTTACCACAGCTGCTACCTTGCAGGCAAAAGTGATTAAGAGGCTACTTTCATTTTTCCAGTTTGAATTTCGAGATATTTTTGCATTTTGCATACCCTTTCAAGACGAGACTAATAGTTAATTCATTTACAATATCAAGTAAACATAAAAGTGCGTTATTTTTTACGTAAATATTGCTAGAGTGAAAGGTATCAATAGAAAAGGACAAGTATACAATTGTTGGTTTTTTTAAACTCCTAGGTAATAAAGCTATCAGAAAATAGCCATTTTTTCAACATTCATAATACATATGTGTTGCCATTTGAAATTATCAAGTGAAAATTAAATAATTTGTTAAAGTTCTCACCTAAGAATTGTTATACTTATGATAAAAACCATTGTTTGTGTCGACAAACATATGATTATAAAATATTACAATTTTGCCCCGATTTATAAGGAAAAAATGACGTAAATTCACATTGATAACTTTTGAAGCAGCTGTATTTGTGAAGAGAAAACTATTAATGGTATTATTATATAATAATCATACTCCGGTTGTAATTTAAAAAAACTGTTGTTGTAAATATTACTTTATTATTTTAATAAATTACATATATATTTAATATTACAATATAAATAAAAACATGACAAAAGTATTATTATTTACTGTTAAACAATTAGTTGTTCATCGAGCATATTATCGTTCATCAGAACTTTGTTGTTTTTTTCTTTACACATATTCAAAACAAAATTCGATCCACACATATAGCACTTTAAACTGAACTTAGAAATAAAACTTTATGTTCTTTCACATATTCAATATTCGTTTATGTGCACCCAAACATCGATTTGTGGGAGTAAATTTGATTAATTAAAAAAAAGAATTGGTGTATGTCGACCACTCTTTTGCCATCCAATTTACAAAGTTTATACGAGTCCACATTCAATGCTCAGTTCGGGAACATCCTGAAAATAATTTAAAATATTATTAATATTGTTATTCAGTTATCAGTATTTTTATGTAGAAAATATTAAAATACGTGTTTATTCATTTATATGACTATAATAAATACATTTGTATCAATGAAACAGGTCTGTCATGTATAATTCTTTTGATAAAATAATTTATCTTTAAGGATATATATTTCCAATAAAAAATAATTTATCTGCACTACATAATATATGTATATTGAACTATGTAATTTATATTGTTAAATCAAATAGATAATTGTTATAGAAATGGTAAAAATTATCAACTTACGTCACGATTTATTTTCAAGAAGTTTATAACCATTTAAAATTTTATTGGAACATTTCCTAGAGCGTGTCAATGGATACTTTTTGATCTTAGGCATCTTGAGTCACAGGAGGCAGTAATTTCAGAACAATAATGTATATAATAATATATTATTGACTTTTCATTTCATTATTGATTGATTCACGCGCATGCGCTGGCTGTCATGCACTGGCCGCGAATTCGTTAGCCACCACGCACTGGCCGCGAATTCGCTAGCCATCATGCACTGGCCATGCATCGTTAGCCATGTATGACCTGTCAGATTCTAAAACTAGGCATGACGCATGTTGAACGTTGAAATATCAAAATTATAATCTGTTTTCGTATAAAAACAGCCCAAAACCATACAATTTACAAAAATAAGCAATTAATATCAAGAATAAGTATAATATTCATTCATATTGTAGTCAAAATTTGTATTAAAATGTGTTTTATGGGCAAATTTCATTAAAAAATTTCGGAGCGCGGATATTAGGACCGCCGTCGCCATATTTGAATGGCATACTGACAGTGTGAGATATAAGTAATAATATCGTATTTCATAAGACGGAAAATATATTATTTAAAAAATGATTATTGTGTTTCTGATATTAAACTTAGTTTTAAATAGTAGTTGAAGCCTCAAAGCATGTGAGTAAATATAGTTTATTATTTAAAAACGTATGTTTTTACTAAAACAAAGTATTTTAAAAACGTCAAAAATTCATTAAATGTACTGCAAATTGAATGACTTATAACTCTATTAATTTTTAACATTTTGCTAATTTGGTTTCCTACAGATTTGTCTCCGTAATCTTGGCTTCAAGATTATAAGAAAATATATTTCATTTATACGTGCATTAAGCCCATCGACTCAATTTCGTACCATGCCTAAAATGCATTTAATGGTCGCGGTCTTTCTTATAATATTTGTATCGTATTAATTATGACAAATAACATTCAGTTTATTAGTTTTATATTAATGTAAAGGTCCAATCTAAGTAATAGTTGAAAAAAAATTCAAATCTATTGAGTGATTTCTGATATAAATGAATAATAAAAACCCACATTTTCGTAAAAAACGCGAAAATGTGAATTATTATTGCAAGTCGCGCCTTAACCAAAAGAATCAACTATTAGAAGCACAGCCTTTTCTGTACTGTTCTGGGCTGTAAATTGTACAAGTTATTTATTATTGTTATATATACGAGGATGCTTGCATCATATTAAAAGGTTGGGAAAAATTCTGATCTCCTATTGAAGATTGGCCACAGTGTTGACTGCGACTCGGAATAGCTAGCTAGAACTAAAGTTATATCACTCAAGCAATCACTATTGTTGATTTTTCCTCGAATGATCTAATTAACTTTCTTTATCTACAAGGCGAAGGACATCAATGTTTGTTATACAATCTGTCTGAGGAATCTTCAGAATTCTTCATTAGACCCGCACATTTCAAATGTTTACTTCTTCTCTTATTCCAGGGCCCCGACTTCCAGCAATCTTTCTCTGCATTATGAAGTGCAAGATCTCATACTTCTCCAGATGTCTCAACCGACTCCACCCACAATCGATCACCAATCACCAATTACCACTACGTATTCAATAAGTCTCACCGCATACCCTGTAAAAAGTCTTCACCAACATGAAGAAGCATGTTCAGACATGTATTGATACACACAGGTACAACATCTGCTGTAACTTTTAAGTCACATTGCACTTTTGAATTCAGTTTATTTTCTCATTCTAACTCTAATTATATAATTCTATAAAATAATTGACAATAAAATTCCATATTTGAATGGATGAGGTTTTTTTATATCAAACTACAAATAAAATTTACCTTTTGTGATTAGATAACCGTCCTTGTCAAACTCGTGTGTCCTCACTCTATCTCTCGATCTCTCCCTCTCTTCGCTGGAGCCATCCCTTGAAAGAAATAAACATTATTTCAAATAAAATTTTAAACAATTTTGATTTGATTTCTGTCAGCTTATACTGCTAAACGAAAGGTATAAATATTACCTGTGATAGTAATGCAAAATATTGGCTGTATTCTGTGGTGTCGGCGAGGAGTCCTTTGTGCTCCCGGCTTCTGAACTTTCGGCAGATATCGGCTTGCTATCGCACATGTCCAGGCTACAATGGTGATTAATTAGTTGTAAAAGAGTGGACATATGTTGCAAGTCTCGGTGTGAAATGTCATATTCAATATTTGTGCAGTGTCAATCGTTTGAATCAAACTACCTTATTTCATAAGCCACATCATTTCATTCAGATTTTATTGTCAACAATTTGTCATCCATCTTTCAAAGAGGCATATCTCAAATTTGTTGATTTTATAGTAACAAAATACATATTAACAAATTGCGTAGAATTTTTCAGTTAAAAAGTGTTAAAAAAAATTTTACCCATTTCTATGAATATTTTTTGAAATGAAGGCAGTGTGAGGTGTATTCATTCCAGAAATAAGACTTATTACTGTCATTTGTAAGAATGGAAATTAGAGTGGTTATATCAAAATGTTTTTATGTAAAGTTACTTCATCAGAATAAAATGGTACTTGAATGGATTGTGGGCATGAGTTTGCGCACTGTAACCCCGGTCATAAATCGTCTTTTTGAAAGCTGGATGACGAATTGTCTCAGAAAGTGTTGCATTATGAAATTATTTATATATTTTATTTAATAACTTATTTTTGTTGTATTAAAACAAATTTTTATTTGTTTTTCAAAAATCTAGAGGCTTGGGACACTTTGCCATTGACAACTTTGATTTAAAAATAATTTTCGGATGCTGCCTGATTAAAATGTGCCTGCATAAGAAACTGTGTGTTAAAAAAGTGTAAGATTTTATCATATAAAATAAATGTATAAAATGTAAATAGTCCACAAAACAAAATAATACCATCTGAACTTGGAAATAAACAAAACACAATGATAAAGTTAGGCAAGGAAAACAAGAAGAACATACTCCATGTAGGGGTGGTGATTGTGACATGTAACACTTTATTTTTGACAAAACATATTAACAATTGTTGTTTTATTATCATATTAGTCACTCGGCATAATTCTCATTGATAATTGCAGAGCATCATAAAGTACTGGGGGATCGCATGATATCACCTTGAAAACGCATCACTCTGACTACCTCTGTGAATAATACAGTAAAATCCCGTCTATTTGAAGTTGAGGGGACCGTGAATCAAGAAAAAAGTTCGGATAACGATTTAGGATAATGAATAAAAAAATTTCAAAAATTCCATTCTTTTTTACATTTACATACTAACTTTTTTCATAGCAACTCGAAGTAATTATATACACCTAAATGCACACATTTAAAATTAACAAACAAATTGTCAAAATACAGTCTAAACAAAACACAATAATATTTTTATTTAAAAACACTATTATAATGGACTATCTTTTCGCGCCATTTTTAATAACGACATAATAGTCGAACTAGTCAACCCGCCATTTCTCCGCTGAAGTTAGTGACAAAAGTTTCCAGCGCTTTTAAAACATTTGTTTTGTGGTGGTCGCGGCGATATTTGGCATTCGCCTTTCAATGTTAAAGTTCTTTCTGTCATCATGTTTAATATTGCCGACAACTTCATTAATGGGGTCGCGTATTTTTCTGTTAATTTTGTTTTGGATAATATTTTTTGTCAATCTCTTGTATTAATTCGATTTTTAGCAACTGTCGGAATTTTGTACGAGTTTCGCATTAATGCGAATTAACCGAGAATATAAAATTATTAGTCAAAATTATAAAAATGTTTTAATTTAAATTTAATGAAATATGGAAAAGTCTAAGGATCGCAAACCATGCATTTGCGAATTTCAAAATGTCTAACACGTAAATATTAGAGAACAACAAATAATGTTCTTTACATATAAAACAATGGTAATAAAATAATTAACAAGATACGAGAAAATCTAAGAAACGCTAACTACACATTTTTTAAAATGCCTCGACACTAAACTTAAATAGAAAGAGAAATGTCTGTATTAAAATTAAATAATTTATAAAACACGGAAAAGTCTGAGGAACTCAACTGCAACAACAAAATATACAAACGCTACATAAACAAAAATATTGATGGTAATAATAGGGAACAGAAGATCGGCAAGCACTGACATCGCAACTGGCAGCTGGGAGAACAAGAGAACTGCATTACCTATAAGGGCGCAAAGATAGTATTTGCTATCTTTTTCTAATGTAAAGAAAACGAGCGAGAGTAAAAAGCATGCGACCTTAAGTTAAAGCATCGCGGTAAAAAATAAATATTTCAAATCGAGGACGCACAAGATATATTTGTCATCTTTTCTAGTATACTGAGAGTGAGTGAGAAAACTAACAATGAGAATTAACTTTATGTGTCGTGAATCGGTATAGGGGACGAACTACCCATTTTGATGGTCTTGGACTTTGGACAGGCACATCACGTAGCGCATCTGTATTTTCCAGATTGCTGACATCTGACAAAAAAAATCGAATTAGGCGAAAAATAGATCGAAAAATTCATCTGATAGGGTCCACAAATAGCTTTGAATAACGATATTCAAATTTATAAGTACAATTTAGTATGAAAATTTTCCAGAGGGACCACATTCTGCTCTAAAACTTCGACTTGCGGCAAATTTCGAATAAACGTTCTCCGAATAAACGGGGTTTTACTGTAATATCTTCCAAATTGATTTAAAAACTTAATGTCAGATTTAATTGAATGCAAGTTTACCTGTGATGTCCATTGATACCGTTGAGGGGCCTATTGTTAGCGGCGTCCGACATCTGACTGATTCCTGAATCCTTAGACGCAGAGTCTCCAACCATCTCCGTCATACCTATATAATGATAATCAATATCATACAACCTAAATTGTGTATCTCTGCAATTAGCGACAAGCTTAAAATCACGAACCGTGAGTCAAACATTGATATTGAGTTGTGATTCAGCGCATGTGTATATGATATTCATGAAGGAATGATGACATAATTCATGATCAGCGTCGTCTAGTGGATTCTGCCAAAACATTTTACGCATTTGACCCGAAACGCTGAGAATTTAACCCAAAAAATAAAGTCACATTTTTTTAAGGGTTTTCATTCTCTTTGTGATGATATTAAATTAGATATTTATTATTTATTGATGCTAGAATATGTTTTTTTATGTAATTGAAGTCTGAATAATATAAATAAATATATAAATAATATAGATAAAATTATGTTTTTTTATTGATTGTATTGTGATATCGTGCGGCGCACGCGCATTTGTAGTGAAATTGTAATCACATTGACAGTTTTCAATCACTGATATTATTAAATACCAATCACAATCACACCAGTGAGTTGAGAGTAGCATTTTTCTCATCACTATCTGCAAATGTATCAAATATGTACATTATTCGATAAAAATACTGACCGTGCGACTGTAAATGCGTGTAATTCTGTATCTCCGCCGTGGTTCTTTGCAGGCTGCGTATCACGTCTTCCGAGCACGCAGTCGGCGAGCCTCTGTGATGTATGGAGGGGCTCTCTCCACCCGCTGAAAAATTATAACAATATTATTCCCTGAGCAATAATAAATATCAAAAGCTTCACATAAGCGCAAAGGTCTTCTTAAATTGCGGGTAAATAATTCTGGCGTGTTACTAGAAGAGATGCAGACAGAGGGACAAGGAGAGGCGTAACTGCAACAAAATGGATGTCCGGAGCCTCGCTATTCAACTAAGAGTAGAGCCAGAAGACGTTGCAGAAACAGAACAAAAGACCGCATCCTTTGACAATACAAGAAACTGAAAAGGGCAAAATATGAACAATGCGAGGCACCGAGTAATCCAAATACAGCCGATTCCGCTTATTTGGGCCAAATCTCGAGGAACGAAAACCAAAGCAAAGAAGTAACAGTAATTTTTTTTTAAATAGAGATGCGTACACGGAATACATATCACACCAATATTCTTACTATTCTCAAACTAAGCTACTTGGGACAACATTCCGCTTAATTACAAGAGACAAAGTCATCCAATCAAAATAAAAAGGATTTAAGAATAAGCATATTATACACGTACCATCACCATCAGAGGCTGAAATTTCTTCAGAGTGTACCATTTTTCTAAATCACTTTTGACTCATTATCTGTCTTCCCATAAAATGTCATCCTCTGTGCCGTTTATGACAAATTTTCATTCTGCACTTCTGTTTCCGTGCTCTTCTGCATACACAATAATTTTTCTTTTCAATGCAGCATCATAATGTAGTCTTCTTGCCGACATTTTAAACATTAATTAGGGACAACATTTTAACTCAAATGTGTTTTACAGTGGCTACTGTAACTCGACTACCCGCTCCGCCGCACCGGACCGACTGACCCCCCCGCTACTAATAATCAGTGATTCATCACGACTGCGGAATTTTACAGTGATTGTAAGACGCCATCGATTATAAGCCGCATTCCGAATTCAGAGACATCAAAATAGGAAAAAACTTATGTCTTATAATCGAAGAAATATGGTATATACATAACTTCAATGTTTACTGTTGCGTTAATGTGGCGGTATGCCAGTCACCTAACAACTTACCTACCGTATCGCATATTTAAATATTTGTGATTCTTTCCAAAATGATTTGACACTTTCAAGTAAAATAGCTTTGCTGAATAAAATTAAAAGCCAGCCATTTAATACAAGTCAATGTCGGCTCACTGAAACAATTGGTGGACCAAAATCTATCATATTGCGTCTCTTACAAGATAATCAACTGCTCGCTTGGGTTAATTGGGCCAAATGTCCCGGTCCCGATGTGTCTCAATTAAGAGGAATCGAGTGTAATACAATGCGAGTTGCATTTTTTTGGATTACAGGCGAATACAATATAACTTACATGAACTGGTTCTCCTGATATGTGAATGCACGATAATCGAGGCAGCCGTCTGATGCTCCTGCGGAAGCTCCAAGAGCATGGAAGTCATCTGAAATGACAAACAATTACGGTTTAATATAAACATAATCTCAAATTGCGCATCCTCCGTTCGCTGGCCCATCCGGACAAAAGAGTACTGTCACAAGAAGTAGAGATTTTATATTTTCTAGAAGTAGGAATCACAAGGAAATACCACATAAAGAATGTGCCAACACCCTTTTGCAGTTTATATAAAATTATCTGCTAAACTAGTTAAATATACCAGAATGTCTATGTAAACGTTTATTCTTAAATCACCTTCCGGAAGAAGACAAGTTGGCCGTGCACATAACACTTGAGCTCGATAACTGATGAGGGTTTAAGAGGAAAGCAGTGAGAGAAGTCTCATGTCAGTGATAATGTTCAATGTTTAAGAGAATGAAGAAGATAAACCAATATTATAATAATTTACAAATTGTCAAATTAATACTAAGTGATTGTCTATCCCCTGCTGGATGAAAGCCTCCCCGAGAGTCTCCCATTTTTGATATTCGCAGCCACGTATTCCGCAGAGTTTGACGATTTCAGATGGTTCTGTTACAAGTCTCAATAATCGACGAGCTTGCATGAGAATGAGATGTATGAATGTGGATGAGGCGAGAATTGTGTGTCAGGGCATTCTATCCTCTGCCTATCCCCATGGAGAAACAGTGTGATTATAAGTAAAGTTAAGTTTAGATGATTTCACGGACTCAGTGGGTTTTTTGGGCCCAGTAGAATCTAATTGATGCTCATAAAATCATAGTAACTTATTACACATACTTCTTGTGTCTTGACAAATTAAAGCATTTAACACAACCTCAACTGTAGGAACACTCACCATGGGCGCGTCGCAACCAAACAGAGCAATGAGGGCGCGTTTGGAAGCCAGCTTGAGGTCGGCATTTCTGTCCTGTGTCATGGATATGATCCTCTGCAGGGCGCGGGGGTTGGCCGCGCAACCGGAGCCGGACCCGCCCGCCCAGTATTCGGTGGCCAGGGACGTGAGAAAGTTGAGCGTGGCCAGCTTCGTCTTTGCATTGGGCTTATGGACGTTGTCTGCCAGGAACCTGAATCAGAGAAAAGGAAATAATTCTAGGTGTCACTATTCATACAAAATACAAAAAGTGTCAGCTAAATAAATTACATAGTAACTGATTAATATAATGATTACATTTGTTGCTGAGCCGTAGCGGGGTTGTTTTTTTATATATATTCAATGTATTTACATTACAGTTTGAAAATATCTGTCCGCAGTCTAATATTTGTCAAAAAATTTTGAACTCAATCATTTTAGTATTACAGTTCAAAACACAAAATATTTGTATTCACTTGAGATTTTAAGTTAATTTATTTACTTGTCTCTATTATTAAATATGTCCTGTGTGATGATGCTTTTAATAACATTCTGACGATAATGAAATCAGTTTAAGATAGCTCTAGTCGAGGTGTACATGTGTATGTGGCATGCATCATTTTACAATATTTTATTATATTGCTTTAACAATTCTCCATGTAGTGTGCTTGTCTTTATTTCTCGTAAGAAAAAACAAATATTGAATGGATGATTGTAAATAAAACATACAATGAATGAATGAATGATAATAAAAAGAACACACTCACTTGAATACGCACTGCAGCTGCATCTCGGAAGGAAAATACTCGTGCACCATCTCCAACGTCTTAGAAACTTTGGCCTTCACTGAACCGAGAAGGTCGCCACCCAATTTTATTAACAATCTGTAATAAAAAAAAAATATATAATATGGCATCAACCTAAGAAAATGTCATTACTGATAATATTAAAAAATGAGTATTCAAATGTATTAGGTCATCCCATAAATAATGCGGTTTTTTCAATTAGACAAATTAAGTCAAAGAGGAACGAGATAAACTACCTGCATCAGGTTTAATTACTACCTTATTCTTATTGCAAATTTTGAACAGTGCAGTTTCATTATAACCATTGTTTTTTCAAAGCTATAATGGAAGTGGCAAAGGAGTATATTCAGCATATTTTGCTTTATGAGTTCAATAAAGACAACAACACAACGGAAAGTGCGAGGAATATTAATGCAGTATATGGGAATCGGACAATAAGCATAAATCAGTATTAACGGTGGTTCCAGAAATTTCGAGAAGAAGAAGAGAGCCTAGAAGATGAGCCTAGACGTAGAGTTCGACGCGGAAGTCTTGAAAACCCTGGTGGAACAAAATCCCAGTGTAACTAGCAGAGAAGCTTGGATATGGTCACCATTCATCGACACCTACGTGCCATCGGAAAAGTCAGCAAATTAGGTCAATGAGTTCCTGACAAATTTTCAGTCTATTATTCGTGTGCAGAGAATGAATGTGTGCTCTTCTTTGCTCTCTCGAGAATAATCCTTTTTTGGAAACGATGCCCCACCCACCATATTCGCCGGACATTACTCCATCTGATTATTATTTATTCCGCAGTCTTCAAAATCATTTGGATGGAAAAAATATGAATTCTGTAAATGAGGTTTGAACAGTACTGGAGGAGTATTTTTCCTCACGGACAAGTAAATTTTGGAAGAGGGGGCCTTACAAGTACACCAGAAAGATTGAAAAGCATTGTAAAAAATGAAGGAGAGTTTATTTTAGATTAAAAAAAAGAACTTTGTTTATCTAAATTCTGAAAAATAAAAGAAGTATAAAAATAGTGCATTATTTATGGGATGACCCGATAATAATGCTTCATCAATTATGTTAAATTAGATGCAATACCTGGTGAGTAGCATGTACAGCCAGTTGTGCAGTTGGTCAGCGTGCGCCACTATCAGCTCAGCGACCGCTTCCAGAAACAAGCCAAACACCTTGGTCTGCCCGTCAACAAACATTCGCGCAAACACATCCGTCACTTGGTGCAACTCGGTGGAAGACAGCAGCTGGCCCTGGTTCAGGTATTCCGTCTGAAAAATGACAGTAAAATTAACAGGTTTCCAATTTTTAATTTTTCTGCGATGCGTGTCATTCTTGTGATCGTACTCACCAGATACAGCAGACCGTCCTTGCGGTCGGTCCAATGGGGCGAGGCGCACATGGTGATGATCTCTGCGGCAGACAGATTCACATCGATGCTGGCCTCATGGCGACCCAGCCTCGTTTGGCTGCCACTCCATGACATGGACTGGAATATCAAAAAAATTGTCAATCTCTGAAATAATACAATATCATAACAATTACTGCAATCTTCCATATTGACAAATATTTTTACAGAAAAATTTGTAATTATGTGAAGACGTGCACTGATTTTATTATTGATAGCAAATCATAGTATATTATATAAATACAAAATAAAACATTATCTCAGATTTCGATATACGTCACACGCACGACGCACAACCAATTATTAACAAGTTGGAGATGTACAAAAGTAATAGTCAATAAAATTGCTCACATCGTTGTGTCTCTTGGAGGACTCGTAACTCTTCTCGGAGCATATGCTGGACGCTTCGGACTCGTTATCCAAATCGTGACCTCTGCCCAATCTCAACCGGTACATGTCGGATGACAGATCGCCGCCATTAGGATCTTCTGGACTCTGAGGAAGTACATAATATAAAAAATAAAAAAGTACATTAACTAGTATTCCAACATTTGACAATATCCTCCACGTATTGCATCTCACCAGGGTATTCTCCGCATCCCTGGACTGCTGGAGCAAGCGGTGCGTGGAGAGGGGCACCCGTGGAGGGGGTGGCGGGCGTTCCGAGGACATCCGTCTGCCGCCCATTCCCACCAGACCACGGCCGAACGCCGTCTTCATTGTGGACCTGGAAAATAGTAACCCGGTGTAATTAAATGCAACATCGTATAATGTCTATTAAAACATCAAATTTAACTTAAACTATAGCGATAAAATTGATAAAAAAAATGTAATAATGTTAGAACCAATCTTAACATATAATTTACATATATACAGTACTCTTTTACAGGATCGAAATATGGAAACTAATGAGGCTTTCGAAATATAGTGCTATCGGAGGATATTAAAAATCTCTAAATGTTTGAAAAAAAGATAAAGAAGACTCTATCAAGAAGAGAAAATTTGAGTATTTTGGGCATGAGAAATGAGAAATATGAAGTAATACAAGTCATACTGCAGGGAAACGAGGTGCAGAAATAAATTGCACCGCTGGTTCCGTCGCTACTTGCAGTCGTCGTTCAGAGCAGCAGCCTCTAAATTGTTTCAATAATAATATCCAACCTCCATAAGTAGAAAATGGTTTAAAGAAAAGGATAGGCATGCAACATTAAAATTAAAAAATGACATTACACAGATATTCTTGGTCTTCATCTATTTTGGAGTGTTTAGATAATAATCACATCTTCGACAGTATTATTATTTTCAGAATAAGCTATTATAGTTCACTGTAGCGATGAGTTTATCTACGATTTATGTTCCACAGTAATGATGATTGGGCAATCTTTGCTACATTAGAAACCAAACTTCCGATCTTAAAATCACAGTTAGCGACCATCGTTACAAACAACATCAACAATGGTCACAATCATAATTTATCTAAATCACATCGCAACACTGTAATGAGTATTATTAATCGACAACCATTTTGTATCAAACAATTCTGATAGAGATGGATGTGTCAATAGCCGCACCTAGAAGGTGAAGTCTCCCTGGAGCCAGTGAGCGACCGGGGTATACCGGACGACCTGCGCGTGGGTCGCGGAATCGCTCCGCTGACAGTGGGGAGACGGGAAGTGGGCGAACTGGACCGAGAAGATGCTGGAACAAAGAGTAATAATCTAGCTCAATTAGTAGTACAGGTGAACAGTGTATTTGGGACAGAAATAGAACCATTCACCTTATCTAGGTAAACATCATTATTTTAATAATGTAATGTAAGCCATGTACACACATATTTGTACTATACTCATTCTAATTGAAAATACCAGACAGTTGGGATTATCAATGGGTTTTCACCAAGTTCTATTAATAAACTTTTTTTTATTGATAGATTGAATTGACAGATTAAATTTTTATCAAAATCAATTAGAATTTTTGTTTGACTCAAAATGATGCCAAAAATGAGTTCTCATTTGGGTTAAGTCACAGGTGTGTGGTAAATTGATTTTAACATTAACACATAGCAAAATTATTTTTTACTTACGTTGTGATTGAGAGACCCTGGGTCGTGATCTCGTCGTAGCGTTGTATTCCGGACTCCTGGGAGTCTGGCATGCGCTGGCTGATGAAACTTGTGTTTTCTTTGCCCGCGCTGTTCACAAAACATACATCAAATTTAAAAATTAAAACAAAATTCAGAAAAACATAATTTTTTAATTACACATGAATTTACTTTTATATTTAGCATTTTTAATATATAACAGTTGAAAATCATTAATGTTGACATACAATATAACTACCCCGCAGCATTTTAATCTTGTGGTTGAAAAGCTGAAAAATTATAATACTAATTAAATGTATCAATCAGAAAGATATATATGAAAATTCACTTTATCGAAAAAATATTTTTGTTAAATATTTTCCTATCCGGGGAATGTGTTAACCAATTACACCACACCAACATAGTAAGTTGATGATAAATTTCAAACTTATATGCTGTAGTTCAAATACCACAGAACAATGTTCTGAAAACACTGCAACTTCATAACTTAATAATGATAAATTAATTAAATTGAAAATACATGCATTTTGCAATTTCAAATACAAATTCAAGTTTTCATAATAGAGTGTATTCTCTTCAAGTTTCTGCGATCATTTAGACTCTGTATGGGCCCAGTCTTGCCATCACGGGGTGTTCAAGTTTATTAAGTCTTTGAGAACTGTTAACAGCCATCATTGGATCGTTGGTGATCTTTCACGGATCCCACAAACAACTTCAACATTGAGCAGTGGTGTCAGTGGGTGCTAATCAATTTTCGCTCACCTTTTCTAGTACAGACCCTTTGCATCTTCTTTGACTTCTAACAGCCCAGCATTTCAAACCATAGAGTGAACAGGTCTCACACAAAATAAATTCAATTGAAACATTTTATAAATGTTCAACCATTCAATTACTGTATATCTTTCAAAATTATCAACTCCCTATATAACTATAAAAGGAATTGAAAAAGAATCTAATTATAAAGCAATATTACAGAAATACTAAACATCTAACATCATAAAAATTAAAATCAGGTATTATTACTTCATGATATTAGCGGACCATGCTTTACGGTGATGCCTGTCTTAATCCAAAATGTAATTTTTATTGAATGAATAAGAAAAATAAAACAGTTTCAAATCAATCTAAGACTAACTACCGAGGTGATTCATGCAGGTAGAGATTCTCGAACCAAAACACAAAGGTGAAAGAGAGTACTTGTCATTTCATCTTCAACATTAATATTGCCACATCTAATATAATGACACTGTAAATAAAATGTATGCTTGTCACGGGATGAAGTATGGAATAGGAAATCCCTAATTAATATTAAAACAGCACGTCTAACAAAAAAACAGGTGCACCTTCTATGGTAGTATTTGCATCAAAGAAACAGTTATATTCAATCTATTAATTATCGCAACACGCATGTGGTTGAAGATACTGCAATATATCTTATGTACAAAATGTTTCAGTGTTATATGTAACATAAACAATCCACAGTCAATAAAATCATCAAACTAACGTAAATTAAGTGTTATTGAATACCTTTTAAATTAAGGTCACGATCTAAACATCAGATTAAGAATGCGAAGGATCAGTCACATCTATATGAATAATACTAATATACTACAGGCAATAATAATGGAAATTGGGGCCCTAGAAAAAAGAGATATCATGGATAAAGAACTTGAGATTTGACCCAGTCAGTCTATTGCGAAACTTTTCCGGACTGCAGTAAACAATGACGATCAAAAAATGACATCTGTTGAACTCAAAAGGAGAAGAAAAAGAAAGAAGTAATATGAATAATTTGTGAATATAAAAATTATAAAATATGTCAATATGTGTTGCATTTAGATAAATACAACTGATAGTTTAATAAATAAAAATCATCATCAAAAAATATTATACAGTTTGACAATAATTTCTAATTTATGAATTGATTTCTCCCCTGCAACAACACTGTATATCGGGTTTTGGGCAGATCTAAGTTATGAATGCCACAACGTTGTATATTTTCTCGGTCATCCAAAAATAAATAAAAATATTATTACATGATTATCGAAGAAAATAAATAAGCAATTTTTGAGTGCAAAATATTAAGAAAAATTTATGGACCTACACTAGAAAATGGATCATGAGCTTAAAAACTTGATTGTAATATTCTTTAGGTCCCAAACCTGCCAGAGACGGGCTCACTTGCGGAAGAGAACTGAACAGGATGTAGTGCCGTGGAAGAACTATTATCACACACTTTTTCATCATCTTACTACACGTAACAACACTATGTCATCCAAGATGGCCGACGTTCCGTCTATCTATCAACATTTGTAAAAACCGATATACAGTGTTGTTGTGTCTAGAAGCGTAATATTGACACTTGAAGAATGTAAAACAGGTCTCAGTTTTGCACACGTATGTACGAGGTTTTATGCAATTTGCGATGATAATCAATCAATAGAATTTTGCTTCCCTGATGCAAACACTACATGCTACAATAAACTATTTCTAATTTACCTCTCGGTGGCATTTCACCCTCTGAAGAAGGCAATAAAATAATTACATAAAATGTTATTACATCCATACACAATATAACAAGTTCTATAGCACACAATTCTATGCATATTTTATTTTTCTAAACACACTTTAAATTGTGACTCGATTTCACCAAAAGCCACAGACTACCAAATATATAGACATGAACTAACGGAAATTCCTTGTTTCAATATTTTCATTTTGGTGTCACTCACGTGATCACTTTGGTACCACTTTCAATCAACCAAATAGCTCCACGACTTTTTTTTAAATATGTGATCGATTGGAACGAAAATTTAAACACTAACAATATAATATGCATTAATGGAAAAAATATGTCTTGTTTACACAAAGATTTCATTTTTGAAGCATTTAAATACTTTTACTGTTGCATAAATGTGTCATAAACTATCAGATTTATGTTTCCGCAAATAATGTATGTAGAATGCCTCTCGACCTGCAACTAATGTTCCAAACCCCTCTCCTATACGTACACTTTATTTCATGTCTATTAATTTACTGATCTGTGCCAAAACCGCATTATACAGAGCACTGTCTGTTACAATTAAACTATTCGCATACAAATTAATTTTAGAATTCTTGATTTTTTTATTGCTTTCAATTCAGGCATTATTAGATTTATTGGGTTGTCGGAAAAGTCATGTTGCAGTTTGGCAACAGATGGCGCTAGTTCATATTTGAGGTACTAAGAGTCATTTGCTTTTATGTTATTGCTATGTCATTTGACAATTGACAGTTCTAGCTTTATTCTAAAAAAAAAAAAAAAAACAATTGAATGATTTGGTCGAGTTTTGGAGATTTTACAAGAGTAAGATGGAAGACTAAACTGTGCATTATTTTACTATTCCGTAAAGGAAGCTTGTGCAAAATTGGGTAAAGTTTACGGTGACAATGCATTACAAGAACGTCAGTGCCGACGATGGTTCACAAAATTTCCTGGTATGGATTTTGATCTCAACGACACTCCTCGGTCAGGGAGGCCCACCGAGGTTGATGATGACAAAATCAAGGTATCAATCGAGTCAAACCGAGAGATACGATACGAGAGATTGCAGAAACATTGAACATCCATCATTCAAACATAAACAACCACCTGAAGAAGCTGGGATACGTAAACAAGTTCGATATTTGAGTTCTTCATGAACTCAAAAAAATTCATGTAACAGTGTGTATAAATATCTGAAATATTCTCATCAAACGTGTGGAAAATAATTTTTGAAGTAACTAATAACTGGTGATGAAAAATGGATTGTTTACAACAATGTGGTGCACAAACGGTCTCGGTCCTGATGTGATGGTTCACCTCAAACAATATCAAAAGCAGAGATTCATCAGAGGAAGGTTATGTTCTCAGTATGATGAGATTTTAAAGGTGTCGTACTTTTCAAGCTCCTATTGAGGAACCAAACAATCAATTCAAATGTGTGCTGTCGACAATTGGACAGTTTGAATGAATTCATCATCCAGAAACATCCAGAGCTTGTTAATCGTAAAGGAGTAGTGTTTCATCATGAAAATGCTAGGCCACTCACGAGTTTGGATGGAATGAGTTGCCACACCCACCATACCCTGCTGGCCTTGCGCCAAAACTTCCGCTTGTCTCACGCTCTTCAAAACTCCTTGCGTGGTATAATGTTTAATTCTGACGAGGTCGTAAATGAGCACTTAGTTCAGTTTTTCACCGATAAAGACAGGTACTTCCATGAACGAGTAATTATTTAGCTCACTGAAAGATGGCAAAAGGTTATCCAACAAAACGGGTAATATATCATTGATTGATCTTTATTCTTTATATTGATAAAAAACAGAAAAAATGCATCGTGACTTCTCCTACCACCCAATACCTAATATATTTGCAATATTGGTGACCATTTTAAGACACAAAACTCAGTTTAATGTATAACTTTTTTTCATTAATTTTTTAATGTGACACTTTACAGTAAACTCCCTCTCATCCAGCACCACAGGACCCGAAGGGTTGCCAGAAAACATAAATTTCAAGATATCTGATATTCAGTCTTTAAATGACCATAGCGCTGTATACTGCTGCAAGTGAAGAAATAAAAGTGTAATTTAAATAAAGAAAAAAATTTATTTATCTAATACATAAAATAAAATATACTAAATATATAATGAAAAATACTTAAAATTATCTTTAATGCATACTTAAATTTTTAAATACAAATTTTTTAATCATCCGGGTGCCGGTTGCTTGAGAGTTTTGGTTATTTAAATACCAGAGAGGGGGTTTACTGTAATAATAATATTAAATCATTTTTATAGCACCATTTTGGTGAAAACTTTCACCTCAAGGGGATGGGGCTTTACACATCAACTGTTTAGTCCTACACTATGTTTGTATTAAAAATGAAAAATTGTTATTTGAAGTTATTCATAAGATTTTGTGAAAAGGTGCGTTTACTGCAATAACTTGGAATCAATTACTGACATTGTAAGTGGAGCGCCTGACTTGGGTGCGATGCAGGCGGATGGTTAAATACGTTGTATGGCAAGGTTCAGTAATTATGGAGCAACCTCTCATGATTTAATAACTATAGATTACTTTTCCCTAACCTTAATTATTTTTCTCTCTCTCTTTCTCCATATTAAAACAGTCATATTTTTATTTTATTTAATCCACTAAAGAAGTTTACTGGAATGTTTTTTACTAAAATAGTCAACCCGTCTTAGTCAACAAATAGGGTATCATCATTGGAGTTAATCTTATTAACACATCGCAAACAATTTACAAACATTTGCTATAATGAATGTCACAATTTTAAGATTTTTTTATTTACGTAACGTCCAAAGTGGATAATCAAATAGAACTCGAATTTGACTTAGCTGATGTAAAAGAGTTGGACTCATTGACTCAAAGTACAAGAAAAACACAAATTCCAGAACATTTACAGTGCAGAAAATGGCTTTAATTTAATTTCTGGGGGATTGGCAATGTTTTAACAGGACTCGAATGCGGAGAGAATTGTGAAAGTGGAAAGAGGTGTTTATGATTCACTGTCGTGTCATAATGAGATTTTTAATGAAAAAAATAAACTAACTGTGCAGTCTTCCATCAAGTCATATTTTAATAGCGGACGAACCAGCTGCAGCTGTTTCATCAAATGTTCAACCATCTATCTTGAGTGCGCAAAGTGGCACGCATGTGAAAATAATGAACATGTGATGAAATTTTGAATGAATAAAAGTTGAATGTACAATATAACATTTTTTGTTCATGTTTTAATTAAAATTAACTATTACTATACATATCATGTGTTCTGATTTTGTTTAATTGCATCATATAAGTAAAAAATGCATTTTTAGGTATTTTGATGCATAACGAACGACCTCAAGGAACTTAACTCGTTCGTAAATCGAGAATTGTCTGTGGTTTGATTTAAAATTTTAAATTTAAAGGTTTTAATTCAAAATATTCATGAAGCACGTTCTCATATTCACAAAAACATAACCTATAAATATTTCTCATAAATATGTATATATATACATAAAATAAAGTTATGTTAAAATTAAAATACGCAAGTCTCGTAGATAGATTCACGGGTATGTACATGCAGTACGAGACTTACGGAGACTGGCAGTGTTGGAAGCCAGCCTGTGCCTGGCCTGCTGCGAGTATAGGGCCCTGGCCTTGGCTCTCTGGGCCGCGGCCGCGTCCACGGCTGAAACGCTGCGGCCGCCGACCGCGCCGACGCTGCGATCTGAAAGTGACAATAAAAATGTTACAGATAACTTGTTTCCACTCAGTACAGGAATCAATGTACCCAGGCTCAATTTGCTGAGGCAATTCAGAACATCATTTTATATTTTAGCCAGTGTCATGATCCATCTGATTAATTGCACATTGGAGGACATCAAATTGAGAGAGTTATTTTGTAGCAATTGGACATGTTAGACGTGCCACAATCAGTTAAACCAGACATTGAAAGACTTCACAAATGCATGCGTGATAAAGTTAACGAGGCAAGAATGACACACCAGGGGAGAAGAGTGTGGCGTTCATTCATTTGTTTGAAACACGGCATGATGGTAAGTTGGTCAGTATTACAACCAGCGTGTTGATACATTTAAAAAAGTACAGGGTAGTATTTTAAATAAATTTAAAATGACTCGGATAATCTGCACACGATGCAGAGAGTTGATATGGAAACTGATTTTTTTAACAAATCAACATTTCCTATGTAAAATATTATAACTAATAAATAGGTCATTTTTGGCTACAGCATGTAAAAAAAAAATTAACTAGCACTTAAAATCAATGTTCCCTCTAATTTTTAACAAGACTTCCTTATGTGACGCTTATCGAAGGTTGGCGGCCATGTTGATTTATCTTGTATAAGATCACCAACATTTTGGATATTGAACCACTTTCTGAAGTTATACACAGCCAAGATAATCTCTTTCTACCTACACCTTTGCTGTCTTCCCCTGCATAATGAGTTGTAAAAAATGATATTTTTAATTGCGGAGAATGTGTCCCAAGTATACAGCTTTCCTTGATACTTTTCTTGACTTAACACATGTTCATTAGTAATATGGTCAACCCATAGTAACCTTATGCTGGTGTGCTAATGTTTTTCTCATTTTCTCCCCCAACGCACAAATAATAGCACGGGCCCTTAAAATTGCACAAATGATTTTTTATGCACATACCGTGATCCAAAATAGAGGGAACATTGCTTAAAATATGTGATATACTAACAGAATAAGTAAAAAAAAAAAAAAAATACCCATTTGATCAATACTATACTTCACGAAGGAAGGATCAAAATAGGTATTATTTCATTTTCTTTATAATAGGATTTTATGATAGATTTTTTAAAGAATTCATTTGAACCATTTGTGATTCTAATTTAGATTTTGGGATGACAACATTTACATACATACGTTAATACAATCATATTAAAATAAGCCAAAATCACCGAAGCGTAAGCGGTGCCAATGGAAACACTCATCATCTCATTTGGCAGACTCATGCCCTCAGGCTCTGGGTAAAGCTACGCTGTTTCATAGTATTCTGAACCAGATGTAAGTAAGTGTACTGTTGTACAGCAGACAGAGATTGCAAAGTGAGATGATTATTTTAATAACTCTTTTATTCCAGTGACTGTTAAAACGGTCTCCCACTTTAACGGTACCAAAGGACAACGTTATGACTGCTGCTATGACCGCAAATACGTAATAAATCATACATTCACACGAGTGCTGAAGAAATATTGGCCGCAACGGTCAACGCCGAAGCCTAAGAAAATAAAAACAATAAAGCAATATTATTATTTTTGTCAAAAAATACACAAATCCAATACAAGCGTAACATTTTCGACTGGCCTTCTATATATTCCACTGCCAGTGAACCGACACCCTCCGACAACAGTTGGAGTTCCTCCAGACTACTGTGGTGGAGGCCCACCACTTCGGGGGCATCTCCCTTGGGACATAGGACCTCTTTTGCCAAAGTAGGTAAGCGAATTTCGTTGAGACGTCCTGGAATCAAGGAGGGGTAAGGTGAGGTGCGGTGAGGTCAGGTAAGGTTAGGTTAGGTTAATTCAAGTCGGAACGGATTACAGTGGATTAGATAATATTGGGGATAAAAATATATGACAAATATTGACTTACTGCATAAAATCAAATATTTTTTAAAAAAAAATTAACTACCTTACTGGATCTAAATTATTTAGGATGAGACATGTTCCACAATATTTTATGGTCGAAAATTTTCAAGTTGTAATGCAAAATCTCAACTATTTTATCAAAGTTGTAGACATTCAAGAATTCTGTGTACTACAAAAAACACTGATTTTAAACAAAACAAAAAGGGGGTCTTTATAATGTGTTATAAATGCAATTAAAAATTTCTAGAAATTTTCACCCATCAAGTAAAATAACTTAATCATATTTTCGTTCAACTGTATCACAATAGACAGTAAATTAGTTAGATAATCTCTATAACGGAACGGATAAAGGAATTTTCTAACAGAGCTCGAACATTTCCGACACAGGATTTAGGCATTATATTTCTACCCACAAAATATTGTATATCAATTGTGTATAATATAGTACAAGACATATAGTGTTTTGTATATGGAAAGGCATATATATAAATACAAGTATATGAAATAATACTATAAGGGTATGAATGAAAAGGAAAAATATGAAAGGGTGGATAACTTTGTACGTAGATCCTAACGTATGGTTTTACCAGATATTACCCGAGCTACCCTGTGCGCACTGTATAGGGTGATCTGCTATACATTGTCTCACACATTCATCAGCTTTATAAAATCACTGATTCTTCATTGTGGGATTCGATCCAATTGTCACGGTCATAGCGTCACCATCGATCTTGTAGTCTTCCCTAAACTAAGTAGGTCTAGTGGAAAAGTGTTCAGTAACCGATTCCTGATAGACAGACACAAACGTACATCTGATAGAAAAAATCAATGCCATCCAGCTGAAACCGCACAAAAAATATGACCACTTTCACATCCAAACCGCCCAAAAGTCCTTACTTTTTAAATTTATGTAATAATTGATGAAGCCGCCATACCGTACCATCAAAACCATGGAGCGGAGATGGAAGTAGTCATCTAACGTCAGAGATATATTACGTAAAAAAAAAATTTGCTGGTTTCATAAATGAATCCTTTTATGGCCCAGCACAGAATATAAACATCGCAAAAAAACTCTCCACTACAGCCGCCACATCTTGTATTTTATTTTTGCTTTGTATAGCGACTTTACCACAGCCTCAAAATATAAATAAGTACTTTCATTTTATCATAATAAAAAAATCATAAATAATTAATTTTGGTAGACAAAATGCGTGTTTTTAATACAATTCTGAAAGGATTAATACGGAGACTGCTTCAAAACTAGCTGATTATAATATCAACTCAGACGCTGGTAAAAGAAAAATTTTATTAATCCATTGACATTGTTTCCACCAGATTTTTACATCATCAACATTCACAAACAGAAATCGTTCAACAATCACCTCTCGTAGGCAGAGGTATATTGGTCCGGTCGTGTGACAAGCGTCTCCTGGGCGACCCCGGTGTCCTGCGGAAGGAGCCGGTCCTGCCGAGGCCCGAGGTCCCCGCGGGGACCCCGCACGCGCTCAGGTTCTCCGCCGAGGCTGACCCGTTCAAATACAAAATGTTCCGGAACGTTCATACAAGTTCGTTTGTTTTTCAACATTTTTAAAAAAGTGACAAATTTTTTGCATAATTTGTTTTTCCAACAGTGATCAATGTAATGGAGAATAACGCATTGAAATGACGTAAATTAAAATATATTTGGTGAAGGTTTATACATTACCAATCCATTTGTTACAGCAAGAAAAAAGAATTATAATAATTTAATTAATGTTATATTATTATACACACAATAGATAACAATAATATGTATATAACAAGAGGTGGCTAATCATAATCATTTTATATGCATGAAAATGAAGTAATGTGATGAGGCGTCACACCACGCTTCAGTTTCAATGTTTTCATCTGAGCTTTGTTCACAGTATTGTACATCGTATATAAAGCCTGTTTCTTCCAATTTTGCCATTAAATGGATTGACAGCTTAGCAGGTGCAAAATGGCGATCCAAAATTGCATGGAATCTTCTTTTAGTATATACCATTTACTTTATTCTTGTATACAGAAAATTTTCACAATAATATGATGGCAATTTTCCATATAGATTAGGTTACACACTTTTTAATACTTTCTGCCGTTTAAAAACCATAGTAAGAATATAGTTTAAATGTTTTAAAAAAACATAGTAAAATTTAAATAGAAACATAATTGATCCGTCGCTTTCATAATACACTAACACATAAGTGATCCTTGCTGAAGTATGTAGGACTCCATTTTATAATGACATATTGTCTACATGATAGCTGTCAAGTATCAACTTTACCAAAATGGAGGCAATTTCAAAATGGCGGCAATTTCAAATCGGCTACCTCTTATTGGAAGACCCTTTATTTAAAATGTACTAATTTCAAGGCTAATAACTTAAAAGAATAGGCCACAGAGTAAAAAATTAGAGATGCTGTTAAGTCCCGCAGATAGGTTAAACTTTGTTTTTGCTCAGTAATGCATTGTAGTGTGGAAAGTGTTGCGATATCTAGGGCTACATATTAATATGAATTGGTGAGGCAACATCCCAAACAAGATATGCGGTAGTTCAAGAGGCAATTTATTTGGGCGCGTTGATTATGAACACCGGTAACAGCGGGCAGGAAATTTCGAGATGCATACACTAACTAGTCGCTATGAACAGTGATACTGAGCAAACAACTAAAATGATATCGGTTTACACTCTTGTCTTTTCAATCTCCACGGGTGCAGCGGAAACAGCAGTACAGACAAGCTGAAAATAGACGCCTTCGAAGTGTATTGCTGAAAAGGACGTCCGTCCCATAAACAGCACAACACACAAATCCCTCAATCCTGCAACAAATCCAACCACAGTGAGCCCTATCATATTATGCGTCAAAGTGACAGCTTACAAAAAGAGATTATTGGCCGTGGAAGAAGACCCGGAAGAGAGCCACAGCGGTGGATAGATAGAGACTCAGGACCAGGACTTGTGGAGGTGCATTATGAGCCGCTATATGTCAATACTGACACGAAGGAGGAAAGAAGACGTGTGACAGATAATAATTTCCGTGAATATCTACTATCTAATTTAATATTTGTAATAGCAAATCTAATATTTTTGTTGCTCTGTGAAATTAGCCGACCTTTTCAAATATAATAGAAACTTAATATGTACGCAGGATTCCTGCAATAATGCATGCACTTTTGATTGTAACATATAATAATATAAAATAACGATATTGATGATTTAAACTAACCTGTGATGCTGGCCGAAGGACTTCTAGTGCTCGTCAGCATTTTCCTGTCTGCAAAAAATGGAAATCAATAAAATAAAACATATGGGGCAAATTGAAAAAATATGAGGCAAAATAAAGATCGGTTGAGGTAGAGGTGGAAAAAGATATAAATTAAGATGCTAACTTCAAAATAAAAATACACTACACACCATAAAGAGGTCTCGGCACAGACGAGGGTGGTTGCGGTGTAGACTGATGAAGGCTATCGCTGCTCCCGTGACGGGAGCCGGCGCCCGCCCCTTCCTTCTCCACGGCGCGCTGGGCCGCGGCGTCCAGCTGGAGGAAGAGAGTGTCCCCCGCTGCCGGGAAGTGGCGCTTGAATAGCCAGAAGGCCCTGTAATTAAGAAACTGACATCAAAGTGCTGTTCTTAAAAAACAACTATTCTTTATTAGAAAAATGGAATGGATTTTAACCCAAATACTTTTAATTTATTAATATAACACTGACCTTCTGCAGTTAACCCTAGTCATGTTGTCTGCATCGGAGCAGCCCTTCTTGATGGCGTCCCGGAGCACCGCCTGCTGTCTCTCCAAGGTGGCTGGACTCCACGTCTCCAATAGAGTGCACAGGATATCACTGGAAACAATCAACGGTTTTGCCACGATTACGACTCTCCGTGTCTTTCCGGGCCAGGACAGACTATCAAATACAGATATTGACATCTAGCCCGACAATCCTCATTGGCCAATGTGTGGACCCTGCAATGGATTTCAAATGATTGCAAAGAAACTGATAACTGATTACAGTCCCAATTTACCTGAGGTTCGCTCTAATCTCCTTGGCCTTGGAGACGGTCATGTTCTGCATCAGGATGGGGATGATTCGGGGAGCTTGTACGTAACGGACTACGTAACGGAGCGCTATGGAACCACCGGAAGATATGACCTGGAGAATGAATAAATTAAAAATCACTTCATTACCAAATCAATATTGCCAATATACAATGCTGCGGCCAGTGGTGGACCAGCACGAGGACCTGGCGACTCTCTTTCCACACAAGAATACTTTATATTTGTAACTTCAGTGCTAATAAACACCCAGCCATTGTAGGTACTAATTATGTTATCTAGCCTTGTTTCAGGAACTTAAATATCCAAACCGTCTCCCAATAAGGCTTGTGGGAGTGAAATAGTAGCACAAATAACTAAAACAGTAGCCATATCTTTAAAATTGATAATTCACACAATTTTAAATGTTCACATTAAATAATCTTAAACAAAAACAGATTTTTATTGTGAAGTTGCAGTTTCAGAACATTAGAAAGAATTAATATTTGGTTGCTACCGGGATCCCAGTACTTTTTCTGTATATCTTGTAATCTGCCATATATAATTTTTAAGATGGACATAGCTCGTAATTGCGATGGTCCGCTCACCTTAGCAGAGTTGGGAACTAAATTAATGAGTTCCGTCAGTATATAGAGACAGAACTGATCCAGTTTATTCTTCAGGGTCTTGGCCATGTAAGCGATGGTGATGCACGCCTCTCTCACAACCTGAAACGAAAAAATATTATATATCTATCTTATATATACCAGGCGCGGTAAATTATCTATCAACTGATGAAAAATAGATTCAGTACAAGGGACATGAGTAAAGATATTTAATTCTTTGACCATAAAGTCCTACAAATTGTCCATTGGTCATAATAAATAGTAAACGAACATGTGAAATTACTTTGCATAATTTGAAGGGCGAAAAGCGGTTAACTGGCATTTTTTCCAAATTAAGATTTTAATGGCAAAGTGTACTTTTCAATGTCTTTTGAATTGTTCATTGGAAAAATTAATGGATAAACAATAATTTGAAAATATTCAATTATCTGCAATTATTTTGGCTAATTACAAAAGAGTATAGTGGCGCAATTACAAAATAATTACATATAATTATAAGTATATAAATTAAGAATGATGAAATTGCAGTCAATAATCATCATCAGTCATCATTGCATATCAATAAATGATTAAGTAATGTGCACTATGTTTTAATTCTCAATCGCAAAAAAGATCATTTCCTGCACTGGCCAAAGAATTGGGTAGATTTTGTCAGTGTGTGTTTTTACTAGGTCCAATATTAACAGAATTATTTTTTTCTCCAAGTCTAATGTAAAGATGTTAAAAAACTTAATCAAGATAAACACATTTCCCTTTTCCTATAATCCTGTGACATAAAATCAGCCAGACTAATGAATTAGACTTGCCTAAATCAATTGTTCACATACCTGACTCCTCAATTCCTTAATGACAACTAGAAATGGCACCGACATCTCCTTGAGCTGCGCCGCAAACTCTACCGGGAATAGGGAGTGAGCGTTGGCCACTAGCAACGCCCTTATTTTCTTCAACTGAAAATTCAAAAATACGCAAATATTCATAAATTACCATTTCAAATAAATAATTCACAAACTTGTGCAAATTAAATTTACAAAATTGAAAACAAAAACCGCACTATCTAAAACATCAAAAGTGTTTGTATCAACCATTAGTTTTTTTTTTATTACAACTATAGTTTTGACAGTCCCTATCATCAACAGATGTTCATAACTACAATCACTTGTCAATCGAGTAACAATAATTGCAATAAAAATAATACTCAGTTGTGCGTAGTTCTTTTGGTTTCTTTAAAAAATATATATGTTGCACCACTAAATAACTAGTCAATTGATTATATATTACAATAATAACACTCACGGCATCTATCCTCTTCTCCCAGTCGGCATTCTTGTCCCCGACCACCGAGGCGGCCAGTCGGCACACATCATCCAAGTCTCTGGCGTTGTACAGCGCCACCGGGGGCACCGTGCAGAACTGGGCCTCGAACACTTCCGACGTGACCGCGCCGGCACCGCCAGTGTCCACTGGAGGAAAAGAATAGTTATAAAATCATAAAATACCAATAACACATATGGGGTACTTTTTCTACATTTAAAACTTATTAACCCTAGGATCTATGTTTTTATGCGTAATAAGCTAAGTACAGTCATATCCCATTAATCAACGCTAATTAGTTCCACCAAATCTCGTCGATAAACAAACCAATATATGTACAAATTTCAAAAATTAAATAACACAGATCTATTAAATCAAAAAGTGTTTATTTATAATGGATTGTGTAGGTCATGATAGATACATATATATATATAAATATAAATGTAAAATAACGTTCTAGGCAATTCTAGGCCTATATTATTGTCTACGGTTGAAATTAACTCAATAGTAACATGACAAATCAACACCCTCATGTAATGCAGACTGAGCGCATAACCTCGAAATTAGTGTACGTGCGGACATCGTGTAGAATATCAACACTGGCGTCGGTTGATTGAATCGTCAAAGTCAAATAGCGGGGTATGTATGACATAATATGAGAATGTTGATTGATTGAACCGTCGATTAACAGGGTATGACCGTATCTATTGTGATGCGTTTCTGCCGGTAATTGAGGCAAGTGTGACTTTTCTATGACTCAATGTGAGAATGAAAGTTGCAACAAATATTCCTATCATGTGCCAGATGATTTATCTGATGTTCCAAGTGATAGTTCAATCATGAAAATGACACCAGTAATGTAGTTACGCGTCAAACAACTGGCTACTTAAAGTATTAAAAATCTTTTCTTATAATTTGCTGGAATGGTTCCAAAGATACCACACCCTTAAAGACTACTAGGTATTTTCCTAAATGATGTAAATTTCAGATAAATCAGTTATAAATAAGGAAAGTTGAAGTGCTTTTATTCATTTATCCGAGAATCAGTGGAAAAATTTGTCGAAATAGTAAAAAGTGTAAAAAAATAATCCTCAATTTATGACTTCAATTTACAATGTTTTCATTTTTTTTAATAACTAACATACTAACAGGCGTGCATTAAAGATATAGCTTTTAACAATATTAATGAAGTTGAACTTTAAAATTTTTTTTTTAATCTTAAAATGGTCCATGTAAAGAATGAACAAATAAGATGTACTGATCCACAGCTTCTGCATCTAAATTAATCGAAAGTAAAATTTACAAATTAATGGCAGTGAAAGGTGAAATAAAAAATGTATATAAAAAGATTATTGCGTAAAGGAAGCAGAGATAGGCTAGTACAATTTTGTTTAATAAGACCTCGGTTACGACATATGCTAGTCCTGACGATAGACCCTGCATGAAATCCGAAACATTGACCGACAAGACGGCCGGATACAGGTTAATCGGTAAGAATCCAGTAAACCAAAACCAATATTAATCTAAAATATATTTGGCTGTTATAATTTCTAGAATCAAATTTATAATTTTTTCATATATAATTGGTCAGTTAGTCTTAATTATGTTTCAAAATGCAAATGTAACAATGAGGGCGGACCCACCGCTTACCCGGGACCGATGCAATAAGCTTAAGGCTCCTATTTCGGTCCTACTCACTCGCCACCTGGTTGGCATTTTTTAATGATACCAGACAGCTGTCCGATAGCGCCCCGCATATTGACAGGGAAATAAATTTTGAGACCTCTTTTAGCAGGGTATAAAGTGAATGGTGCTTAGAATGCAATCATTTTTAATGAAAGTAGCAGTATGTAACGGAATCCTGGTACCAACACTGAGGTATAGAAGTGAAGCCTGAAGTCAGCAAAAGAGGAATAATTAAGGCAATCAATCAAGCAAGGTGGAGCTCATCTAAGCATAGTAAATAAGATTAATAAAGTGTAGCTTAGATGGTCAAATCATGTTGAATGAATGAGGAGAGAATAGTAAGAAAGATATATGATGCGAGTGTTGATGACACCAAAAATAGAAGACATCCGCAGAAGACTTTGCACAATACTGGAATATTTTTTCAAACCAGGGATGGTATGATACATGTTTCTAAGGCATGTAACGCACTTCTTTTATTTTCAGAGATCTGTATGGTGAAGAACAGTGTCCATATATGCATTTACTATGGGGTTATTTAATATTCACATTCACCGTAACTCCCGGACTAAAAAATATAATTAGAAATGCATATATAAAATACTATAACAAATTATTTTACTGAAGTTTTACTCCTGTGACCATTAATTAATCATGGCAGGTTCAATGTTCAATTATAAATAAATAAAACTTATCTTCCATGTATAGTTTTCTGGGTTAATCTGCCGTGTATATCTGACCTTTCGGGCTGACATTTCGGATCCCATTGCGGGGGACATACACCCAGATTACCCAGATTAACCCAGAAAACTATACACAAAAAATTTTGAACGGCCGTGAAAACCTAAGAATATTTTTAAATAAAAGTTAATTATGATTCATTAGTTTAAAAATTAATAAAATAATGTATCATGCATAATATTATATACAATATAAAGTGCATAAAATTATCAGTAACAAATTACAAACCCAACATTGGCCAATTACAAATGCGACTATGACATAAGTGCAAGCAACAATGAAATGAAAATTGGATTAAACGAACCGCCAGATCCGGCCCTCCTGGTCGGCTGCGGCAGTCCGGCCACGCCGCACACCGCGGTGGTCGCCCTGCGCTGAAACTCGCTGGCTAAACGCCCAGACGGGCAAGCAGACAGACAACACGCACAACCATTGTTAGTGAGAACGCACACACACACGGTTAGTCAATGTCCATGTGTCGGGTGAAACTCAAAACAAACAATTAAACCAAAAGTGTCACTTTTTTAATTACCGTGATGAAAAAAGGATTCATTTGTACTCCCCTGAAGATGGAATGATTTCTTTGATATTAAATTATTTTCAATAACAGAATTTCTTATGGATTTTCTGTCACCAGTCCGGTAAAATTTTATCATAACCGACATTTCTCTTATAAGTTCCTTTTCATTTAATTGTTAAAAATAAACACGGCATAAAATTACATTTTGAAATTAATTGTTTTGAGTTCCAGCTGATATGAAAATAAGACATGATAACAGAATAAACAATTCAGTACAAACTAAATAATGAGACATCCCTAAGGCTGCAATAACCAATGTTTTCCATAAGCGACACAACGCACACAAAAAAATAGAGCGCGTACACAAATTTTTAACAAAAAATAATAATTGACCCCTGCAAATTTTTATATCTACTTAATTTGTATTTTTTCTAGCATTTTTTAATAGATGTGACATTAATGAGCAAATAAACATTTTTTAATCCTGATGTTTTTCAAAATCAAATCCTAAAATCCCAGGATTGCAATTGTGGCTCAGGATTGGATTCTCTACTAATCAAATGTTTTCCGAAGAATTGTTCCGATTAATTGTGGTACCAAACATTGGTACATAATATTTTAAATTATCCATCATAATATATAATATTTTTTCCTGAATAAAATAAATTCACATTTTATAAGTTAATGAGTCAGTTGAATAGATTCATTATACAGAGGCCATTGTGACATTGCAGAAACCGAAATATAATGGTGTTCACACCAATTACATTGAAATCAATGTTTGTTACAAAAGCAATTAGGCCCTGTGGTCCAACTTGGCCCACTGATCCAAGGTTTGGTGTCCAGACAGATGCTTAATACATCCAACCTGGAAGCTAAGCTCACGCTTTGTAAATAAAATTTGTGTTATTTAAATTCATAAATAATTATTTACTATTTTTAAGGAGACCACATTATTATTGTGAAATTGCAATATATATTTTTAATACAAATTAAATGTATTAATTAGGAAGATATACATACACATAAAATCAATTTATCAAAAAAATATTATTGTTGCTACCGAGATTCGAACCTGAATCTTTTCCTATCTGGGGAAATGTATTAACCGATTATGCTACATCGACACAGTAAGTTGACAATAAATTTTCATACTTAGAGTTATATGTTGCACTTTCAAATTCATACATCTGTCGATTTTATATGTGTATCTTTCTAATTAATACATTTAATTTGTATTGATTAAATACATCCGTGTCGCCTGTTAGCAATCAAAATATTGCATTGGCGCAACAACCTTAGAGATGTTATTTTAATTACACGATTGCTGTCTGAAGAAATATTGAAAATGTCATATTTTTGTTATTAATGTTGAATAGTTTGCAGAAAAAATTATGAACAAGTGAAAAAATATTATTCAGAATGAATAAAAAGATTTATAGATGATCAAGAAACGGTATGGACTTAAGTGTACATGGTAAAAGCTGAAACCCAGTTTATATTCTTATAAAAGTAAAAAAAAAAAAGATTTTTAGAGATGGCCATACTCACTCTTAACTGCGAACAGTTCATTTTTCACAAAGCATGGCCCTTTTTGTTTGAGAAAAACAGTTTTCGTTTGTGCTTTGTCTTTTGTTTTGGTGGAAACCTGGTTTAAGAATCTTAAATTCTGATTTTAATCATTAATTTTTAAAACTTGCTTATTCTCTTCCAAAATGTTCTGTATTTACACGTCTGCCCACATTCACACAAATAACAAATGTAAACACTTTCAGACAACTTCCGGGTTGGGTCCAGGACAGAGATACCCCACAAGATCACAGTTTTTTAATGTCAAAGAAGATGCACAAATATTACCTTTCAATAATACATCTCTACTAATGTTCCCTCTAAGGTGTGTAACCATGTTAATTTATCTGTATAAGATCGCCAACATTGAACCACTTTCTGAGGTTACACAGCCAGGATAATCTCTTTTTGGCCTCTATCTTCCCGTGTGTAATGAGTTGTAAAAGATGATATTTTCCATTGCGGAGAATGTGTCCCAAGTATGCAGCTCTCCTTGATAGTTATTAGTTGTCTTGACTTATTTATGCATCTTAATTCATTAGTAATGTGGTGGAGCCAAGGGGCAGGGGCAGGGGCAGGGGCAGGGGCAGGGCCAGGGGCAGGGCCAGGGCCAGGGCCAGGGTTAGGCCCTCCCAATAGCCTCATACTGGTATGGTAATGTTTCTATTATTTTCTCTCTCAGCGCACAAACGATAGCATCGGTCTTTAAAATTGCACACCGCAATCTAAACAACCACTTTTTGTAACTTTACCATACATACATTTTTTTTTAATAAAACACAAACATTTCAAAATAATTCATCTAAAATAAAGATGTATTGTTTAGTTTTCAAATGATGGTAGTTCAAGACCTTCACAATAGCTGACTATCTTACCGGAGGGGGCTTGACTTTGCGTATCCGAAATCTTCTTCGCAGATGTGGGAATGCTGAATGTCCTCTTGATTGGCTTGGCCGGCTTCTGCATCAGAATGTTGTCGATTTCGTCGTTGCTGTTTGCTGCACCTAGAAATGAGATGTTTTATTATTGAAATGTATTGGATTTAATCAATTAAAATATGGCATTCAAATTTTTGCACTTGCGGATTCTTGTATTTTATACATGCAGTATAGACATATACCCTGGAAAACAAGTTAAAGGACCTTTCGAGTTGTTACCTATTTAGCCACTTCATTATTTTTCAATTGGTTTGATATTTATTATCAGTATTTTTATAAGTAATTTAAAAATGAAAACATTCAAAAAAGCCCAAACACTCCCCCTACGAAAGCATAACCTTAACTTCCATATATGATGTGACTACCCATGTTTCATTTTAGAAGCACTCAACATCTAACTTCAAGAAATGTGTATATAACTTATTTATAAAATCATATACACCTAACCATATACGCTAAAACCTTATTTATAAGTAGTGATGGTCAAATCGTTATTGTGATTGTGTTCGATTGGTAACTGATTATTCGTAATTCTTCGAGCAATCGCTGGCACACTAGAAAGTAAATCTTAGTTACTAATCATCATTGTATGTCAGTTTTCATCTTTGTCAAAATCACAATCAAATAACGATTGACCATCACTATTTATAAGGTCTTTAAATTACACTTTATATATAAAAGAATAAAAATACAACAATAGACTAAAATAACTATAGTGTTATCATTTCATTTTGATCAGGTGTTAAAATTTTGATATTTCCATTTAATCAATAAAGATGAACATAATAATTATCTGTTGTTATTGTGAACTGATGCTAATGTTGAAACTTATTAAAGAAAATATTACCCAATTCTCCAAAACTTACGTATTTGTCAGATACATTGGGACAAAGCACTACTTCATTTTAGACGTGACCAGCAGATCAGTGAAAAAAACAAATACCATTAGCTGAAATGGAGAAAATATATTAAGGATAATAAAATACTCACTGGTAGTGGCTGAAGCCATCATCAGCCCGGCACCCTGGGCCTCGTCAAATCTCTGCTCCAACGCCGACAGCTTGTTGGCCGGCACGTCCATCTTGCGCAGGTCTGTGCGGAGCCTCTCACCTGCATAATATTCAATGTCAATAAGTTGTTACGGTCGCATCTCACATGTGACATTCACGTATTTTACGAATATTATTTCCAGCGCGAATTTTAAATTATTATTTAACTTTATTTGAATATTGCTGTGCGAGCCGCGCGCCGGGCACTGCAAGCTCCTCCTCACCCCGCTCCTAACATGTATCCACAGTGGACGAAGGGTCGCTACCCCCTCCCCCTCTCATTGCCGAGTGGGTTTTGCCAAGCCGAAACAACTATTATTATTATTTAAATTACCCTCTCGCCATCTCCTTGTGACCACGACAAATGTTGATTGCGCAACGATCACAATGTTGCGTTCATATCAACCTATATAAAATAGTGTTTTTATTCATAATTGAATATTCTCACCATTCGTGTACCAAACTCCTCTCAGATAAATTCAATCTCAAATGGCACTCACCAAAATGCTTGTACATCTCCAGCAGTGTTTCGCCGGCTTGATCGCGCACGTTGGCATTCGGATCCCCTAATAACGTTGCAATCACGGGCGTGACTGACTTCAGCTGTAGCTCTTGACTGCCTTGTCTGAAAATTAAACGTACAACATTACTGATCTCGTCGTCATTGCTGACCTCTCCTCGCCGCATCACAATGATGTGACTGAGTGACAGTGATGCGTGACAAGGCAAAGATTTGTCTCGATGATACACTATTGTTGACAAACAATAACAAGGTAACCTTTTTAATGGAATCCTAGAAAGCATTCTTTCTTCTGCTCTAATTCATAGATGGGAAACACTAAATAAATATAAATGATTTATAACTTTGTTTTTAATCACTTTTATGAGTTAAATTTAATACAGCAACCGGTTTCGGAAAATACCTTTTCCTTCATCAGGATGTCAAATAAACTAATTAAAACCGTGTTTAAGTTAGGTACCAAATTAATTTTTTTAAATATTATTCTTTTTTCAATAACTATTTTTTAATTTAAAAACATTAGAACAATTAGATATATGCTGTCCTCTACAGCACATCTCCTCCGGCAACCTGATCAAAAATTGAAGGTCCCAATAAGTCTACATGGTTTTGTCGAGTCAGCATGGATGGCGGGACGATCTATACTGGCGTGGGCCTTCACCAGTGTTGAAAGAATGACGGCCTCTTTGATTGGTGTAGTTGATGAACAGGGCCAGGCAGAGAAGCGAAATGGCTCGGAACCCCCTGGGTACCTGTGGTGTTGCTGACGAATGTCCAACCTGTCGCCATCCAGTGAGTCGTGGACGCAATGGCAAGTCGGTGCTCGCAGACTGTGCTGTGTTGTTACTGACCGCCCAACATGTCGCCGCCCGTCGAGTCGTGGGTGCATGACATGTAACTGCCTGAGGGTGGACGCGATCGCAAGTAGTCTATCATTTCTTCAGTAAGTATCCACGCTTCCATTCCATAAAATAATACCGAGAACACATAGCATCTGACATAATCGATGGTTGAGATCATGACTGCTGAACTTGCTCGCTACAGCATTTGATTTCAACAGAAGGATCCCATCTTTAATATAAAATATAGGAACCCAGGTATACAATACTTTGTATCTTCTATACAATACTTTGTATCTTCTATACAATACTTTGTATCTTCTCCAATTTAGTTCCAGCAATATAAAGATTTTCATTGTCAGCTGTATTGTTTGCTATTGAGCATATATTTTGTTTTAAATTTTAACCTAAAAGTCTAACACACCTTCACTGCTATATTCAGTCGAGATATAATTTTTTCATACTTTTGCATATCTTCCTTCTCCTCCGCACTGACTTTTCATGTCATAAATCGATGTGCGCTCTAGAGCACGATGGTACTCACTTAGCTTGGCTTTCACCTCAAAAATCTAATAATGAAATAAAGGCAAACGTTTCTTGAAAAATTAGGAAATAACTGTGTAATACTCACTGGTTGAGCGCCTCACGCAGGGAACGGAGTGCCTCCTCGCGCATGTTGGCATTCTTGTGCCGGAAGGCTGCCGCCAAACGCGTCAGCAGCTGCGCACCGGCCAGGGAGCCGCTGCTCCATAGGGCGGACAGCGCCGCACGTGCTGCGCCGCGCACGACCTCTTTGGAGTCGCCCAATCTAAAAAAATGATACCCCTTTCAAAGACACGTGGGAAAAAGAAAGACGTTCATTAATGCAGGGTTGATATAGACCCCTTCACCACTTATTCAGTTATCTCATGTAATTCTCTTCCGTCAATCGTCTTCTCAGGCGAAAGGATCGATATAACCACTTCAAAAAAAACCCATCATCATGTTTTTTTGAAGAGAAACTTAGCCGGTGTAATAAATTTAATTGGGCTTCAAGGCCAGTCACAAGGATTTCAAACGAAAATGGATGATCAAAAATACATCTTAAAATGTTTTACAAAAAGACTGCTTTCTTTTAAAAAATTCACATCGCTTTCGCCATCGTAACACTGTGAAATAATTCAAAACTGCGCCTGTAGCCACAAGTCACAAGCACGCTTACTTTCTCATCCATCCTTGTAAATAATTGACTTTATCACTGAAGGTATCACTTTGGCAGAGAACAAAATGTTTAAATGAACCACCTAAAGTAAAAGAAACAAAAAATGTATGCAGATCGATGCGTTGTAGAAAATGGACAAACAATCCTCAAGATTTATATATCACCTAACCAACAGATTACTAAAATAATGGATTTTATTCATGAAGCTCTCTGCGTAAGCAGTATTTACAAGATATTTATATTTTGATGTTGTAGTTACCATAAGTCTATCATTTCATTTTTAGATTGTAAAGAAACAGATACATCTAAAAAAGAAAAATATTGTCATTTACCAATTTTTAGTTAACGTATTGTATTGTCCAAGTAATAATAAGAAGTTTCAGTTACCGTAGTGCGGTAAGTGTTGCGTACTCAGATTTCTTAAAACATGCTGCAATCCGACCAGCAGCTTAAGGTAATTTTGACTAGGAAATATATCCTTTCAGTTCAGAGCTTATCTTGAAATTTCCCCTGCAATGAGTTTTATGAATTTATATATATTAATGGAGAGAAAACGGATTGGTGCCTTTGAGATGTGGTTCTGGAGACACTCTCAACTATTTGCCAGAGATAAATCCTTTAATGCGAAAAGGATGATAGCTTGTTGTGGTGGGCCATGTCGAAGGATGAAGAAGAAGAGGAAGATCTCCCATCCGTTGGACAAAAAGTGGAAAAGGCAAAAAAAAAAAAACAGCCCTCAGATCAGAGAAAAGTGAAGGAACATAGTTAAGAGAGACTGACGTGGATGATGATATATATTAATATGCCCAATGTTCTCTTAGTTTCATTTTGATAGAGATTATACTTATTTTTATTTTATGCATGTGTGTCAGAACAAATTCTATCTGTATTTTAACCATCCAGAAGATCTAACGCATGGGTCTGTGGCATTTTCACAATGATCTGTGTAGAATTAGTACGATACTAAGCACAGTTGAAATTACAGATATTCCGAATATACTAATTTTTGCATCACAATGCCTACCTCGTCAGTGTGTCAGGGGGAGTTTGATTTGAATTCATGGACTGAATTTAATTTCAAGTTTTGCATAAATGCATGCAGTTTAGGCACAGTTTTCACTCCATAGAAGATAACACTAACTTATTTTAATTTAATATTGAATGTCATGTTATAAAATCGTTGAAGCCTCAAAGTTATGAGCTGATAACAGATGCACTCAAAATAATTTAGTTGATGATGGTTATTAGTACTTAGAAGGTGGATGGTGCTCCACAACAATTTGTTACACCACAATCAATTCAAACTGAGGTATTTGATACCTTCATTTTTTTAAATATGAGTGCGGGCTTCAATTAACTTATACAATAGTAAACTTGACATACAAGCAATCCGCAAACATTTTTTACCATGGGCGATGGAAAAACGTTACTACAGTAAAAATTTACTACGAATCAAACATCCGCCCCTTAATCTATTATTGCAAATAAAGAATATGACGAAAATCTGACTATCATTTAATTTTGAGGGTTAACACATTGTTGCACAACACTAAATATTAAATTAAATAATATAAATTATAAATAAATTATAATAATAAATTAAAGAACGCTTACCTATCAATAACGTGGGGCAGCACCGAGGGTGTGTAGGTGCCGAAATCTGATCCCATTCGAGATATCAGGGCTGTCAACACCTCCAAGCCATTTTGAGAAACCTGCAAAATAATAAAACAACAAGCATGTTAATAAAGATGTCACAAGTCAGTCATAATTTCAGTTGATTTTCACAAAGATAAAAAAGTTGGAGAAATTTACTACTAGAAAATTCAAATTTCTTTCAACCAACTCTTCAAAGATTGTATCCATTAGTGATGAGCACAAAGTCACGAACTGTGAGTCAATCACAGATATCTTTGAGTCACACTCACTATCGGTGATTAAGTATTTGAAAGCATAGTGATTCGTGAATTGATTTTTTAACTTTCCGACAGATGGCACTATTCACACAAATGGATGTGCAAAATTAATGAAAGGATAACACATAATCATGACCAGCGCCATCTAGTCAATTCTGCTAAAAAAAATTATGCATATTTCCAGGTAATTTGATTGTCAAAAGTTTTACACATTATACGTAAAACAGCTAATGCTGGCAAAAAAATATTTATTATTCTGTCACAGGTCAAGTCTGCATATTTATACATAAATAATATTAAAAATAAAACTGTCTTATTCATAACATTTAAAGCGATTTGAAATATTCATAAAATGTAATTATATTAAAACTTAATTCATAATACTAGTAACTAGTAAGCCTAGTAACTAAAAATATTTTTTAAGATAGAATGAGTATATTATTGTTTTTGGGAATGATATGAATAAAACTAAAAGGGTTAAATAATTTTTAGAAGCAGTTTAATATTGCTTGTAACATGATCCAGAAAAATTGCTAAATCCGCTACATGATTAAAAGTGAATATTTTATGAGAAACTGTATAGATAAACTTCTATAAATAATAATAGTATGTACTTCTGGTATCAAGATTCAATTACTTTTTCTTTATTTGCAGGAATTAAACTAAATTTTTAAACTAAGTACTTGAGGAGCTGATGACACACGCAAGTTCTGACAAGTCCGCGAATGAAACGGTAGAGCTACATATTTTGCAGTGTTACATTTAGCGACTCGGGAGTTAACAAATTTTCTTGCAACGCTTTTTTAAAATAACTTGATGATTTTTTAAATGTCAAATTTTTGTAGGATATGTATCAGAATGGTGGGAGTAAAATGGCATCATTAAGTCAATTTTAGGGTATCAATATGTTTTTAACGCAATTGATGTTTTATTTGGTCTTTTTTCTTGTATTGTGATATCGTGCGGCCGCATGGACTTTAGTAATGAAACTGTGATTGCGGCCACAGTTTTCAATCACTGATATTATCGAATACCAATCACACCAGTGAGTCAAGCGTAGCATTTTTTCTCATCACTAGCATCCATACCCTTTTTCAATAATTTTGTGATGGGGACTTTATGGTATTCTCAGCCCTGAGTCAAACGAAAGTGTGCGGTCAAATCTGAACCATGCGAAAGGAATGAGGAGAATATAATTATATATTATCCAATATGAAAATAAGAAGCAAAAGAATTTATAAAGGGTATACATAGATAAAAAAAAATGCTATATTTCAAAATCACATTTTATTTATGTTTCTCAAAAAAATATGAAAATAAAACTCGAAAAATGCCTTAAATATAAATCTAATTTATGATTCTCTTTTTATAATTTAGTTTTTTCACTTTGTTCTTTACGATTAATCTAAACCTTATGCACTTCATCCAGGACAATCTTTTTTTTTATTCTCATTAAATTGTCTAAATGTTCAATATTTAGTTTGTTGCGTGTTTTAGATTTGATATTGTTCATTTAGCTAAATCCAGTCACACTCCACACTTGATGCTTGAAATGTTCCATAAATATGGTAAAAAACCGAAAGTTCCTTAAATTCCTTGTATTTCAAAGCATATCTAGAATCATTGAATGTTTTTACACAACCAGTTTTGTATCATTACTCGAGTGCATACGAGCAGGATGCAAGGGCGTGCAATTGACTCACTCACTTTAGACACCTTTTATGCGAATAACCAAAAATGAATAAGTGGTGACTTAACATTTGCAATTGATTATTTTTCATTTTTATTTTTCATTTTTATTTTTTATATTAATTATTATTTAATTTAATATGAGCTCTCTCTACGGTAGAAAGATTCTTCCAATTTTTAGCCACATCAAGCTTCAATATGGCAGAAAGAGAATTATCTGGGCACAGCTTGAGGTTGACGAAATAGAAGTCCCAGAACAGTACCACAACTGTGAATGGTTGATTTATCTGACTGGAGAGACCTCGATGTCGAGTCACGGTGGGAACCCATGAGCGAGACTATATTACGAGCCATGTCTCACTATATGTCAGTGTACACTAGCAGCATGAAGGAATGAAGAAAAATAATAACTATAAACCAGATAAACTAATAAAATTTCCCAAAGGTAGATAGGGCAGAAATATATCTTGCATGAAGACATTAAATAATATTTGATATATAATTGTTCCACCTTTGTCCTTTTCAACTAAGTTTGACAGTAATCAATTACTTCTCATTCCTCGGGAAGGCGTCCCCGATGTACCGATATGAAACAGTCACGGACAATTAGACACCATTTTAAATCTAGGTCTGCTGCCGCCACTCCCTCGCAGAGTCTAATAATGATTTCATCAGTTATATAACTGCTTTATGAAATATTGAGATTGATACATTGTAATAGTGTCGCTATATCTCTCTGATGGCTCGCGTGAGAGAACACAGGTAATGGAAGGTCACTGGCAAAAGGGTGAGGATGAGACCTCTTGAAGTTATATTATGGCGCTATATTATGTGTCAGCCTATGTACAAATACGCCGATGTATCAGTTGACACAATTAAAATATAAACAATTTACGTTTGTTACATTTTACTCACTTGTACTCTAGGGGCCTGAGAAAAATGGTCAACAACCCACCTCACCCTCCAGACATTTCGTCTTCGCGGAAGCCTGAAGCAAATATTGCATCACAATAAAAAAGGCTTTTGTTTAAATACTAATTCATATTGAATTAACATTTTTGTTGTGAAGTTGCATTTTCCGAAGTGGTATTTACAAAACAAATTAAATAAATCAATTATAAAAATATACATAAAAAAACCTATTGAAAAAATATTGCCACCGGAATAAATAAGTTTGATCGCTTTTAAAAAAGGAATAAGCTAAGGAATAAGGATATAGTTGTATGAATTGAAAAGATTACCGAATATAAGTTCAAAATTTGTCAAAAACGTGTTTGGTTAATTTAGTGAAAATAGTAACACATTTCCCCAGATAGCAAAAGGTCCAGGTTTATAACCCGGTTAGTGACCAAATGTTTTTTTGATAAATAGATTTTTTCTGCATATCTATCTAATTAATTAATTTATTTATTTATTTAATTTGTATTATTAGAAATTATTCATAAGAAGCCATTTCCGTAACCTTGGGAAGGAACTCTTCAATGAATGTCAGATATATACACTTTATACCTTCAACACAACGGACATCACCAGCAAATGAGATACAAGCAAACTGTCACGATGTTGTGCCAAAATAACTTTTGCTCAATTATTTTTAACACTATTTGTTCCTAGCATCAAAAATATATGACGGCCAAAATGAAAACCTGAGATGCTGTAACCGCAGCCTCGGAAGTGTAACTACGCCGATGCAGACAATGCGGTGCATCGGGGCCAAAAGATTTGCACCCTACTATACATTCGTTATCGATATTATCGCCGGCATTGAAATGAACTTATAATTTTGAGAATCCACCATAGCAAGAAATGAAAAAATACAATTTTAAAAATCTTCCACCAATGTATGAATTTGTTTATTACAAGATACCAATTTTATTCTTACAAGAGAAATGTAATGCAGGAAGAAATCGTACCTCCTGACTGAAGACTGATTCCATTGCATTGATTCAGAATGAAAATGGAACTTTTAATGGATAAAACCTAAACCTAGTACTAATAACATTCTTATATCTCAATGGTACCAGAAATATAGGACGTCAGCGGAAAGCTTGGCCTGACCGGTTAAACCAAATACTGGAAGATGGTCCTGTTAGAAGCCTCAATAATCGACGAGTTTGTATGTGAATGAGGTGAGATTGTGTGTCAGGACAGAAGAGTACGGCGCTCACGGAGAAATGCCATGATGGTAAGCAAGTAATGTTGTAACATAAAATACATATGTAGGGAGGGTTATTTTCCACTTTGCATTGAGGTCTAATATTTTTAGTTATACAGCTGCACACCTTATATATTCTACAACAGAAGTGGTTCTGGCTCCTTTTAAACACATTTTGATAATCATCTGCCAATAAGACATTTTAATCCTTGCGACACCTTTAGAATACTTTGTTTCTTTATATATTTTTTATAAGTGTAAGTCAACATATTAATTTGTTAACTTGACTTATAAAATTTCATTGTTATTCCAAAAAGCGTCAAATTTATAAATGTACCATGTGCGTGTAATACTCTGGCGGTATGTCCAGAACATCATCCTCCGCATCGCAAGCGTCTTCGTCCTCCTCCCAGTACGTCTCCATCTCCCGGTGCAGCATGGTGCACTGTTCACTTTACGCGCGTCACCAGCACGAGACACGCAGAGTCATCACACAGGTAAAACACTATTTAGCAAAGTTGATAAATTTACACTTATTATATTAATCTGTAAAAATTATTTAACTTGAGAAAATATTTTTCAGCTTGGAAGAGATGACGCCCTACGATAAGGTACGACAGATTGGTTCATACAGCTGGCCACCGAGCGTAGATTGCATGGCTACCTATGCAGTTACAAATGACCAAAATGTTCAATATTGACCCGCTTTGATAAAAAATCTTTTCAAATTCAAAAAAATTTCAAAACGAAACCGTGCCACATAAATTTAAATTAATATTAAAAAATGTATTTTTTTAGAATTAATTATATGTACAGTAGAATTCAATTAAATATTAAAATAACACTACGTTCGAAAGCGTACGTAAAAGAGAGAAAAAAATTAGCATGTACCAAAAACGCGTTTTCTAAGTGAAGCATCTTCGCGTTTTTTTCGTTTACTATTTCGATTTTCATTTTAAATTTCGCACAGATTTTCAAAATGTAGATTGAATAAAAGAAAAGAACGACGTTTTACTTTTCAAAATCGTATTATTATAACTCAAAACACAGCGGCAGTTCAAACGATAAGGCGTCACGCGCTCCAAGTCGCTACCGAATTTACTCATGACAGAATTGATTTAATTGATCCCATTTCTAATTGATGCAGCGACCACGTGTTGAAAACAACGAACGAATGAAATAATATTAAATATTACAAACCTTTTTGCATTCAAATGTGCGCCGCACGTGTGCCGCGTTACCGCCGAAAGACCATATTACATATTTAAATAATTTTAAGAATATTTCCGAAATATGTATCTTCATCACATAGGGCAGGTGTACACTAACTGGGCGAGGAGACGTCGCCACAGTCGTGATAATTTATTAGATTTAATTTGATATTAATTATATTAAGGGATTATTTAATTTCTAAATATCTTATTTAAGGCATCTATTGTTTGCATGTGACATTTAAACGCAGCATTCTCTTTCAACAAATGTGTGATCCGTCTTTAAAAGACGGTTAGCTAATTCAGAAAAGTTATTATTTCTGCGCTACCGTTACCTTCTGCCATTATTATTAAATCGAGCACAAATATTTAAAAAGCGATGTAATTTTTTTTTAAAACAAAGAATCATAAAAAAATGTATTTTTGTTTGCGAAACAAATCGAAGAGCAACGAACCAGTTTGCGCACGGCCGCGCGCACCGCCGCACAGTGAGGTAATCGACGTATTAGCGGCCAGATGACGCTCTCTCTGGACCATTCAAAACATGTTTACAAGATAAAAACTACTATCAATGGACATTATTAAATATATATTAATTAGTGCAATACCAAGTGACAACAAGACTACCATAGTGCAGGCAATGTTGCGTCTATGTTCGGATCGCGGTGTGCGCGTAAAATATATTTTGTGCAATTAAAGAGACCCCGTGCTGGAAGGAAAAAATAATAAAAACATTGTATGAGGCTACCGGGAGGGGGAGGGCCTGGCCCTGGCCCTGGCCCCGGCTCCACTACGTTACTAATCAATCAAGACGCACAAGAGAACTACGAGGAAGCGGCATACTTCGGACACATTTTCCGCAATGAAAATTATAATATTTTACAGGTCATATGCAGGGGCAACAGAGCTAGTAGTGTGGCTAGGAAGAGGTTAACTCGGCTAGGTAACCTCAGAAAGTGGTTCAGTGTCCAAAATGTTGGTGATCTTACACTGGATAAATCAACATGGTCGCCAACATTCGATAGCAGGCGGCCCATGAAAAAGAAGTCTCGTGTGCGCTATGATGCCAAATCGCACACCTTAGAGTCACCGTTGAGCGCAGGGCGACCTGCATACTATAAATATTTAACACTTTTCTGAATGTATTGTATTTATCTATATATATATATTTTTTTTTTCAAGTAAGGCAATTCCTAATTTGATATGTAAAAAAAAATTGCCAAAAGATGCTATTTTAGTCTCTAAAAGCGGCTAATAAAATTCACCCGTGTATCACGTAAAACCAAAGTACCTATATCAGTACAAGTCCCTTATAATGGTGCGTGTCCACGATTATGGCCTATGCACCCGCGACTCTTTGGAGACCACTCCCGGCTTTTATAGTTCAACGGGTACACGCCAAGTTTCAGAGTATCGCGGTCTCGCGCCTCAGTTCACGCATATTGTACGTCAAATGTCAATCCATACTGTTGATGTTCCCGTCCGTTAGTTGGGTGAATTTGAATCTCCCCTACAGCAGTTGAAACGGAATAAATGCTTCTAATTTTTTAAAATAAATTGTCTATCTACGGTTAGATGCGAGAAGACGTAATGCACAAGAGATTGTGTTTTTTCTTTCTACCAATCTCAACACGTGAACATGGCGCATCTCCGAGATTCATTTCATTTCACGTACACCAGTGTCGGATACGCGGAACAGAAACCTGACCCGCTGTAGACTCCTTGAAAGTGCGGACGTTTGATCGCAGTGGACCCTCAATATTCGCCCATATGATATTCGTCCTATTTTGCCGTCGAAACTTTAGTTTGATATTTGCCCAAAAAGTCGATATTCGTCTCACCTTCCACGAGTGCAGTATATTAACGCCATCACGAGTAAATCTCTGGCGAGATGGTGGCAGAAGGGGAGAGGGGGAGAGGGGGAGAGGGGGGGGGAGAGAACCGCAGTTGAAACATTATCGTGCATGTTATAAATCGGATATTAAAATATATTTATAGCACACTTGGAAAGATTTACGCGCGTAAAAAACACAGACCATGAAAAAGTATTAGACAAGCAAGACTAAAAATAACCTAACACAATTGAGTGACGCAGAATCGAAACACACATTATCCAAATTTGCATAAATTGCAGTCTTTTTATGAGCCGCCGCGTGGTTCTAGATTTTAATATGTTAAAAAAATATTTATTTTCAACAATTCAACAATAATTGAATCTTTAAAAGTGTGTAACAAACGTGTCAAATTACCTAATAGTTTGCGAGATAACTAGAAAACAACTTTATATTTTAGTAGCACTTGGAATATTTTTAGAACACCAACCAAATGTACGGGTCTCAAATCAGAAATCAGTTATATTTTATTACTCTAAATTATTGTGTCATCCCATTAGTAATGCAGTCTTTTCAATTACATGATTACAATTACATCGTGGGACAAACAACCTGCATCAGGTAAAATTACTACCTGCTATAAAAACAAGTATAGTAACTTATTCTTAGTAGTTTTGAAGAGTGCAGTTCGACTTTAACAAAGTGACGAAGTGACAAAGGAGCATATTCGGCATATTTTGTCTTGTGAGTTCAGTAACGGAACCGTCCTCGCATTACTATTCCTCGCAACGGGACGGTGGTTCCAGAAACTACAGCCTAGAAGACGAGCCTCGTCCTAGCAAATCTGTAAAGGTCGACGAGGACGTCCTGCAAATCCTGGTGGAGGAAAACCCCATTATAACTCGAGAAGCTCGAATTCGGTCATTCAACCAGGTCAATGGGTTCCTCGCAAACTTTCAGAGTCTAATCGCGTGCAGAGAGTGAATGTGTGCTTTCTTTGCTGTCACGTCTCAGGAATGAACCTTTTTTGGAAACGATGCCCCGCTCACCATATTCGCCGGACATTGCCCTATCTGATTATTATTTATTCCGCAATTTTCAAAATCATTTGGACCGAAAACACTAGTATTAGTAGCAGAGGAGTATTTTTCGTCACAGATAAGTGAATTTTGGAATAGGGGCCCTACAAGTCTACCAGAAAGATGGAGAGTATTGTAGAAAATGAAGAAGACTATATTTTAGATAAAAAAAAAAAAACTTTATCTTAATTTTGAAAAATGAAACAAATATAAAAATACCTCATTATTTAATATTTAGCGACATTTTTGTACTCCACGAGTGATGGACCAAACTCCGCCAAAGAAATTGATAAATTAACACTCAAAACATAGAAGTTCACTTTGATGGAAATGCCAGACGATACCTTGCTTTTCCAAGAGCGCGATTTTTCCAATTTAATATGTTTCCAATAGATTATGTTTGTTTTTTTTTAATGCGTCACCAAAATGCGTTAAAAATGTACGTAACGTTGTATAGAAAGTTCGCGGACTGGGGTGGTGTAATATAATAAGAATGTTGTTACGGATATTTAGTATCTTTGTAATCACTGACGAGGAAGAAGTATGTCTATAAAACAAAATAACATCATCTGAACTTGAAATAAAAATAAGACGGTGTTTGAAGAAACCAAAATAAAATACAACGAACCGTATATGAGGTGGGGTGGGAAAAACCAGAAAAATATACTACATGCAGAGGTGCGATTTTAACCTTTTAATTGCTAAGAGCGCGTTAACACGCCAAACTTTATATGTTACGCCAAGCTATAAGCGTATTAACACGCACTTTTTGACCTCGCAAACTTGAAGGGTTTAAAGTCATATTTTTAAATAATTTCGATAGATAAGTCAAGACCCTCGAAGCTCAGTCTTACCCTGTGCGGTGTCTTCCATTTCAAATAGTGTCGGCAGTCAAAACCCAAAAGATTATTAGACAAAATTACTTTTTGAAGAATTCAATTTAATCTATTTAAAAGAAATTTTATTCTTCAAATATTAAAAGAAAAAGAATACATTTTATCACTATTAAATCGTACTAGGTTAAAATTAGTATTTTCATACTCTAAAATCAACACATTATTTGTACAACACCACAATACGCAGCTAGGAAAAAAATTAACAGCTTACCCGAAAACATGAGGAAGATTAATAAATAATAAATGCTATTAAAAAACACTTTCAAGACAAACGTGTACCCCCAAACTTATAATATTTTTATATGGCTATTGCTATTTATTTATTATATTTTATTTTATTTTATTATACGCTAGTTATTGTAAACAATTATTATTATTAATATATACACTTCACTTCTCTGCACAAGTACATGCTTTCGAGAGAAGTGTAGCATGAAAAATAATTGTATCGTATCATTGTACTTATATCAGACTAATAAATAAATAAATATATTTTAAAAAAAGGTTAACATACAGCAAATTGGCATCAAAACTCATTACATAAGACATTAATGCTAATTCTCAAATATCGAAATTGAACATTTCGTCAATTGTGAGGTACTCAAAATGAATAGAGTAGGAATCAATACAAACGACATTTGATAGATGGTTTCAAGTAAAAGTACATATTACACGCACGTAATGGTAGAAGTCAAAAAATTAATCTCAATTCTATTTTTAGTAGATAGCAATTACTACTTGTGATTTTCATAATATTTATTTAGAACAGATTGCTCGTCAACAAATGTTGGCCGGTTGAGCTCCCATAATGTAAGCGAGCCCTAATGATGGAACGGTTGTTCTGAAACCGGTCGTAAAACAATTTATTTATTTATTTATATATATTTTGACATCCATATTTTTGTAGTTACAGAGGTGGATACATAACATACATAATACATAGTTTAATGTGTGGGATGGAGTAGACTTCACCTCTGATATATACAGCGTTGTCCTGGCTACTTTGCTAGACTAAAGTCTGTGTTAAAGTAGCCAGTTTTTTTTTTTTTTTTTCGTGCTGTTGTGGTGTTATTTGGAATAAAAAAATAAATCAAATATGAATAAAAAGGTAAGAATAAAATTAAAAAAATAAAAGTATAATAAAATAAAAATATGTGGAGTGGGAGTGTTGTAGGACTAGTGAGTTATTAGTAAAAGAATTGTATACATTATAGTAAATTGTTGGATATTATATATACAATGATTGAATACAATATTTATTCTAATTAAATATTTACAACATTTAACGATAAAGTAACAATATCAAACATTTTAAATATCTTATTAAAATTGACTACTTTAATATAATAACGTCGATTTTAGAAACCAGATATTCAATTTTTTAGTGATACAGAGCCAACTATAGTTCAGCAGAGATGATTATCTTAAAACTCGATTATTGGACAAAGTACGTTTTAATTCTACGCCACTCGACTCAACATCTATACGCGTGTGCCTGTAAAATATACGAGGCTTCGCCGCGAGACTAGCAAAAAAAGATGACCTTTGACAAGTTTAAAACACAAATTAAGAAATAAGTGAGCGGAGAATGGCTAAAATCAATGACCAATATTAAAAGAAAATAAATTATTAAGCGTGTGTTCAGTTCGGACAGTTGTATAGCAGCAAAATAAATATAAATCTTATATTGTGTTTTGACACAATATGCACCCGCGATCATCGCGTTACATTTCCGAAAAGGAAACAAACAGACGCTATTTTGGAAGAAATAGACTTATCCCGATGACGATAGCAAATATATGAAAATATGTTGGGTATATTCAGTTGCTGGAGTTGAGCAGATGCAGATGACCTGGCGCCGACTAGAGATTTTGGAATGTAAATGAAACGAGAGTCACGCACCTCTCCACCTACGTGTTACATTATCTAATACAATTTTAAAAATTCTTAATTAATCATTTAATATTATTAACTAGCCTTCCTAAGAAGCGATGTTCATCAAAGCTCAAGAGACAGAGATGTGGTAAACCAAAAAATGGGAGGCTTAAATTCAACACTGGACGTAGATCGGCAGAAGAAGATTAAAAAATATGTGTATATGCACGATCAGGATTAGTATACCTACCTATAAATTTCAGTTCACATTACGTACAACGATCATAATAACACGAAGTTATAAAATTTTGAAATTTCTGTCATTAGAAATGAAGTTGTTAGTTTCAGAACAAAAATGCTTTAAAGTCATCTAATTCGTATTTCAAAAATAAAATCGACACTTCACTCTGTATAATGTATCATATTCATATTCACTTTATTTTACGACGTAGGTAAAGGGTAAGGAAAAATACATCGACACCCAAGGACGCGCCTCGGAGCTAGTTGACTGGTAATATAACTACTGATTATTGCAATATTTCTACACATTCGATCCCTTCTACGTAAATGATCGTAACTAACAACAAATGTGTCATTTTTAATTGTTTTATTGTTTCGCACGCATTTTAAATGACAGTAATATTTATATACGGGGTGTAACAGACCTGGTCCATAATATTTTATGAGACTAAATTACGAGTCGAAAATGTTTAAGGAATATGTGCAAATCCTTCACTGTTGCGGAAAATATTAAGTGTTTGAAATTTTTACAAAATCATGTTAAGTCATAAGTCTACGTACTTCGAAATAAATGTTTGCGAAATTTATTAAGATTTACGGCCCAATAAGAGAGTGGAGGAGATTAAAGAACCTGAAACAGGGGATATCGAGGACGGTATACCGCTCCACATAGCCTGAGGAAGGTGAAATCATGGAGGCTGCAATAGGCGCGACATGTATTGAGAGTAGATGAGACCAGTAACATGAACAAAGCTTTCTAACACAAGATCGAGGGGTTGACCAGACCTACAAGAGATAGGCGAGTGCCTAGAAGACTGGATTATATGGTCCCTCATGACCTCAGGATCGCGATCTCCATGAACTCTGACTGTGCTCCTCTCAGGCCTGTCACCAGCACCACTCGGTCGGTCCAACGGGTGGGGGATATTCATCTTTCTCTCCGTCCTTCGACGTGACCCACCGCAACAAGCTTCTCCGAGCTATCTACCCTTCTCGCTAGATACCCAAAAAATTGAAGACAAACGGTTGAGAGTCTGTCCTTGATGTTCAGCTCCAACAGAATGGAGACTCACGATATGCACAATATGTGTCTCCAAAGCCACATCTCAAAGACATCAATCTGTCTTCTCTCCCTCGCCATCGGGATCCACGATTCCACACCATATAAAATTTTAGAATGGAGAAATGCACGGCGCTCGAGGCTGCGGTCACATACTACCGAGTTCCACGACTGAGCATTGCGATACCCTATCCTGCCTCCACTCTTCGCGATCTCGGCCGTTGTTCAATGCGACATGCAGCGAAAATCCGATTATTTCTGACTCTATAAAAAAAACCCACTTAAGAACGTATTAAATATTAGAACAAATAAAAAAAGACATTGTCAGTGACGCTGCGAGGGATCGATATAAATGATATCATTTTTACATGAGTATGCACAATAATAAATACAATATTACTAAAACTACACGATATCGTATCTCGCAGGTGCGCCGTGCGTTAGACGAACGGAAGTTATCATTATCATAACGATTAAAATTTACATACGAAAATGGCCGCGTTACTTTTCAAAGAAATAATATGAATTATTGGACGGTATCAGCGCGAGATGCTGATCGAGACGCATTCAGGCCGGCACTAGGACACGTCCGGGATGCGCCGAATGACAAATGCCCGCGCGAAATAATAATAATATTGTATATCGCGTCATCAGATGTTATGTATAATTTTTTTAATGTATATACACGTATCGGCGAAGTCAGGGATAGTGAACTGACGTGCCGCGCTCTGCTGTGTTGAAATAATACCGAAACGAGCAGATCTATTAAGCGAGTGTTCTAATCTTGAAATGCATCGAACTGTCAAAGTAAAAACTCTGTAGGAAGTGAGATAGGCGCCCGTTACAATATTTTAATTTTCCATTCATCGTTCAATAGCTTGTAGGTGTAGTGGTTAAGATGCTGGCTTAGTGATCTAGCGGTCGGGGGTTCGCGCCTCGTTCCAGGACACTAGCAAGTTAGTCCTGTTTTCATAGTACGAACGCTTAGCTAGGACTCCGATTTCTGAATACGACACCTTACCCCCACTCCCACTGTGCCAGGAACTATTATCGTAGATGTATCGATAACGCCATAATACATAAATCTACAACTGTGCAGCATCATACTCTGACGTGTTACATACGCCAGCATACATGTAGACGTATATTTAAATAATTAGTAATGTATTGTGAAAGTCTTCAAAGTAACAAAATACCCGGAAGAAGGAAATGATCTGAAAAGCTATAGGCAGTTGAGAAATAAAGAAAATTTGAAAGACAGCAAGTACAAGTACGTAGTTAACTACTATAGTGATGACCAAAAAGCTACTAGAACTGAATGATAGACAACCATTTGAACTGTTTAGTTCACTTGTTCACACGTCCTAGGGCGAGCACTCCAGCTATTTTACAATAAATGCTATTTAAAATAAATATATCGTCTATGTAAATTCAATACCGCGTATGAGCCAACCATTTCTAAATACGTTTTTTGGCACTTTCAGTTGAACGACACACGCCGCATTCAAATTTTTAAATTGACCAAAGACTGCTCGCACTCGACTAATGGCAATACCGCTAATAAACTAAAGAAGCGCCCGTTTTTGTCCCTTTTGAACATTTTGACAAATGGTTCTTCCGCGGTATTGGACTTACACCGACGATATGCAATTTGTAAAATGAATTACTCGTGTCCGTCCATAAAGAAGTAAAAAATATTGTTTCATTTATAATAGTGAATATTAAAAACGTGAATGTCAAAACAGTAGAAATATCTTCGGAACGCGGTTCAAATTTTCTAAATTAAAAATACATACTATTTCGCAATCGGTATACCAGATTGGGCAGCCCTGGCATACGAGAAGACAATCTCCTTCGACGTTTTAAAATTACCGATCGTAAAAACATCTCGAGCACACGACGTTTATGGGTGGGTGTATGGAATACATACCTTGGCGAGTTTTTGCGACGTTTAGGGTCGGGTCGCCGAACCATAAAAGCCAGAACCAAATATAGGTATTATTCGGAACCAAATTTGCATGCCCACGTATGAGATTCGGTCGGTGTTGAGTGATGACGCTTTATAAGCGCACAACAAATTCATTAATTGTGCTAAACTAAATATTATACTACACACACACTGAGGTTTACTTCGTTCGTGTAGTTTCGAGAGATCGAGTTCGAAACCCTTCCCTCCTTGTAAGGAGGGAAGGGTACCAACACCGTACCAACACAGTATTTCATTTAGTTGTCGTTTACACCTCGTTAAGATTCTGAACAATCTGCGTTATGAAGATACGGTACTTCTAGCAAGTTACATTATTCAAGTCAAGGACAAGTGAATTTTGGAAGAGGGGCTTGCAAGTGTACCAGAAAGATGGAAGAGCGTCGTAGAAAATGAAGGAGAGTATATTTTAGATTAAAAAATAACTTTAAACAAGTATAAAAATACCGCATCATTTATGGGATGAACTAAAAATTAATAAATAAACACAGTATATTTTTATAAATCGTCAGTCTCATGGTGAATGTAATAAAAATGCAACTATTTAATTTTAATAAGCTATTCTGATAAGCCTTTGCGTGTCACACCAGGTCAAGAGCGAGCTAATTCGCACGCACTTCTACACTGCACACAGATGTTTAAACTGTGGTGTATTTAAAATTGTACTGGCATCTTTGGACAACATCCCCAATTTTTTACTAAACGCTGTTAAAGTAAAAAGTTAATTGCTGATTAAAAAAAATATAATAAACTAAACGCTAGTATTTTTTGAAAACATAAGTCTAGGTGTCTCTTACTTGTAGTGTTTTAATCACCAGCCATCAGCCACCAGCCTACTTCAAGCTCGAATCGAGCACTCGAGTGTTTATTTCGACGTAACAAAAAATATGTAAGGTGAATCGGGGAAAGTGCGACATCAATTTTGAATTGTTCTCAAAGTTACAAGATTATGCTATGACTTTGAAACTTTGATAGAACTATTTCCTTTAAGTCTTTAATAAAAATCGGAATATAGGTGCACCCCCAAATCCATATAGCTGTATTATTGAAAGATTGAAAAGGCATACACAACTCCCGAGTTGACATCAAACAACTGCCATAATGTGAAATGGTATTACAAGCAAACTAATGTTTGGATCTGCATCGTCTCTGGACTGTGTCTTCAAATATTGATTTAGAACATTTATTAATGGAATACAATTTAAAAAGTAATCAGGAGACTCGGATGCACTTCCCCAGACTCACCTCATATAAAATATCGCGTACTACAACATTTTTGTACTGATTTGTCACCTTAAAAACTTTTCCTGCGAGGATAAATACGTAATGACCTAATTTAAGAAGAATAATACGATCAACTCTTTGCCTTAATCAATTAGCGCTAACAAATACTAAATCAGACTCGTATATAACTCGTAAAAGTATAGTAACTAAATATATATATATACAAAACAAAAATAATTTTTTTAATGTTTTAATAACGGGAATGACCTCCATTTTTTATGGATTTTTATATACGTAATCAATATGTGTTTAATAGGTAAGCATCGCAATGTTTACCAGCTGGGAATGATAAATAAAAAGGCACCAAAATGAAAATTTTAGGACAAGGAATTTGCGTTAGTTCATGTCTGTTTATTTGGTGATCCAAATAAATCATAATCAGAATTTTTTTACTTACGTACTACATTTTTCTATGGAATGTGCAATATTCTTAAAATTATTTACGTGCGTAATATAAATACATAATGTTTCGTGGCCAAAGGCCGACTGCCGACTACGCTCGGCATTAGAGATTACATATATGGATTGTCATATAAATCGTGATAACGCGGTCAGCTTATGATGCTAGTCATTCTGGCGTGCAAACGAAACCTGAGCTGCTGATACAACACAACGCTGGGGTACCCCTGACCAGAGCCAACGTTCAGAGTTCAGGGCATTATGGTGATTTATAATATCGGGTCCGTCTGTAAGTAGCCATTGTGCTGTCTATTCATCATACTCTTCGGCTGACTAATGCGCTGATGGTCTGCAGTCTTGCGCAATACGCGACCGCCGCGTATTGATCTGTATTTCGATGTCTAATTACTTCGAAACAGAGAATGGACATTTTTCATCTACTTTGAGACTGGTATCCTTGAACGATATCATTTCTTGTTTTCGGGATTTAAAAGTTCAGCTAATAAATAAAAGAGTTAATGTAGTTAACCCTCGAGTGCAGAGTTCCTCAAACAGTGGAGCATATGGTGAACATGTGGAACCCGGTACCTGGCCGTTTAACCAGGCGTCCTACAACCATTCAAGTCCAGAATTCAGACGACAATACATCGCGACGGAGCCATTTTGAGAAGCCATCTAAAGCAATCACTTTTTTCTTGGTCACCTTCTCGACCCACCTCCAATAGGGGTGGAGGTTACCCAGGACCGTTTATAAACAAAACCTCCTATATGGTCCTACTCAATCGCCGCCAGATTGGAATTTTTTTAATGCTAATAGGCACTAATACAAACATTATATAAATTCCGGAATAGCAAAAATAACTGTCCTTTTCTACAAATTACCATTAGTGTTGAAACTGGGTGGTCGCTTAGAATAATTACAGGCATTTAAAGTGGATGGAAATCCTCACAATTCCAATGAATAATGTTGTCCCTTTTCATCTCATGTGAATAAATTGTATAGCTGTCCCCCATTATAGTTATAAATACAAATTGTTGAGTTAAAATTGTTAGATTGATAATGCCCTTGCAAGGCGAAACGCGCCTCAAATAAATAAACGAATAGAATCAAAAAACAAGTGTTTTATTACCAACACACACTCCGCTACATGGCACCCCCCTGGAAGAATGAAACTAGATACGAAGGTTGAATTAAATGTTAAACTTTAACTACCCTACCATTAAACGAAGCAGATTTACATCAGTGTGGATAATTTAGGAAGGTCAGTGGTAGACATCTGCAGATGACTTACCCCCCCAGGACAAGGGGACAAGGTGCAGGGGATGCAGCGAATAATTTAGTCGGCCGATAAAGAGTTCTCACATTTCAGAAGACGCCTGTACGCCTTATCATATGTGCTCCCTCGTGGCGGGCGGGGGATACTTTACATTGCACTAATATAAAGGATTACTTACTAAGGAATAATTAACTAACTTACCATCACGCCGTTTCTCCGCGGAGGTAGGCAGAGAGCGTAGAGCGCCACACTCTTCTTTCCTGACACACAATTCTCGCCTCATACATCTTCTCATACAAGATCGTAGATTATCGAGACTTCAACAGGACCGTCTGATTTACCCAGTCGTGCCAGACAAGAATGTACGAATTTAAAAATATAAATCAATGTATATTAAATCATAACAAACAAAAAAATACGTAATTTTTCTAACGAAATTTTCGTGACAAATTTTACCGTGGTACCGCTGAATAAACAATTCTATTTTAAAACAAAAATAATGGTGATTCTGATGGCTCGAGCGACAAATGTTGTCATTTGTGCATAATATTATTAATTAGTATCCACGCAATAAGTAGATTATGCAATGACGCGCCGGCGCCCTGAGATTACAACTCTAATCTAATCAAGACGTTTACATAAATATGCTAGATTATAACCACGAAGAAATAACCGCGCGGTATTGGACACAAGATTGGCACTGAAGATTGGATGGTCTCCTGATCCCAAGATCCTCGGACGAGATTGTGACCCGTGTAATGCGGACTTTATACAATGTGGATTGTATACATATTGTGTATGTGTATGTGCACGAGTTACCGCAAAAGCCGTGAGACTGAAGACTAATGTATTTCCTAAGCAATATTTAGGGATTGTCCAATAAAAATAAAATAGTAATCGTGATTATTAAAATTTTAACAGGTGTCATTCCTATTTTTATTCGGTCTAGTCTGCCATTTTACCATGGAGCGTTTCACATTGGAACAATTTATTATCAAAATCAGTCAACTCGGTCGACTCGGCACTACAACGGCTAACGCGCGCTTCGTGAATTTTATGGTCGGTATAATCATCAATCTGAGCAAGCTATTCGTCTAATTGTGCAAAGGTTTAAAACAATTATTCTCGTATTAATGCGAGGACACCGGTAAGACAAATAAATTCCTGGACTGAAGGCAATATTGCCGCTGTAAATGTAAGCGTAAGGGATGATACAAAGTTATTGATTCCTCGACGTTCACAACATTTAGGCCTATCATATGGCTGGCACGGCATGGCGTATTTTGCGAACAGATCGTGGCCTACGCCCCTACGAGATCCGGCTAGTGCAGACAACATAACTCGTGTCATCGGTTAGATTGCACCAGATTTATATGAAAGGGTGGCTGACAATTGGATCCGAAGAATGTGCACATTTTAATGAAATAATATTCCATTGTAGTAAATGGCATCGAATGATCTTTCAAATAAATAGTTGGTTTTCTAAATTGAATTCCATTTTAAAGTTCTGTCAGGATCGCTGGATTTGTATTTGTACTGAAGCATACTCAATACAATTAATTATTAACAATTCTTTCAGGACAGTTGCGCTCATGATGAATATCCTTTAAAATAAGCCTAATTATTTATACCCCCCACCAAAACGTTTCATTTATAATAGCTTGGGTAAATTTTACAATTTCCTACTCTACGCGTCCGTTTTTTCGCAAATGTTTTCTTTTGCGAGAATGACATAGGAGTCCAGTAAGAAAAAGAAAGTGAAATCAATAGTAATGTCTGATGTGAGATAATATATATGAGACCATCCTTGCAACAACACTGCATATCGCCTTTGGGAAGATCTGAGTTAAGAGTGCCACAACGTTGTATATCTTCTTGGCCATCAAATGGTATATTAAACAACCATATCAAATAAATACTATTAGACACAGTTTTAAAATGAGTTTACCTGCAACAACACTGTAAACAATGTCATCTAAGATGGCCAACGCTGAGCTTACTACAACAACACTGTATATCATCCAATATGACCAACGCACCGATTATCCATCGGCATTTGTAAAAACCGATATACGGGAGGGTCTCATTTATTTTAAGAAATACAGAGTGACTAAATTAAGAGTCGAAAATGTTCAAGGAGTATTGTACAAAGTCGAAGTACCGTTACGGAAAATATTATTGTACATTTTTTACAAAATCGTTAGTGATGGTGAAATCGTTATTTAAACCGTTATTGTAACTGTGATTTTATTCGATTGTAACGATGATTGGTAACTGATTAACGTAATTCTTTGAGCAATGACCGGTACATTAGAAAGTGAGTCTCCGACAGTTAAATCTCAGTTACCGATCATCGACACAATCACGGTCCACGTAAAGGTCTACCATCAGTAAAAAATCATGTTAAGCTGTTAAGTCTACGCACTTGGAAATAAATATTAGCGAAATTGACCCATTATTATTTAATATCTTTACTTCAGGCCCTGAGCCCTAAAACGTGTAACAAAAATAGTCTGACCGCCCGAAGGTCGATGAAGTTTTATTTTTTGTATTCAATATATAATTTGAAATCAGTAAAATATCACAAAATGATGAAACATGTTCTGAAAAAATTACAACTTCACAAATAATAATGTGTTCTCGTGGAAATCAGTAAAATATTTCAAATAATCGCATTAAGGTTGAGATTAGACACATCGCAGTTTCAACACATCCGACTCGTATCTTTATTGTGCGTCTACCACTTTTTAAATAACGCGAGTGTTGCGCATCCCCAAACAGAAATTATGTTGAATTACGGGGGTGACTTAGATATTTACATTGAAACATGACCGAGATCTAAAATATGAAAATATTAAATAAATTAATATTACACGATACAGAGAAAAAGAGAAATTGATCAAATTAAAACTTAAGAATAAAAAAGATGAGCAATACATTATTTTTATATTTTTATCGAAGGCCTTTAAGACATTTTTATTATCAGCTTACGATGATTTTTCTTGGCAATTGGTTCCACACCCTAGGAGCCATGTGTAATGGGTGTCTCTTTCTATTTTGGACCTTTTTGAGAATTACGTGTCCTATAATTGTAGTGGATTTAAAAAGGTACCGAAAGTGTTCGTTTACTTACTAACGTTACTTAGTGATGAAATTGTGCGACACTTACAATTTGACAAATATTCTACATGCAGTAATACGACTCAAATATGAAGACAACAAACACCGAGCTATACAGTGGCGTACGCGTTTTCTGGTTTCTGTATTGTCTTTCAACAACATTTCTCTTTATATTGTAGCACAGTTATGAATTTTAAAAAAGGTACAAAATTTTATTACGAACAGAATTTAAGATTTTAATATAACATACAAACAACATAATTGTACTACATACCGCGAGACTAAATCTGAAAATTATAAAATATTTTATTTTATACTTCGCTAGCCAGTTATGTTTTTAAACTGCCTAGGATTGTGACGCTTTGACGGTAACATAAATATAAATATATATATATAACAGGACAGGACTGAACCTGCGCTGGCTTGTCAAGACGTGTTCGTAGGGTGTGGGCGATGAAGGTACACCGCGGCGTATAAGGCGCGACCCCAATAGAGGAGTTAAAAACAAACCAGTGTATAATATTGTATATACCCTTGGAAACAAACAATTTATACATTCAGTCTAATGCGAGATCGTATTATGTATGATATTTAATAATATTAATTAACCCGAATATAAGGCGTTTGAAATCAGTCGCATGGCGCAGGAAATACGTCAAGAGAACTAATAACTACCAAGCGAAGGAAAGCTGTGTAGAAGACACATCACAGAGATAGCAGAATATCTCCGATAGTTGTTCAGCCTTGTCCTGGCTACTTAGCTACGCTCACGTCGGTGTTAATCAGTTTTTACCTTGATGTCCGTATTTTTATAAATATAATATTATCATCAGCTGTGTCATTCCACTCCATGATGTTTCCGAAGTGTCTGTCCTTAGCACCTTGCTGCCTGACCGACCGACTAGTGTCGAATCTCATCAAACGCCAGCGAGCTGACATCTAGCGCCAAATTATGGCAATACAAAGCTGTTTGTGCACCATCGTACGTTGGAATATTACTAACATCAACGTAACATAATAATTAAATAAAATGGTAAATAGAGATACGCACACAGAATACGTATCACATCAATATTCTTACTATTTAAAACTAAGCTAAAAGCCTGTACTATAAAAATAATACTGCGGGGAGTCTTATCGCCTTCACGATCGACAATACTGCCGATGGCTCCTGAACGCACCCAGCACATACCTGATATAAAATTAGGCTCTCATCAACCGTAAAAATACCAAGGTACCGACCGTAAAGCAGCCGCCCAGGGAGCCGACCCTGGCGCATCGCTTCTGTCGCACCCACCTCCCCCGACCCAGATCACTAGCGACATTTCTCGTTGTAGACCTCTTACTGCATAAACTTCCCGGCATGGCAAAATACAATAGTCAAATTACGTACTCTTTATAAAAGTTTCTGCCATGATTTTCGAATCAAATTTACAATATTATTTTTTTAGATTATTTAACTTTATTTATAATAACCACTCAATGAGTAATTTTAAAACACCAACCGGTTTCCAAAAATACCATTTCCTTTTTCAGGATGTCAAATTAACAAAGTTAAATTATAACATATTAGAAAATAAAACAAATTTGATTCGAAATTGAATTTGCAAATATGAAAAAAAATGTACAATCTATTGATTAATTTAATTGCGTATTTGACTGCGTCATTCCGAGAGCGAGATGCCACAGAAACGACCTTCAACTATTTTTTCTAATATCCAGGTCAAAATAGTCGACCCTTAATATTATTATTGATACACAGAAAACAATTTTTATTCGATTTGTGATCTGGCAAGAATTCTCTCGGGTATAAATGGTATTTTCAGGGTATCCAACCCCTCCCCGGCTAACGCTCTTTAATCGATTACCGTCCGAAAAGGGCAAGACACAATGTTTCGAGGAAGCTCGCGGGGGTGTACTGCCACACGGAGAAAGGGATGATGTACCGCCCTTACTTATTAAAAAGGTTACATCGAATGTACAGGTGGGCCTGCGTCAATACGACACGCAAAGAAAAATAATTATTGTGAACATACAAGAAGCTGGTAGCAGACCGTTGCCGGGTGACATGACACTCGTTTTATTTTTCAGTTTGAAAAACACAACATATTTTGGTTTGAAAATGAGAAAGAATAGATATATTACATAATTTCATGAACATATCTCAGTTAATAAAATTATGCAGTACGTATTTTTTTTTTAATATTCAACCAATAAATAATAATAAAAAAATATTCTAATACCTAATAAAATATTTCATAAAATCATAAAAATTTTTGAAGTTAAGTACTGGAAGATGATGTTATATTTGGAAAATACGGAATTTTCTTCAGGATAGGACCTGTAGTTATATTTAGTTGGTTATTTATGATATTTTGATTAATTTTAATTAACGATTAAAAATTATCCAATATAAGTCAAATAGATAATACCAATTTTTTATCGTTTCTCGATATAATTCTGAAAAACCACGATTATTTATTTATCTCAAATGCTCCTCGACTCTTCTGTTAAAATTTTGACCTATCTTTCATATATAAAAAATAGTAGGTACAATATTTACAACAAAATTTATAAACACCGGAATTATTAAATTGATGACAAATGAAATATCAATATCGCCAGAAGACCTGAACTCTTCCGATGGAATGAATCATTTATTTTTTATCGTGATTAAAAATTCATCTCATCTCTCAAAAATAATTATCTTTTTATTTATTTTTCTAAATATTATACTTTTATTAATTGTTTTTGATAATAATATTTATTTTTGTTTATGTACTTTCTATTTACAACTTATCGAAAATAATCAAAACACAAAGTTTTTTACTCGTTTATGTCTTTAATATACGTAATAATATAATATATTCTATAAATAATGCTCGTTAAATAATCTGTCTAGGCAGATATTGTTTTTATAACATTTTTGTTAATGGTACGTCAAACGGGTATATAAATAAATAAATAATTATCAAGCGTAATTACAATAATAAAAAAATATTTGTAAAATTCTAAATGTGCGTACGTTACCATGCAGCATAAATGAAAATATATTTTTTTTATTTATTTATTAATATTGCACATAATATTTGCATATATTAATAGATTATGCCTGTTTAACAAATACAATTTTAATTTACGTTATATCAAACATTGTTTGATCGACATGTATGTATAAATCACAGCATTATATTATACGAATTGCATATAGCAACGGTGACCAAATCAGCAAAGAAAATAAGGTTTTTTCGATTTTGTGACCATTCATAATCTGGTGTCGAATTTCCTGAGGTTTTCCGCAGTGTGTATTTCCGAACAGTTGGGCAGAAAGCTCGAAGACGAGCTCGACTAGTCGAAACCCATAAAATAATTATAATACTCTTCATCATCATCGATCGTCTTGTCATCGTCACCATCACAGATACAAAACTTATTGAAATTTGAATCAGGGTCGACAGCGTACTAGCAAAGATCAAAGGTTCGAGGAAACGAAATATCTCTCATCCGGCAGTGGAGCTTAGCTGGTGATGGTGATGGTGATGAAGAGTCTCGCGAACTGCCGAGAGCCAGTTGTCGAATAATAAACAGTATGACCCACATAATACGCTCGAACGTTCAAGTTAATTTTATATTTTACATATCATTTTTTTTCCTATTCTGTATCCACCCGGGCACCGAGTGAAAAGGCGGCCCGACAGCGTCTCGTCGCTTTCGACCTCGTGGCCCCGGCAATTTAACCTCGTGACACTGAACGTAGTCGTAAATTAATTATAAAAAAATGTATAAACGGCGTACGTTGTATTCTAGCAGCGCGGTTTATTTTTCTATGGAGGTTAAATAATACCGTGTTCAAAGGTCAAATCAAAATGCTGACAATTTACATCCCGACATATTTCTTTTTCAAATATATATATATTTTAAATACTAATTAAATGTATTAATTAAAAAGATATACTAGATAAAATGCACCAGCCTCGGATTGGAAAGAGATCCAGGTTCGAATCCCGGTAGAGCAACAATATTTTTTAATAAAATTGATTTTATACGTATATATTTCTAATTAATACATTTAATTAGTATTTAAAAAGTTATGAACACAAAAACAAAAACAGAGAAAATATCATTTACATATTGCATCGAAGAATATTGTTAATTAGGTTTTTAAAAATCGGTAATGAAACAGAAAATATATCAATGTCGGTGGACAAATCATTAATTGTAAGCTCGGCACATTCTCACTATAGTTCTCCTATAGGAGAGCGTAATCCAGAATCGGTTCGACTCGTAAGAATGCCGAAGAGAGGTTACGATCGCGACACTCGTAGAATAGGACGTAGAAATGTATAAATGAATAATTTCGTACCTGTTTTAAGATTCGACTAAACCGATTGTACCAAAAATGCGTATTTTAATTCTTTCATATATAAGAACCGCATTCTTGTCGGTGCAACGCTCGCTGTCCTGAACACCATCCAGAAGTAGTATGTAGGTAGGTGTCTGCATTCGCCTCGGTCACTATCTGGTGGATGTGTTTTAGTCTAGCCTTTCCTCTCTCTTTTCTTTCTTCAATTATACTTCCATATTTTTAATTCGTTCCATGCCTATTTCCAATCAGTACACATTGTTTCTTTAGCTCGACGGGCTGTTTTCAAATTGTAATTCGTCGAGATCTGGAGAGGAAGTGTCGTCCTCGCTGTGATCAGTATCGTTGTATGTAATCATTGCGATCGGCGTTAATTTCGATTATTTAAGACGTACGCAACAGCGTATTTGTATGTGAATTCAGTGAACAGCGTGCGGTGGATTCAGCAGAATCACCGGTTCAAGTCTCTTCAAGTTAAGCCAGGGAGCCTCATTATCCCTTATCCTGGTCCGCTATCGATGTCCCTCATCATTTCCTCCTTCCGATTCCCTATTTTCTAACTACCCTTCCGTCATCCACCACTTGTGATCGGCGACTTGCATCGATCACACACTGTCTAAGAATGTGACCGATCCGTTGTATTTTAATTGGGCAACCAAAAATTTTTTCTCCGAACTGCCGGATGATATTTTGCGGATAATAATTAGGTCGGAACCTCGGTTTATTATTAGGCACTCGGTTTATCGCCGGGCGGTGATGATAAGAGTGAATATCTATTATTTAGAATACAGGCTGCTTTCTTATCACTTACATCCTAGTGACTGACCAGTAAACAGCCCCCGAATATCTTTAAAAGGCGGTGGATACACTGCGTTTACATTGTTTACGTTATGAATTACGTAAACGCAATAACGCGACTGTGGAAACCACAAACATTTGTGATTTGAACGTGCGGGTCATAACTCCATTATCATAAAAGAAAAGTCAAAAAGAAGAAGATGAAAGAGTTCAGGAGTCAATTGCTGGAGTGGAACAAACGCATAAGTTGCCGATAAGCAAAAGATTTGACACTAAAGAGAGCTACACCGACAAGGAAATGTCCCTTAAAAAAAAGGCGCTATTAAAGTCGGTTGGTGGTTTTCAAAATTCATATATAATATGTATAAATGAAATCACGAACCGGGCGACCATTGAAGGCTGGTAAGGATACATTTAAGAGCATAGTTAATTCGTTAGATCACCAGGGACAGGGAGTTGAAGATGATAATGAACCACGGTGAAGCATCTTCATCGCACAGGGATGACATGTGGGCGACTTTATGAATCGGGTGGGATGTAGCGAAGGAACTAAATTGAAATGTAATGTATAGCACCCATCATATTCTCCTGACCTTGCGTCCTTCGACTTTTATCTATTCGGATCATTTTATTTAATCTTATTGGTCAAAAAGCTTTGGGAAGTACCATTTTAAAGGAAAGACATTTTAAAATTAAAATTAAGTTTTCTCGGAAAAATTTAAAGCGGTGTTAAAAATTAACACCGCGCCTAGATCGGCCCGATCCCGTCGCTTCTAGACCGCGATCTTCCCACGTTCCGACGACTTTGACAATGCGCGAGCGGGACATCGATGCATGATAAAATCTGAGCCGCGCACACATTCCGCAGGTCGGAGGGAGACGACGCGATATTCGGCAAGCTCGTCATTCGTATTACAGCTCGATTCATTGAGCATTGTTTTTCGCAGGACTCCGTTCATTGCGGTGGAGAGCGGCAGTTGAATACTGAGACTGATCCGTTTTATCTATTTCTTTATTTTTATTATATTCATACGCCACGTAGTGTTTAATATTATCAGATTGTCAAATAAGTATTTGCGGTTTTGTTCAATTATTTATTATAAAATCAAATTTTTAAACAAAAATTACATTTCATTATTGGTTCAGGACTTTATCTCATATTTTAACCAATTTGTCGATGACTTTTCTATAAAACTCGGCGGGTCTGGAATTGAAATAATTATCGAGCCAATTTCTGAGGTCATCGTCGTTATTGAACGTAACGCCACGCATTTGATTGGAGAACGACCGAAAAATGTGATAATATGACGGAGCGAGGTCGGTACTGTAACAGTGGATGCAACATAATTTCCCAGTTGAACTCCTAGATAAACATTGATTAAAGGCTAAAAGAAGTACGTGAAAAGAAGAATGTTCGTTTTTCTTAACGTGACACTTGATTATTTAAGCACAAAAAATAAGAAAACCTATAAAATACAGGAAAACAACAAAACAGTGAGAAGAAGAAATGCTAACAGTCAATTTTATAACAAAAAATTTAAATTGCGAAAAAAATAATTTAATAATAAAACTCCCAAAGATTTATCAGACGACATAATAGATTTCAATTTCTCTGTAATTACATAAAAATATACTGGAAAAAATCCATATTTTAATATGTTTAACATGTAACCTAATTTAACGTGTAACATTTGTAGTCAAAAATGTCTCGCAAAAACTATTTATAGTTTTGGCAAGATTTTGATCCCTTGTAACTTTCCTCGGTATAAAGATAGACCCTTATAATTTTTTAAATAGATTTATAATTATTAAACCCATTTTTTTATTTACTAGTACCCCACTGGCAATAGCTGCCTTTGTATTATACATACGTTTAAATCATATTTTCAAATAATATTGTTTCTGTAACCTACCTTGCGCTATGGAATGAAGCTATCTACAAAAAAAAAAGTTATAAATCGTAGATGTCTCTAGTATCTCATTCTGAATTACTGAACAGTATAATGCTCTACGTCGCATCTTCCATAACTGTTAGTGTCATTGAGAGTAAGAAAAAATATAAAAGTAACGAATATGTCAAAACATGTTTTTAATATCTCTAGGTTAAGATTACTTACATGTTTTCCCTTTTATATCTTCAATAACAGTACAAAAATATATATTCAATTTGAATCGAGGTGACATTGTCTTTATTATGAGTAAGAAAAAACATATAATAGTGAAATCATATAAATTTTGGCTCTATCGCCACCAAAGCGGCCATAACAGCCGCCCGCAAGGCCTAGCTGCAAGCAATCGGTTATAGTAGGATAATGTTGACGTACGTAATAATGAAATGGTAAATATACAGAGTGTTACAGATCCAGTCTACAGTATTTTATGGGTGGGAGTCCTGACTAAATGAGTCGGAAATGTTTAACAAATTCTGTACCGTTATAGAAAATATTATTGGACGAGATTTTCACAAAATCATGTCAAGTCTACTTACTTTTAAACAAATATTTGTGAAATTGATCCATTATTAATCTACATCTTTGCTTCAAGGCCCTAAATCATGTGACAAAAAATATTCCCCCCGCTTGAAGTTCGTGAAGTTGACTTTTTATTTTTCCACTCAATATATAATTTAGATTCAATGAAATATTTAAATTAGTAATAATCGTATAATTTCGACTTTAAGATGTTTATATTTCTGATATGGTTGAGATAGGCACACACGCCTTGAACATTTTCGACTTATATTTTAATACGTATCCACCTCTAAAATACTGAGCACTAGGTATGTTGCACCTAGTATATATGGAATTTTTCTAGAATATGTACAAGGCGCGTTTTTTATGTAAATATCGTTGCCGAATATTCCGGGTGTAGCATTGCGGTTGCGATGTTGTGCATGCGCGAAAGTTTCCTTTATCTGCAACGTTAGAGACATTCACATAGTGTGGCCATCTTGTAGCGAGTGATTGAAATGTTCAAGACAATAGATCAGCCCGCCGACTATGAGATACGATCCGTGATTCGTTTCTTGAATGCACAAAACATGAAACCACCTGACATTCATCGCCAAGTGTGTCCTGTTTTGTCCTGATTTGGTGCCAAGTGATTTCCATATTTTCCTTCATCTGAAGCGGTTCCCTGGTGGCAACCGTTTTGATAACGATGACGAACTCAAAGACGGAGAATAGAATAATGGTGGCGACTATATTGATAAGTAGTAAGGTGTGTAGCGTCCGAAGAAAGTAAAGTGTTGTAAAAATGATGAGTTTCTTTTATAAAAAATCCGATACTTAAATAAACGCGCCTCGTAGAATACTATATTTTCAGAAAATCTGTCCGGTTCCATAGCGGTCGCATACCTAGTGACCCGACAGAAAATAAGTGACACACAAACATGATCTGAATCGATAAGCACCGAATGATTGTCTATGCACACTGCACACCACGCGTCGCTGGTGCGAAGGGGGGAGGGAATCCTGGGATCGCCGAGAAAACAATATTGTACACCTATTGTTTGAATTTATAATCTTTTATTCAAATATTTACTACATGCGAAAAATAATACAATAATTATGCGTGAATAAAATACCATTTTATCAATTACAGGACATACTAAAGTTGTTGGTGTTGAAGCTTTTAAAGTTAGTCGCCCAATTTCACCCGCACTCCGCATAAGATCTTTTATTTAGAGGCATAATGATGCCCTTTTCCAACCCGTTGAAGTATGACTCTCCTCCAAACATGAAGTCTGCGGAAGGTGCAGACCGTGACTGCGTTGTCAGGAGTTCACTAACGTGAGGAAAATCAAAGGTTCACAACAATTCAGGAATGGATAAATAATAATGGATGGTGAGCGGGACACGATTCCGAACACCTACAAGAGAAGCTGAACGCACCCGGCAGAGCAGTATCTAAACAAACGACAGCCACACGGCAACGTTCAGGCCATGAAGCCATGATGTGGCCAGATCCACCTAACGATGACAGCCGTGTAGGCTCTGCGCCCTCTGTGCCTAGAGGCTTTCGGACTCTGGAGACTACAACATCGTACACTCCGTAACCATTAATGCCTACTCATTTTCTTCACACCAAACCGCGATGAATATGGCGACAGAGACATTGAAGACAGCATAATTCTTCCGATATAAGCATATCAATTCATCTTACACATTACATTCAAACACATTATTTTCCTTCTTCTTGTTGTGTTGGGGACGGTACCAGGCGTGTATTGATGAGTCTCATTTTATACACAGACATATGCAGGGTGCGTTCAGGGAGGCGATAGACCTCCACAAATCAAACATATCAACTTCCACGAAACTCCAAAAATCCAAGACTTTCTATCTTCTCCGCCCACGCCCACGGGAATACGGCATGATGGCGTGACGCACATCCAGTTATTTCCGATTTCGTCCGTGTTACGAAGTGTAATTTGTGCGGTGTAAGGACAAGACGTTAATAATGTATCTAACAGCGGTCCGCCTCCACAGCCAGCCAACCCGCAAATTGACGTGATTCTGGAGACATTTTTTATTCAACAGTAATAAGGGTCAAATGAAATGGACGCTGAATGTCCCGAGGCACCGTCCTAAATATTACACTTTAATAATTCTCTCCTACACGGTGTAAAAAAATATGGGGACGTAAAATAATGTCTATATCCCCCAAAGCACAAGAGCTAGTCTATTTTTTGGAGAGGTAGCGATGCAAAAAATACGTAATTTTAGTTTTGTAAAAACTCGAGTAACTCATCTGTTATTCAATATTTAAATAGAACAGTTCTGGTGATAGATAAACCCGTAACTTACTTACCATCACGCCGTTTCCGGGGTAGGCAGAGAGGATAGAGCGCCACACTCTTCTGTCCTGACACATAATTCTCGCCTCAACCACATTCATACATCTTCTCATACAAGCTCCATGAATGATGGATTATTATTCTTCTTTTTTATTTTTCTTCTTCTTTTTCTGTCAAATCACTTTTTATGGTTTTATCAATGAGTATTAACAAAATGTTTGTTTTTATTAAAACCTGGAGAGATGGGTTGATGGTTGTATATGTCAGCCCTGTTTTTTACAATTTTAGGATGCCGAGAATAGTGGTGTTTTTTTTTTACGTGGTTAGTAATCTTACCTAACGCTTCTCAAAGATCAACAGGCCTTTGACCCTTTTGGGTTGTTAGTTGTGTACGTCGGGTCTATTTTTTACAATTTTGGGATACCGAGAAGTGGTATTTTTTTTAGGTGCACGGGGTGAGTCTGTGTAGCTCCTGCACAATTTCTTCACCACCCCTTAGGTTGTTGGCTATGTACGTCGGTTCTGTTTCTTCCAATTCTGGGATACCGAGAAAAGTGGGTTTTTTTTTTGTTGGGTGAGATTGAAAACAGAGTACTGCGTCTCTGCAGGATACGTCTGCTACCGTGCGGTAGCTGTGCGGGCATGCTAGTATATTATTAAAAAAATGTAAAAATTTCGAAATAATAAAAAAAATTATAAAAATATACCGTAAATTAGATTAATTTTTAAATTATATTTTATTTTTATTTATTTATTAATTTAATTATATAAAAGTTCTAAAATACGCTTCTTGGTTTGACCAAGAAAATTAATGTACCCAAAGGGAATCAAGAGAGAATCGAGAGTCCGGTCGCACTAAAATCTGCTAGATTGACGAAATTCAAAAATTCTGCGGAGATATCTGACAGCGATTAACAACATACAGAGAAAAGCGGGAAACACTCGGGGAGGTCTTCATCCAGCAGTGGTTATAATAATGATAATCTATAGAAAAAATATAATCATCACCGGGACTCGAACTCAGAACTTTTTAATGTCGGTAGACAGCCGACGACAATGAAAACTAATTTATTTTCTTTATAAACATTAATAATAATTCAACTAGTGACGACATAGTGTCACAGTTAACAAATAATAAAAGGAATTTTAGGGACACAAAAACAAATTATTCATAGGTAAATAGCTCGTAAAATTAGCATTGGGGACTGACTGTGTTGACTGTATTGACCCCGAGATGTACATGAAGGGGTTGATAATTTTACATATCTGGCTCTCGAATACGGGAAGCGAGACGACGGCTTCTATACTTGTGAGCAACTGTCGGGGTCGAAAATACCGAGTCAACGAAACAAGCTGCTAATACACGAGACAATAATAAGACCAGTGGTCACTTACGAGTGCGAAACGTAATACCAACCCAAATAGAAGAAAATAAACGAACGTGGAATAGTAAGCATTATTATGGACCGCTACACTAGAAAATGGAACTTATAGAATAAAAATGAACCACAAGCTCGAAAATGTAATTGATCAAGGAATAATCGCACGAATCTGGGCTGGCCACGTTGAAAGAATGCCACATCACGGAACACTGAAGATCGTGACCGAGCGTACACACTACACTGTTTGCATTGATTATACAGTCGCTTGACAACCAAATAGAACTTCATCTGTCGCCCTATTGCACTGTTGTATAGCAGGCAGTGCGGTTTAAGCAAATGTATCAATGCGAAGAATAAAAAATAAGTAAGATACAAATGTAAAAGGAAAAATATATATCTAAGTAAAATTTGCAATCGAATATAAAATGAAAGTACATACAAAGTAAATTGCGTTAGTTAGGTTAGGTTAAATAAATCATCGGCGATCGTTCGTAGAATCGGTGAGTTTTCCTTTCGGCGAATAGCGAACTTTCCTAAAGGGAGAGACCGAGGAAGGCGTCTAGGGAAGTCCGGAAACCGGAGAAGAATGGCCAGGGATAGGAATCAACGGGTTATAGTGCCGCGGAAGAAGTAAAATAATGAAAGCTCCAGAACTTCTAAGGCGATACGCGTTGCACATTGTCGCTCCTACACTTCGGTTGTTCTAAAAAATAACAATTAAGAGAGGTGGTCTCTTTTACAGAGGTTCGGCCGGCACACCTAACTGAAGTGCATTATGAATGTATAATAGTGTATGCATTTATTCGCTAACGTGGTGACGTCACAGGCCGACGACGGCTAGACTGTATTTTTGTATCCATGAAACGGACATTTTTTGGCTATTATGCTGAATTATGGACCTGATATGAAATATGAACCTATAATGGGACTTCTATGCAGGTAAAGCTCGGAAACGGAAGTTAAGAGTTTTTTTATAGCATGAGAGACGTATTTTATAGACAGAAAGTCAATGATATACACACAACAAATATAATACATAATGTTTATTTTTTATTGCGACAAATTTATTCAATGCATTTTTTAAATCTTTTGTTTGTATTTATGCAACCTAAAACGCAGTTGCATCACGTGACGCATGAAATAATTTGGTGCATAGTCGGTTACGATTCGCCATCACCTCGCGGCTGCTTCCTCGCGCCGCTCCAGCCGAACCGGTGAGCAACGTCACCGGTCGCCGCGATGGTGGAGAACGGACGGACCCTATAAGGACTACGACCTCAGCAGACTCGTCTAGGCGAGAGGCTTAGTCACAGCATCAGCGGAATAGAGTGTAATCATTATTGGGATTATTATAATAAATATACCTCAATATTCTACATTTTTTTTCAGCCGAGTGGATTTAACATCGCCGAAGGACCTGACTTAAAAATGTCGTATTACCTAATAAAAATAAATAGCCACCTACTAATATGTAAGAGGACTATGCAGCGCATGAAATAATTCATACATTGCCGAGGCGTGCACATTTTTTATTAAATATTTATGTATAATACAACAAATTTCATAGGAAATTTATGAAAAACCAAACTGTTGCAAACATTGGTTCGGTAGTGATCTAGCGGTCGGGGGTTCGAGCCCCGTTCCAGAAAACAAGTTAGTCCTATTGTCAAAGCACAAGTGTTTAACATGATTTGAAGAATATTGATACGCGTTCCGCGTACACATCTCTATTTTTATTTAATAATTAAAAAATTAATACAAATTAAATGTATCAATTAGAAAGATATACAAGAAAACTTAATTTATCAAAAAATATTTTTGCTACTACCGGGATTCGAACCTGGATCCTTTCCTGTCCGGCCTAGTAAATAGCGCGCAGGTCATAAATCTGCCTATATGTATAAGACAAAGTGCATATTTTTGGGTCAACTCTCTGGAATAAATCTGCTGTATAACAAACCTGTGTTTTGATTTATTGATCGTGTGTTCGAGAGTGCTTCGTGCGGATCAATGAAGTACGTTTTTCTGAAGCCAGAAGATAGCGGCCAGAGCTAAGATTAAAATCCATAGAAAAAGAGCCAACACTTAGCTGTAGGTCGTGTTCATCCCGGTGTCCAGTTGGTCCTCGACCCTCATGCTCCCTATTCCTTCCATCTGTCCTTTCACTCGTTTCCCTACCCCGCGCGCGATCATCTCGGGTCGGCCTTCACATATCTCTTCACAATTATTACTAGTCGAGTTTACAAAATCATATGAAGACTGAAAAAACCAGCACCCGAGAAGGACTACGGCCGAGTCACGAATTTGACGCGACTGCCGACTCACCTTAAAGTTGCCCCCGTTGATCCACGGCAGCAAGCCGTCTACGAAGGCGCCCAGATCCTCGCACAGCAGCTCGTTGGCCGGGTTGGCCAGGAAGGCCAGCAGGTCCTCGCCGAGCAGCTGGCGGGCGCGCGGGTCGGGCCGCGCCAGCAGCGGCACGAACCCGTCCAGGGTCGAGGGCCGCGCGTACGCCATGGCGCCGGGGGGCTGCAACAAAATCACGTCACATTACAGACAGAACGCAATTTGGGTCATTTTAATTAAGTAACATCGCATGCCTATCGCTAGGCCCGTTATTATCCATTTTACTTATAAATGACGTCATTTTAGACAACTATTATGAATACCGTATTTTTGCAAACAATTGAAAAATAAACTTGTCAAATGACCGAACTCTTCTAAAAATAAATTTAAAATATGTCATCACCCCCGCAACAACACTGTATACCGGTTTTGAGCAGATCTGAGTTATGATCGCCACAACGTTGTATATCTTCTTGGCCATCCAATGGTATATTAAACAACCATACCAAATAAATAAAAATACTATATTACACATTTCTACGTGAACTGAATACCATCCAAGATGGCCAACGCTCCGTCTATCCAGCAACATTTGTAAAAACCGATATACACATATTCACGCCGTATTTAAAATAAATTAAGTGCTGGCGTCTTCCTCTTGCCTATAAATAATTAAATACCGGCTACTGCAAGCAAAACTGCTGGGTTAAAAATGAATGTAAGTACAAATAAACCCAAAACTTGAAATATGGCTCTGCAGGTTTGGCGGTGGAATGATACGCGGGTTTTGTATACTGTCGTTTAATGGGTCAGTGATATGAAAGGAAATGTACAGTGGAGTATGAAGAGTTAGCGGGCTAGCCGGCGCCGCTCGGTCTCAGACTCGCCCGGCCCGGTCCCCCGGTGTAGATGTCGCCGGTCATTTGGGAACGGTGACGATGGCGGTAGATTTGAAAAATCAAGAATATCCAAGAAAACATTACGGCGGATGGCGCGAACTCGGGATTGATATCTTCGCACATGGACCGCGGGGGAGTCACCTCCCCGGCCGTAGGACTTCCCAATTTCCTTTTAGGAGAACAAATCTAAAGTGAAGTGTGGAAGATCAAACATGATCTTTAAAATCAACATACTACTTTAAGGGATTGTACGTGTTTTTCAAAGTATTACATCTGGAGAATGTCTCCACAAAATTTCAGAACGATCCGAGCATTTTTCACGAAATTGCGTGAGTATACAAGTAGCGAGCGCAAGGCAGGCGTAGGCAGCTACGCCCTCCCCCTCTCCCCTCTAGATTATTTACTTGCGTACTTGACTCATTGTATAAAATATAATATCGTTAGTAGGAAATAGCTGACTCAAATTTAAAAAAAAAATTTTTTTTTAAACTTTAAACGGATTTTTCTCGAAAACGCATTTTTCAAAAAATGCCGGTACGGTGTACTCGGTATCTCAAAAACAATTTCACTGTTCGGCTTCAAATTTTGAGAGATTATTCTACATATGGAGGACTGCTGAATGACCGAAGGATTTTTTTTTCGTTGGGAACTTGCTATTTTATTAAAGAAAAACGGGTAGATCATTTAGGTAAAAATCAAAATTTCGAAAAATCCTTCGATCATTGGCGCCTTCTAACAGAATTATTATTTTCGTATGTTTCAGATATGTCGTTCTTAAGTTATCGTATGCATCGCAAAAAAAAATCTGAGATTTGCTCTATCTCGCCCATTTCTAAACACACTCGTGTACTAAAAAAATTTATATATTAAGTTCAATAGTGAAATCTGGATTATGAATACTAACTCCAGACGACACAGGTAAAGAAACGCGCGAATTAGAGTGTAAACCAAAGCGAAGAACGTCATCAAAAAAAATTCGATAGTATTCACGAGACAAAAAAACGAGAGGACTCTGTGGACAGACGAAATAATCGTAGCAGTGGGAGTGACATGCATGAGCAGCAATGGTCGAAAATTATGATGTTGAACATCTTTCACGTCAAGTGTTCAGTTTTCATCAATAGCCAACACTTCCAGATCACATTTCAGCGGAAACAAGTGTAACTTGTTATACCACATTCTTTACAATTGCGAACATCAAATCGGTAATCGGTTAAATAATATAAGCCATTTTTTGTCTCACACAAATTAAAAATAAAATAATAATAACAATAATAATTTATTTTTTTGATTCATAGTACAGTACAGTGTGTTATTATATTGTTATAATCAGATAACATTGCAATAAAATGAAACATGTATTTGGGTACTCTGCCTGCTACACTAGTATTTCACTGTATTATAACAGACAGTGCCTTCCCGGTATAGTAATAAACAAAGTGTAGTGTTCAATATACTAATAAATATACATAAAGAGTAAATCAAGTTGCGATTAGATAGCATATAAATAGAATGTTCAATGCATATAAAAAGTAAAAAAATATTATATAAAGAGTAAACCAGGATGCAATTAATAGAATATAAATATAATGCAAAGCTTAAAATAAATGCAATGTTCCATTTATTAAAAATTAAATGAGGGGTATGAAAGTAGTGGAAAAAATCTACGAGTGTATTTAAGAAAGTGTATATTTTATTTGAATATAACCGGGTCTGGCCAGCATCGGGGCGGGAAAGGAAAGAGAAGGGAGCACTATTAAAGTAGTCACAAACGTACACTACTGGTACTACTACACCTTGTTGGTTTAAATGTAATACTATAAGATTGTAGACAACAGCCCCTGAAAAGCAGACTCGCGCGCTCCCATTTCACGGGGAGAAAAATAAATAAACAAGGTGACGATTAATGTAAATAACTTTTCCCTTCATTTGCCCTTTACATTCCCGAATCCCGTAACGAACCGATTATGGTTTTTTTTTGTACAAATTTTCCTTATGCTAGATCGTGCCAAGCCAAAGCAAAAGCAATGTCATGGCACGTTTCTTATTTAATTCTTACATCAGTACATCATAACATAATTTTAACTGCTTTATGCCTATATTCCGAAAGTTGTGTTATTTAGTAGAAAAGTCCTCGATTCCTTTGATCTCCTTGCCGGTTGGATTAGGTTAGGTTAGGTTCGATCGCTACAGCTTACTTATTTACCATCACGCCGTTTCACCGCAGGAGTAGGCATAAAAGACTCGTCTGTCCTGACACATAATTTTCACCTCATCCACATTCATACATCTTCTCATACAAGCTCGCCGATTATTGTGGCTAACAAACCATCTTCCATTATTTGGTTTAGCTGGTCGCGGCAAGTCTTCCACGGACGTCCTTTATTTATGGTGTCATCGACACTTGCGTCGTGTATCTTTCTTACCAAACGTCCGAAATGACCAAACCACATTGACGTGATCCTTTCTTAATCTCGCTCACTGTTGTAATGTACCGCTCTTTAGTAAAGATAATGGTTTTATGTCTAACTATTCAGAGTAGATAGTGCGGTTATAGGTGACGTTGATTCTCGCGATCGAGAGAGATGCACACTGAGATGTCCCTTTCTACCAATGTCAAGCTCAAATATATTACGTTTCTCCGTCTGCACGATGACTTTTTGGTGCCGGCTTCGGTAGTGTCATTATGGCCGTATAGAGCTCGCTTAAAAGGCCATGCCTTTAATATCTCTAGGTTAACTTTACTTAAATGTTTTCTCTGTGTACATTGTCTTTATTACGAGTAAGAAAACACATGCATTCTGACATCATTTTTTTATATACACTGTCTACGGTATACCATTTCGAAATGTCAAAATAACAATTTGTTACGTATATAAGAATGTTTTTCATCAGATTCCACGTGTAATGTACTGCACGTGGACAATGCTTGACGTCATGGAGAGACGGGATTCACTCGCCGATCCGCCCCCGAGTAAGAAAGTATCGAAGGACAATGAATTCCACAATAAAAGTGTATAACGCGAATGTGGAGAATCAGATCAGCGATACTGCGGACGGAACGGAGGGAGCCGTCACGACAGCACAGATAAGAATGTAGTTAGTGGATCGATACGACCGACGCAGCAAACGGATGCGTGACATTGTGTATTCGGATGGCGTGGGAAAGCCGCTTGGATACGGGCGAAATGTGAAAGGTCAATGCTTCAAATGTGCTCTCTGACATGATCAGACCGCGCAGAGCATTGGATTTATTATTATTTTATTCATAAATGTTACAAAGAAATCAATAGAAATTAAAAACGATTGTTCTGGTAGTTATTTTTTATATAAGCTTGTGGAGCCCCTCACAGACCTGGCCGTTCAACCGAGCGCTTTATGCCGCCTAGTACCGACCGAAATTCAGTTAACAATAAGTCTCAAAGGTCGAGGGCAAGTCAAAAATGATCTCCATTTTTCGTTCTACAATTTATTTACACAGATTTTACTTTAGTCAAGCTCTATGTGGATGATTTGATGCTCAAAGGAGACGCTACCTCGCCGATGGTAACTCGCCTATTCGCTAGAACCATCTCTCGAGTCTGTTGAATCTTTTCGTCCGCGGTGGAGGCTGACGGGCGTCCTGCTCCCTCTTCGTGCGTCACACTCGTCCAGCCACTTTTGAACTTTTCGATCCACAAAAAAACACTTTTACGTGATAAAGCACCGTCTCCGTATTGTGATACAAGTCTACAATGAATTTCAGCCCCTTTCACACACTCCGACCAGAAAAAAATGGATCACCGATCATTGTTCCTCCTCGTTGTTCGTTTTGGGCCTGCCACCGCTAATGCCCGTTCACTAAACTTAGACTTCTGGCAACGGTCGGTCGATTCTGCAACCCTTCCTGCGACTGACCTGAGAATGACTATTGTCTACCATTCCAATTGTCCGGGATACAAAGCTCTTGAAGAAACAGAGGCGCCATGTTGTGTGTCGCCTTGTACATCAACCAGCATAATTTATATTCAAATCTTTCAGGGTAGCCAGTGTAGCCAATGTAAAAGGGATGTTATATGAGAGAATTTGGAAACTCCATAAATTATCCGTGCTGCCGCATTTATAATAGGATGGCTCCAGCTGAAACATTGGCAGGCCAGCATAGATGCTGTTACAAATACATTTATAAGTATACGGGGCTGCCTCAACAGGAAGATGTCTCCGAACACTTTTAATCTGTCTCAGTTGATGTGAGCATCCACTGACAGTTTGGTTAATTTGTGTATTCATTGAAAGATCTGAATCAATGTGCGCGCCCAACTTAATTGCAGATTTAGCATTCGCAGACTGATTCCTATATTCAATTTTTCCTTCTAGATGTTGCTATCCATAATAGCTCTGTTTTGGATGGATTCAACGTAAATCTACTTTGTGCCATCCACTCGCCTATTTTGTCGACGCATCTTGCAATTTTTTCTTTTAATGCCTGTCTCACCCGGCTAACAGAAAAAAAAATGCGTATCGTCGGCGTAACAGTGGGACCACAAACCCAACGATAAGACGATGGACAATTAAACTTTGGATTCCATCATTCCTTGTCATATTTGTTCTCAGATATTTGGACTCTTAGGATCACGATAATATATCGTGGCGCGCAGCCCGAGGAGCTGGCCATAACGATTACTTCTCTCGCAGCCGGCTTCCCGCACAGCAGACGCTTCACGTTCTTCACAGTTCATATATTACGCACGCACGCACGCACGCACGCACGCACGCACGCACGCACGCACGCACGCACGCACGCACGCACGCACGCACGCACGCACGCACGCACGCACAAACACTCCGCGATATCATCCTCAAACGAACTCGGTGGAGAGCTGGGAGAAATAGGCCCCATCTCAATGAATGAATCTTAGTTGAATGTGTTTTGCAAATTTTTGTTTATTTAAAAAAATAATAATCATGTCACGCCACAAAGTAACAGTTCTGTCAATTAATTAAAAAAAAAAAAAAAAAGTTGTTTGAAGAGAACTAGAAAGAACTCGTTTTCATGTATAATTAGAAATATTTAAAAATGACTTTAAATTTCGAGAATCTGAAATGCAACGCCATTCGCACCACGTTGAAACGACGCTCGACCGATGATGGCATCTCGCACAGTCAAAAACTTTGAATACTGTGACTAGTAGATTATGCGGAAACGTATTGAATAAATGCGAATAGGTTGAAGAACAAAAACCAACTTGGAAGAACAAAAACCAAACACAAGAAAGTCGTGATCGCTTTTCACGACTGTATTTATTTTGTTTCCAAAACCTTATTGTGACGTCATTCGTTGACATAATATTTTGAACAGTTAAGAATTTTAACATCTTATTATCAGGCGTTATCGATCCAAGATTTGAAGCAGGTTTCTCTCGATCACTTCCGTTAGTCTCAATAATATAACTTACCCAATGTTAGTAAAACAAAGATAGTATAGGATTAAAAAAAATTAATTCGTTTTAATCCTATACTATCTAAAAGAAAAAAATGTTATTTTAGCTTATTTTAGTTTTTAGTACCTTCTTAAATAAAGTCTGATGCACTTGCTCCTCGTGACGGAGGGCAAAGGGTTCCACGCTTTTGGGCCTGCCACCCTGATAAGCTGGTCGGTCTGAGAGTTACCCTGACGACTACCATTTAAGCTGTCCAGGATGCAGAGCCTGGAGAGGCGCCATGTTACATGTCACCTTATGCAACAGCCAGCACAGTTGATGATGGACAGTTGGATAGTTGGACAGAGGATTTTCCCGAACCGTTACCTTAAATTCTTCAGCCAGGATGCTATCTGTCTTTTAGGGCCTCTGCTGCTACCAAATTTGCCTTGAAAATGAGATTCAGCATCAGATATTTTTCTGGATGTGTTTCATGATGCGGTCAAAACATTGTAAATTTCGGATTTTTATTGTGTAGTTGCGATAAGGCACCCCACCCCACCCACTAAAGATGGGTAATGAGACAACAAGGGATAGGGATGACAACGGCCCCTCTCAGGACTAACAGAAGCAGGTTAACCGACAAATTTCCTTTCTAACATTATACTTAACTCGTCTCTAGATCCAGGCGAGGGCTGGAGGGGGCTCGGAGATCGCGCGAGCCCCTTGTTAAATTTGACATAGGCCGGCGAGCCCCTTGTTAAATTAAGAAGGTAGAATATTCTCAGATCAAATCAGTAGCTAAGTGCAATTTCTGTAGATGGTTTAAATGTATTATGAAACATAAGACTTTCTTGTCTTTTGAAATTTCTCCTAAATACATTTATTTCGGGTGCACCGAAAAAAGACCGTCGTTTTTTTTTTGTCGAATGTCTAACAATGCTTAAAAACGCCAATGTTTGATCCATATCGCTTCCAGATGTTCAACGCAACATTTTTATGAACCATCCTTTTAACAATTATCTTTCATACTTCACACGTGTAATTGTGCACAGTTTTAAGGACAGCTCCTAATACGTATTACTCTATACCAGCATTTACTGCAGACACCTTCAGTTTCAATCCGGTGTTGTTTTGTAACATGGAAGAAAATAATAGTACCCATCTTCACGTACTATCTCAATCTCACCGCTGTCTAGATCCACATCTCGAATGCGTTAAAACATCAGCATCGCGTCATTTTCATTCGCAATTTAAATTAACTACAAAATACTTTCTTCACGCTGAAGAATGCAGGGAGCAACGTATTGTAGAAAAAGTTGACCGTGAGACGTACGGAATGAATCACCAGTGAGGTTATAATTAAGAAGAAGATTAAATCTAACTACCCTATTGGCCGGGGATCACGCGTGTACAGTTGTAAATCTTTCAGGAGTTAATGTAAAAATGGGTAACGATTACACGAAACTAGTGATATTATTAACTTTAGTAGCGAACCGTTTAAAAGAAAGAAGAAAAATAACGTCGCGTTTTCTCAGCGGCGATTTCTCGCCGACGAAAATGACAGAGTCGCGTGTCTCCCGTCTGCGTTGTTTTATTATTTCATTTGGATACAATATTTTTTTGTCAGCCGAGTCAAATTGCCAATGAGCACGAACGTTTATTATTCTCTTTCCACGAGCCCGTGGCCGAAATTACGAGACGTCAACTGACGGGGCGGGCGCCCTCGACAGTCCGTCTAGAGTCTAGCCTGATCGTTGACCGGGAAACACTGTCGGGCGACATACTTTAGGGTTGAAAAATATTGCATTTTTTAAATTCACCTTTTTATTTGTTTCAAATCCGGCATCCGCCACTGTACGGTTAAGTATCGCTCATCATCTCTATCCCACTATGCATCTCAAGGCCAGCGGCATCAGTATGCCATGAGTCTAAACCGTACTGTTATCACTAGCCTTGAACATGTTGCAACAAATTGTGCAGGTGATTCATATTGAATTCTCAAGTGAAGACAAACAATTCAAATGCAAATGTCTAAAGAGACAATGTATAACGTATTGAAATCATTTATTACTTTCTTCAAAGAGGGTGTATTACCTTTAATCCATTACAGATAGCTTTCTTGTTTAACGTTTATATATGTATTCAAATGTACCTACTTTTGCAACAAGATTTTAATTATCTATTATTATTATTAAAAGTAAAACTGGTCTTAGCATAGTGAGTAAGATTAAGAAATGATCACTTAAGTGGTTTAGTCATATGGAACGGATGAATGATATATGACGCAAGTGTTGATGGCACTAGAAATACAGGACGTCCGCGAAAAACTTGGCACGACCAGGTAAACCGGATACTTAACTTAATCTCCTTAACTGTTGATATTTTTCTCGCAGTGTTGCAACACTTTCTACGCGAAATTGAATAAAGAAGTCTCCCATGGTGTTTAGACTTTTAGATATATGACACCCACAGACCGGTAAATGAATAGACATTAAATAAAGTATACCAACAAATAGGAAGGGTTTGGAAAATTAGAAGCGGGGCGAGGGGCATTCTACACACACTTGGTGGAAACATAAATCCGATAATTTATGATACATTTATACAACAGTAAAAGAATTCACTCTTCGAAAATTAAATCTGTGTGTAAGACGTATTTTTTTTACATTAATTCATATTAAATTGTCAGAATTTAAATTTTAGTTCCAATCGAGTCATATATTCAAGAGTCGCGGAGCTACTTGATTGCGTAAGTAGTACCAAAGTGATCATGTGGGTGACACCAAAATGAAAATATTGGAACAAGGAATTTGCGTTAGTTCATGTCTATATATTTGGTAATCTGTGGTGACTAATCATCACGCCGTTTCTCCGCAAAGGTAGGCAAAGAGAATAGAGCGCAACACGTCCTGACACACAATTCTCGCCCCAGCCGCATTCGTACATCTTCTCGTGCAAGCTCGCCGATTGTTGAGGCTTCTAACAGGGCCATCTTCCAGTATCTGCGGTGACACCCTATACAACGCAATTCTTCCATTCTCCCCGAGTGTAGGACTAACGCACCAATGGTAGAGTTGTTTTTCGATAAAAAAAAATGAAGTAAGTTGACCGCAATTATAAATCAAAGCATTTCTACCCCCGAAGCTAAGGTTTTTAATATGTGGGTCACCGGTCACTATAAGCGAGTTTTACCGCACACTGCGGTCACGCCGCATACCGCGTGCCAATATTCCTGTGTGCAAAATTATTCTCGCGATCGGTGATAAGTTTTTACTATGATAAAAAATTTGTAAATTTAAATTTATGCGAAAACGGGTTAATACGAAAATAATTTTCTTCACCAACTAGTTTCAGCTGATGAAGGGCATCGACAATAATTATTATTATTAAGATGTGATTAATATTTATTTCATTCCCTATCCATAAAATAATTAAACAAATATATGCACTATTATATTGTAATAATGAAAATAATTATATTAGCAACAGATTCCTTCGGTGGCCGACTGTAGAGTGCCACGATTAAAAAATCGACCTGTGCCCGTGTTTAACGACTGATGGCGCCACTGATACAAAATCTGCATACCATTGTTCGACGCCATCATAGCTGTTGAAAGTGGGCAAGTTTGTGTTTGTTTGCAATCATGAAAAAGAGCAATATCGGTCAGCGATGCGATTCGATTCGTTTGATGGGAAGACGCGTGAGGAAGTCTGTGAAGTCGCTCGCCGTTTATAAGGACCGTGCACATCCGCGGCCGCGGCCGAAGCGTGGCCGAACATTCGTTTTTGATGAAGAGCGGCCAGGCTGACCGATCGAGGTGACTGCAGAGGATCTGGTCAACAAAATCCGCGATGTGTTAGTAGACCGTCGGGTGAAGATCAGAGAGATCGCTGACATTGTAAACGTCTCAATTGAACACTTACAAAATATACTACACGAAAAATTGGGTACGAGAAAGCTATCGGCGAGACAGGTGCCGCGTTTGCGTACAAAATAAATTTTAAAATAACTTAAATAACATTTGAAGGATTCGTCTCAGGCTGTAGGTTGCGAGTGATGTTTAGTTCCTGCAAAATTGAGACATTCAGATATGCGCAATGGGTGTCTCCGGCACCACATCTTCCTTCCTGCCTTCTCTTCCTTACTTCCAGAGTCCACGATTCCACACCATATAAAAATATAAAATGCACCAGACTGAGCACGCCCGACCTTATCTGCATCAGCGAACAAACGATTCTTCCAGCTCTTCGGCCACATTATGCCATATTGTCGGGCCCAAAGCGGACGGACTCACCAAAGAGTGCCACAAGAGTGGATATATGGTCGGAGAGCCCCTGGAGAGGGCGACCCGGGACCGGGACTCGTGGAGGGGCATCACGATCCGAGGCTCATCTGATTGAGGTCACTGCACGGCAATACTGTCACGAAGGAGGAAAAAAAAAAATATCGGCACATCTTGGAGTGGGCTAAAGCTAATGCTCAGATTCTGGAAGTGCGAGGTCATATCGCATCAGCTACGATTTTATTTTTATCTTGTGCATTTAACTAAGATTTATTTAGCGATGTCATAGTTAGCGGTGTACGTATTAAGATATTATATATATAGATGGTTTACCTACACTTTGATCATTATCATTTTAACATTGAAAAATACCTTGTTTTGTGTATACATACTATCTGGAAATATTGTCCGGGGTGGTACAGGTGGTCATTTAAATACTCGTATTATTTTCCAATTAACTGTTTGTTTTATTATATTTTAATCAATTGACGCTACAATAGGCCGTGAAATGCATCACAAAAATACTTAGGCATAAGAAAATCACATAGATGTCCTGTGACCTCATCGGGAATCAAACCCGGAACCCCCGGTATGAGGAATCAGCGCCTCGACCACTAGGCTACGAGGGTCGCCAACAGCTGCAATTACTTCTGTCACCATTCGTTCTATCCTCAGATGAAATGCGATAATATAAAAATAAGAATGAAACCAAGATATACTTACATATTCCAAAAGTCTAAATCGGCCACTACGTGTCAGCGAGATGTCCAAGAATGTTCAACAACTTCATACGGCCTGTCATGGTCCCGATGCAACTTCACCGCTGATACTGCACTTTGACGATTCCACGTCACCGATCTGACCAAACGGACACTCTATTTTATGGACGCACTTCACAGGTACGCGTGTTAGTAACACTGATACTAAAAAAAAATAGTGTCCACCGTGTTGCGGTACAATTAATTATAATTATCGTACGTTGATCGTTTAATTAATTAATTGAGTTTTGTTTCGGCGTATGTGCTTTCTGAAATAGCTATCGGTATTAATAAAATTGTATTCATTTAATTAATTAATTAATTAGTACAGATGAAGAGAGTACAATAGATTATCCGAGACAAAGCCGAAATTATTTAATATATTTTTTAATCATTCAATCACTTTTATTAGCGATCTTAAAGATATGAACGCGACCGAGGACGCAGCCCAGGACAGAATAAAGTAGAGCAGCTGATCCCGGATAAACGGGAAAAAACGAGGACAAAGATGTCGAATCAGATTTGAAGATAAGTACATACAAGCGTATATACATCTTGTCGGAACCTGTGTTCAGGCAATGTAGCGACGGACTAGACGATAAAATACCCAATACTCGACTCGCACTAGCATTTAACTAGAGGGATGAAAATCACTCTGGGTGTTTGGCTGCCCCCCGGTCAGCGGTCGCGTACAGATTGAGAATAGTCACGGTCACTAATGGCAGAGGATGTGATAGAAAAGATGTCTTGGATTTTTTAAACTCGTAACAGGAAATACCCAAAAAATTACTTATTTTTTATATATTCTACATATTCTTGAAATTGCAAATTGAACCAAAATATTGTTTCCAGATGCACTTCGCAAATATATTTATTACATGAGTAAATAAGGGAACTAGAATTATAATTTTAAGGAGCAATTCTTTGTGCACCGGGGGAGAAAATATGAAAAACATTAGCACACCGGTATGAGGCAACCGGGAGGGCCTGGGCTTGGCCCTGGCCCTGGCTCCACCGCTTTACTAATAAAGATGCATAAATAAGTGAAAACAACTAATAAAAACGATCAAGCATACTTCGGTCACATTCTCCGCAATGAAAAATATCATCTTTACAAGTCATCATGCAGGGGAAGATATAAGTAGTGGAGGTAGAAAGAGGTGGTCTCGGCTGTGTAACCTCAGCAAATGGTTCAATGTCCAAAATGTCGGTGATCTTACACAAGATAAATCAAGATGGTCGCCAGCCTTGGATAGAAGAGGCGGCACATGAAGAAGTCCCGTTAAAAATTGTGTGCGCGCTATGATGCCAAATAGTGTGTGTGTAGGGGGAACGTCGGCGGTAAGACATTCGCCCATCAAGAGGTTACGGGTTCGATCCTTATCTCAAGAAACCGGCAAGTTATTTATTTTACAATATAATGTATACATAATAATTAATCTCTGTAACATGTGTAATGAATTCACACGAGACATGACAAAGCGCTTACGACGCGCTTCTTTGATCTAGCGGTAAGACACTCGCCCGGTGATGATCGGGGGAGGTTTCATAGTAAATATTCAGCTTAGTTTGAAAAACGTCGATGCGACAAGTACGCGCTTCGCATATGTTAACTTTAACGTATTCAATGCCGTTCAGAATCTTTTGGGTCATTACGCCATGCGTTGTGTCAAGTCACGCAGAGGTTCCGAAACCAGACACGACGTAACATTAAAAATTCAACAAAGCAAGTTTAAGAAAACAAAAATCAATTGTCTTTCTTTACGAGGTTAGCGTTAAATTAAAACTAAAATATGCAAAAATATTCAAATACTACTGAAACATTTCAAATCGGTCGAGACATACGACGCTTTATATTGAGGAGATTCTTTCTGCCTGAAACTGCGGATCTCTTAAGATGATTCGCCGAACATCACATTGTAGACTGTTCTTTGTTGTTTTCCAGCTCGTTTCCAAATTATTAATAAGATTATCAATTATTCAATTATGAATCATTATTATCATTTCATTTTACACCTAAGCAAATATAACAAATTTACAAATATGAATCGCTATGACCGAATGAATGAAGCCAATGTCAGGATCCACAAAAACCTCGGAAGATGCGTCACAGCAGCTTGCGAGAACTAAACATCAGTATTCAAAGTATTTCTTCACAGGTAAATAAATATAAGTGACCCACATTGGTCAGTCGCGTGTCGGTTGTATTAACCAACAGAGAACTGTATTACAACTATGCACAAATATTTTTAAAAAATTTAAAAAATCATTACGGCACGATGTGACCAGGAGAAAAGGTTCTTCTAATTCTTCAACCACATTATGTGTCAAACTAGTGCCTAAAAAAACCCCGGCAGAGCGCCACAATGGCGCTCGGATGCTGGCTGGAAAGAGCTCCGAGTTAGTCGTGAGGGCGGCCCAGGACCGAGACTTGTAGAGTTGCATTACGAGTTGTGTCTCATCTAATCGAGGCCATTATATGTCAACACTTACATGAAGGAGAAAGGGAAGTCTACATTTAATTAAAAACTTGTCGATTGTCTGAGGCCTTAAAATGCCTGATGAAAGTATTCTAAAGATGATTTTCTGAGCAAATCCTCACTCGAGAAGACCTCTCAGACTCGACGTGAACAAACGGAAGATACTGGAGGCGCTTCTGCAAACCAAACGAGGTCAACAGAGGCAGTGCTGCAATGCCGACCAGAAAAAAGGGGTTGATTGAATCAATATGATAATTTGTACGAGCCATCATTTTGGGTCATTATCAACTGTAGCACTTATAAAAACTGACGGTGGCCGATGATCATAACAACATTATGTATGTATACAATTTGGGGAAGGGTGACGTGGCATATTCGGGAACTGCTTCTCAATATAAAAGTGAAAATGCGATAGTCAACGTGGCGTCAAATCCACAGGTTTTTAGTTCATTCGGTGTTTGAAAATGGGAACAAAAAAATGTGTCATAAATTATATTTTCGTTTGATAGGGTTTAACATTAAATTATACCAATTTCGCGGTAGACACGCGATTTTATTCGTTAATAAATCTCTACCCGGCTTATGTAAAAGTGAATACACTTCACTGTGGACAATTATAATTTATTATATAAAATATATATATGGCGAAGGAAATAAAAGAGAGCGAACATATTCCTTTTAAAGATTTCGGTCCCCCCGCCACTCCTGCTTCGCGCGGGCTCGGGCGCCCCACCACCTGCACACACAACGTTAATTACAAATCATAATATACAAGTACACCACACTTTTTACTAACCGTGAAATATTACATAGCAAACTATAACAATTCATGGTATTGTGAAAATTAAATATTGTATTGAACAAGCTTGAGCCGCCCACAGGAAGAAAGTATAATACAGCCATGACTCAAATTTAAATTTGCCAAAGAGAATGATACGACGCTACGTGTTTCCTGTACTCTTATATGGAATGGAATCGTAGACATTTAAAGACAGTTACTAAAAATAAACTGGATTAATAATGTCAATAATGACAAGGAGTTAAATCATTAAAACAATCACAAAAATTACAATATTTTGGTCATATCATGACACATCTAGCAAAATAGCATTAAATACAAAAGTGGTAGCAGAAGAGACCCTGGAAGACGGAGAAATCTAAAGCAACAATTTGGGAAGTTCAACTATCTTAACCCTTTCTACCCTGTCGGTACTTTAAAGTACCCTCAACTTGATCTAGTCATATATCTTACTGTCGTGTCAATTCTCTGACGATACTAGGTAATAAGTCTACATAAATAATAGTCTACTATATTTATTTAGACTACTAACATCAGTTATTTTTTTGTTATATCAACACTGCGGCAGGTGAAATGTCAGTCGCACATTGTTACAAAGTTAGATTTGACACACTTGTATTTCTTGTGATAGCTATTTTGACTGATTTTTTTTTTTAAATTTTCAACTGTTCTTTTAATGTTTTAGAATATTTCATTCCATGTTTCGTACTAAGCTATATATATTTTTTATTTTTTTGTGCATACCGCGTAAAGTGTGACTACTTACACAAGTACTTATTTTTTTTAATTTTCCATCATAATTTGCTTATTATATATTTGAAGAACACTACAAAAAATATACAGTGGTTAGCCACTGAAATCTAATAATCCAGGGTCAAAAGGGTTAAACCGCTGTAAATAAGATAATGATTGCTAATAATCATTAAGCGGACGAGCATTACAAGAGTCAATTTATTACAGAAACTGATGAAAATCTATAAAAACGTATCAACACATACAAGATCAAACACAGTATGGCTGAGATGTTCATGCGTACAAGAATACGCCTACACGCAAACCTTCAATTAAGATAAATGGTAGAAAATTGAGTTTAAAACAAAAACTCTAATATCTGGAGCACATTCTTGCTGAGAATTTAAACAAACGAGATTAATATCTTCTGAACTGACCTTTACACGAGTGCCATTTTTTAATAGAATAGAAAAAATTTATATTCAAATTGTGTACAAGAATAACCGTTCCAGTTGTTGCTGTAGTGTGGTTGATGCATCAGAGATGCTCACAAAATGACCTGTTCATTAATCTGCATTCATTATAAATTGATGGTAACTAATCTGTATATTCTTTTTAATATAGTTAACAAAATTAAGCTGCTAAACTTGTTTGGACGTGAAAAACAGATCGACCCCTTCTACGTAAAGTATTGTAAGTAAAAGAAAAAAAACATTTTTAATCATTCCTGTATTATTGGTGAGAATTGTGCCAGGGCAGAAGAGTGTGACGCTCTATCCTCCCTCCCTAACCCTGCGATGAAACGGGACAATGGTAAGTTAGTAAGTTAAATGGTGCAAGTAAATAGAATGATGTTCAAGATGTGACATTCTATCCTTTCTGAATCTACAAATATAAATATGAGTACCTTATAATATATAATAAATTACATTTTAGTTAGTTTAATAAATGCATAAATACATCAAACAGTTTAGTGATCAATTCTAAGGAATTCCCAGATTATCGATACTAAACAAAAAATGAGTGTACAGTCAAATCATCCATAATTTATAAGGAAAAAGTATGCTTGTGCAGTGTGTGGTTATGTGGTATATAATTAATGTGATAAAATTATTGAATCATATAAAATTCTATTAATACTTTATTATCGAATACAACATTTGTCATTCGTATTAAATTTTTATTTTGCAACTATCACCAGCCACGGTCAGCCTGAAATATTATCAAACCATTGCATGTGAAAACTAATAGGGCTAAAAGGTTATAATCACAATTTGGAGTGAATTCTATCACAATAGAAAAAAATTTATCGCATCCCAATGTACAAATACTATGTGATACACGACCCCGATAAATAAAACAATATTGCCCATGTTTACTATCAAATAATGAAGATACAAAATGTACCATATATTTTAATAAGAGTTTTAAGCGACTGCTGCATTTTTAGTTGAGGCATCATTATTAAACGTATGTTGCGATATACATTTTATCGTCTGAAGATGTAAACACTATTTATTAAATAAAATTATAGAAATGAGGGTTAATATGTATTCAATACAAATATCCATCGAAAGAAGAATGATTATATGAAAGGGGGACAAATTTGTGATAGTTTGACAGGCATGTTTTACTAATATGAGTAGCTATTTAGTATTCACTAGTTCCATAACCTTCTGGAAGAAATGAAAGAAGTCAAAATGCTTTTATTTAAAAAAAAAAATTGAAAGTCCACAAACAAGCTAAAAAGAACTTTTAAATTGATTGATTTTAGATTGCCTGCACACATAGTAATGAGGAAGATACACATTATATTTACATTTTTTTTAAACTACAAAAATTTTGTGTCTTAATGAATTATTAAATTATAACATTTTTAAGCTCTTTCAGTGATGTGGCATTTCAGTTAAAATTTTAAAACTTTTTAATATGATTTCGTTAATCAAATAAATATTATTACATTTTAAATGATACCATTAAAGTGTAATTTGATTCCTTATTTTATATTTAAAGTTAATAGTTAAAAGTTATATTTGGTGTACTTTGTGTTAGTTATGCATAAAGTACTGAAATTTTACATTCTTATTACTCTGAGTGTGATTGAGATTAATTATTATGCAATATTAAATAGAGATATTTTTAAAAATGTGCATAGTATATATATATACTATGCACTTTAGGTTTAAAAAAGGATTCAACTGTAATTTAATTTTTACCTGGTTATCCTCTTCTGCACTCAAACATAATAATTATCCCATTATTAAGTTATCAATATTTACCAAAAGATTTATATTTTTTAACTTATACAAAAATTTATTTATTTTCGTAAATTACATTTGATTCACACCATTCCAGCTGTTTGATCAGAAATAAACAAAAACATTTCACCGTGTCAATAAAAATATTGCGCAAACACAAAGTTTACATCAATATGGAAGAATCAACAAATAGTTAATCCGCAAGTATTTCGACATGCCCACCAACACCTTCGTTAAAAAATTGTGGATTTTTAACTATCGACAAATTAGCAAAGTGAAATGATCATATAATGCACTTGATTAAACACCGTTATCAACGATTTTACAGGTTATGTTACGTTAGGTGTGAGATAAATAGACCAACTTTGCCTCAAATAAGGTCAATAAGAAAACACGAAATGGAGGATTAAAAGATTACCTCTCCACGTATGGTTTTGTTAAATAAACACTTTTTATTTTTATCTTCACTCCGATAGTAAACCAATAAACGCAACTCACGAACCTAGATTGGACAGAAGGCTGGAATAAAAATTAGCATAAAATGACATCATGGATTGATCAAACATCGAAAGAAATTAACCCGAGATAAATAAACATGCACGCACGGCACTAGAATAACGATGTAATCGTGTTCCGAAGGCTTTTTGTCAATGTTCGGTAAAGTATAACGTGATTATTGGAAAACGCTCGACCCGCAAGGTGAAAAAGGAAGGTAATAATTCGCACCGGCCAAGCATTACGTCAATCTTGGAGATTGGCAATGAAGAACTGTCAAAATAGGAATTGGGCTGTTAACCAAGGCCAAACCACCGATGAAAACGTAAATATTGCTCTAAACGCGAGAATACACTGCAAACATTGATTTCAGCAATGTTCCCTTAGCATTAGCACAAAGTAACACATCGAAATTCGCACGCGTGAAACAAAAGACGTTAGAATAAAAACATTTGCTAATAAAAGTGGGCAGGACTTCCATTTTGAGAAGCGCCCTTTAAGGTGGACGACACATCGGGAGCGCTAAAAAACCGCACCCACACAACAATCACTTACACATTAACTCACGCAAAGATTTTCTACGCAAAGAATTGAAGATTTTAGCGAGAAATCGGGTTTAGAAACAACACGGGGCGACATCGGCGAGACGGGCAGCCTTCATTTTGAAATTGCACAAGCGAAGGCGCATGCGTCGAACAAAAATTCGTCACGTGACTCTATATATCAGTACCTACCTCCGTTTAATCTCAACGATCATATTCCTGCTTACGTGTTTTATGGCAAGAAATTAATCAATTTCAAAATAATTTTTTCTCTTATCTATGATTTACAACCCTTTCTTTGATGATTGTTAAACTAAAAATATTATATCGAAATGTAATACCGAAGGCGTGGGATTCTAGAACCGACAAATAATAGCATTTTGATGAGACGCCGATACTTTTGGAGAGACTTGTGTTATCTAGGTTTCGCTGCTACTTTCTCATAAAGGAAATGATTGTTAGAATGTAGGGAACAATTTATTTCTTTACAGATACTATTTTGTTGCGATTCATTCAAAAGCCAAACAATTTTTTTATTATTGAATTATTTTTCTGGTTATAATTGTTATGTAATATATTCCATTGACACAATTTACAGATGTTTGAAATATAAAAAAAGAATATCCTCTATGCCATTTTTGAATGAATTAATTTTTCTGTTAAGATATTTATATTCCCATATTTTATTTGCTTTTATTTATTTATTTGTCTAATTTCAGATCATTAACAGAAAAAAACAAATTTTAAATGTGGCTGTAAAAATGTTCGCCACATGCATGAATCGCAAATTAGGAGTAAATATAAAGCCGATTTTAGCATAATGAAAAGGGTAAAATAAAAGGATCGTCAAGATGGTGTAATCATGTAGAAAAAGTGAAGCATACTAAAACATATACCGAGTGAGGAGGGTTATGGCAATATGGTACCGGAAATAAAGGGCGTATCTTGAGACGTACGAGGAAACTTATGAAAGAAACTTAGCACGATCAGGTTAGATCAGGTAAAACAAATAAGTGCTGAAGAATGCCTCGACAATCGACATGCTTGTGTGAGAAGATGTATGAATGTGGATGGGACGAAAATTGTGTATCAGAATAAAAAAGGTAGCCTCCTCTGTATTATCCTCCTATCCATAGTTAGTTAATTATATCTGAAGAATACAAATCTTAAATGTAATTAAAAATAAAATCTCTGTATTTTACTAGTTATTAAAATTATCAAAAAATAAAACTAAACATTTTATTTAATTTTCCAAAAATAACTCTTATATTATACTATTGTATTACTTTCGAGTTTTTATTAATGTTTTGGTTACCTTTGTTTCAATAATACGTATAAATAAAATTAAAAACACTAAAAGCTCTAGTAATCTCTAGTAATATAATTCACATTTTGGCAGTAGGACTGTTAGGGTGACTTCTAACGAGTCTCGCCTGAAGTATATTTATTGATAAAAGACGACATCTGTCGCCCGATGTATATAATTTTAGAAGCAATAAAGGAGAAATATTTCTGTTTTAATTTCTTGCAATTCTGTGGGCCAAGGGAGAAGTATCCTCTTTTATAAAATCGGATTCAGACCAGATCAAACCACGATCAAAAAAGGACTATGTGAATTGTATATATCCACAGTTGTACAATATAGTAATTTATTATTTTTAGTAACTAAACAGATAAAATAGTCTCATGGAAAAAAAATAAAAGATATATGTCGTGTAATGCAATAATATCGAATACAAGTAAAAATAAATAAATAAAGTGTGAGGAACAAATAAATGATTAGGGAAATTTTATAAATAGAAATGAAATTTGAATTATCTCATTTACTAATTATAGTGAGCCTAAATATGTATATACCAGAAATAGAGGTCATCTGCGCAAGACTTGGCACAACCAGGTAAACCAAATACTCGGAGATGGTTATTTTAGAAACCTCAATAGTCGACGACCTTATAAGAAGATGTATGAATGTGGATGAGACGAGAATTGTATGTCAGAACAGAAGAGTGTGGCGCTCAATCCTCTCTACCTACTTCAGCGGAGAAACGGCGTGATGATGCACTAGTAAGTTGTATATAAAAGCAATCAATCTTGGGTAGAAGAAAGAGCAAATAATATATTCAAAATCGTATATTTTGGACCATACGAAGTAGAGTTATTCATAGAATAATATTTTACACTACCGTATAATAAGAAATAATAATTAATGATACATTTTCCCTTTTAAAAATAATAAAAAATAAAAAAATTATTAGGTAAGTACCACAGTACCATCGACGCTAAAACAAAAAAGAAAGAAAGCTACAAGCGCCATGTTTTGTTTATTGTCCTTGTGATTTTGCTGGCGTTTTTGTGGCGGGCTTTAAGGTTATGACGCTTGAGACATTATTTCATTAAATTATTTCGTGTTTTCAATTCCAACTATCGGATATTTCTTTATTGTGTACATTTTTAAGAACACTTCGTATTTTTCACCGAGCGTTACTAAACCAGAGGCATAAACCCACAGCAGATCAAACTGCATACATAATAACCGGTCCACATAGCTTCTTGAGATTACGAGAATGGTTAAGAAAGCTAAAGTTTTCAAACCGGGCGATTTCGTATTCGCTAAAGTTAAAGGTTATCCTGCATGGCCAGCTAAGGTAATGATTGTATTAAATATTATAATGGCAACTAATTCGTAATCATCTTCCACTTGTCAATTTCATCTCATAACCTTATTCTCCTTTCACAAATTAACACACAATAATAAATTTACAAATTTGTTATCTACGTGCATGAATAAATCATTTTCATATACTTAGTTGAACATCTTGATTAAGCGTGTGAATAAATACCATGATGAAACTTATTTGAAAAAATATTTCTCTATTCCAACTGTGCTTTGATGAATAGTATTGTATGCCAATCTGCTGTATGTCAGCGTCATTTCTAGTCTGGATTAAAGTTCGTTAAATCTATTTATTATTTTTTCTTAGACAGTAAGATTTTTTGATGTCAAATAATGGTACACCACGGAATCCAAAGTGATTCTCATATTGCCGTCTGGTTACAAAAATAAATGGAAGAATATTAAATTCATTATAAGTAACCCATCTTTGATTGAATGTATTATAAATGTCTATTATTCTAAGGAGATTACATTGGCATGAAATTAATATTATTAATCTATGTATAATTTTTTATGTTTTAGGTGACTACAATCAACGGAAAGAAGTACAGTATATATTTCTATGGAACTGGTGAAACGTAAGTCAGTTGTATATTCTATGCCTATATAATGTACTGATGATGATTATACAGGTGTTCTATAGGAAACGTGCATGGGTGGTGCATGCTGGTTATTGTGTTTAATGGTTATTAGAATCCCCTGTATATTGTGTTCAGTTTTTAATGAACGGAATCAAACAGCGAAAACAAATTTTCATCTCTTTTTATATTCAGATTATCTGTTAGGATGTTAATAGATAATTAGTTTTAGGTACCTAATTCCTTTTATAATTCCCAGCAGTATGTATCCAGTTATTGCCGATACAGACAAGCCTGCACGAAGGTCTTTTAATTCAACTTATATACCCTCAATGTCTTGGTGGGAATGAATTGTGAGGCCCAGAATCTAAAGCAGACATGTCCACTTTACCTGTTTCTTAATTAAATCCAAAAAACCATTGTACCACAACTGTCACATATTAGAATTATATTGAAAATAACCAGTAATTACAGGTCATAAAATCAAATACTGTCATCTTATTGGCCGAAGACATATTTGCCTGGGTTTGAATTAATTATCCATTGGATATGTCTGTGATTGAAATAACATACAAATTTTAATTGCTTTTTTATACAGACGTTAATTTGCTTTATATTTGTACATACCTAATTAAAAAAAACACAAAAATTGGATTTGATTTTGATTCTTTACATCACAATTATAATAATGCTAAAAAATATTTACACATGGAATGTACATGCAATAGTACTACTATTAACTCATATTACCTTCCAATATCAGATGGTAAAACCCTAAATTGTTAGTTAAAAATGGCTTACTCTTTACAGCTGTTTCAAAAGTCATCTGACACATGGATACTTTGAAAGTTGCAGTATGTGACAATGAATCATTCAATATCCCTCTTTTTTAGTGGTGAGAGTTCACCCAATGGCGATTTCGCTGTTTAATATATATAACTGAAGATTTTTCACCAGCAAAGAGACAGATTTCCTAAGCAGGGGTGAATATAGCCATATATGGTAAAGCATATAAAATTGTATGTATTGCTAATGGTGAATATTTAAAATAAATCAAATTTGATGACATACTCAGATATTTGATAATTGTACCTTGCCATACTATTAGGCGAGATTATCTTTGACGTTTGAATAATCTGCAAATGTTTTTTACCACGGGCGATGGTAAAAATTTACTACTGATCAAAAAACCGGCTCTTAATCTTAATCTGTCGGTCTGTTTGCCGAACTCCAAATGAAGTTATATTTTGCGTTCAGCACATGGTGACCGAATAGTAAAGAAGCATCGCCGACGATATTTTTAAAGTGAAAAGAGTACCGTGCGATTGTGCTTTACAAACATTTCAGATACAGTATTCTTTGTGTAGTCAGAAAATGATGTATTTTCAGCGAGTGATGCATTCAATACAATTTGGCTTCTGAAATAAGCGTCATTCATTTTAGTAAACTTGCTATTTATCAGTAAAAAAATATTATTAAAGTCTTGATTTTATGGGATGACAAAATTTATATACATATATAAACTGTTTTCATTCATTGATATGGTTTGTGGTGCAACTGGACTATTTAAATTATTTTACTGTTTTAGTGCCGAAAAGCATTACGGCACTGCCACATGCTTATGTTAAAAGTGCCAGCGGTGCGACAGTATATGTTTGACTCGCGGCAGTAACAGTTGTGTGCATGTAGCTCGTGATTTTTTCTTTGGTTCACGTTTTATTATATTCAAACTACCTTATTAATCAAAAAATATTTACCGAAACTAACCATTATGCCACTCAATTTTTGCAATTTCATCCAAATTTGAAATCAAAATGTAATAATTAATTTAATTAATAAGATTATAGAAGCCTGTCACCCTCTCAGAGATGAAAGCATTTATTGCTGTTTTACTAGAAATGAGTATCACAAGCAGACTTACGATTTATTAATATTGGGTCAAAAATTCAAAAAGTATTCAGTGGTTAAGTAAAATTTTTGCAAGAAATCCATTTGTTATTTTTGAAATTTTTTCTTTGATTTTCATTTTCAATAAACTATTGTGTATTTTTTATCATAATACAAAGCTTTGTGAAAAGAATTTTGAAAATCTCTTCTAACAGTAGTAATGTAAAAAAAGGAAAATTTTATTTGGCACATTATCATATATTTCAAGAAAATATTTGGCACTAAAACAGCTAAATAAGCCAAACTTTGTACTACATTTTGTACTACAACTGAGTTTTAATAAATAAAATAAATGTAAATAAATAAAATTGTGATAAATAACACATTCAAATGGTGAACTTCATCATTAACAATTAACCCTTGTATTTTTATATTATATTCAGTTTAAAAGACGTTAACATAAATATTGAATCATTTAAAACATCCACTGACCTTTTCTTTGGATCGTCTTTATTTTGACCCGAGTGTATACACATTCCAGAGGTAACCTGCCCCCTAATGACCTATTTGACTACTTTGAAAACAAGAAGCAATTTCTGGCCAAGGTCATCAAACGGAGAGATTACAACGACGGCCTGGTCGAGATTGAGAATGAAATAACCAGCCTGGGATTGGGGGAGGCAGCTTCCGCTGGCGCGGCAGCTGATGTAACCGCTGAGGTGAACATATTTATAATCAAATAATCGATAAATAAGAAAATGATTGTTGCCAGTTTAATGAGCGGACCAATAAAAGTTCAATTACTTGTAATAATTCCTGCAGTTTATTATACTAAGCTGCAAACTTCACTAGCCATTGTTATGACAAAAAAATTTCCAAGTCACTTTAAAAGGTTATCAAAACTGATGATTATGCTTCCAAATTTGGCATATTTCAAGGTCATGGGTTTATATAATATTTTCTATCATTTCTATATATTTTCTATAACCCTATTGTGTCTTCTCTATATTAGTGAAAATCACAACCTTATATCTTTTATGGAAGGCGAACAATATAGTTTTTTCAAAACCTCTGCAAAGCCCCTGTTTTTGCCTGTCGCTGCAAAGAAAATTGAGCCTAGATCCAAGATGGTGGCAGATAATAATAATATTGTTTTGAGCTTCGCACTCACGGGGCTTACCAATAAAGAAATAAAAAATATTTGAAATGGTCAAGCAACCATTTATTTTAAAATGAGTTAATTTCACATAGAGACTATATTAAGTCTATTTTCATTCCTTTTCTGCCAGCTCCAGGCCTCACTTCCATAAATCAGTGTCGGTACCAGGACTCCATTGTGTACTGCTAGTCTTGCCTCGGTTAACAAGTTCCCGTTAGCTATAATTCCATTCAAAGCGCCATTCACTTAATTCCCTGAAGTTACCCTCCTTTTCGATATCTTTCTTTGTCTTTTCGTTTCTATCAAACATACTTCCCAAATGCACAAACTCATTTACTTGTTCCAAACATTCAAACTCATCACTTGTTTCGGCGAGAGGAGCCGAGCACGAGAATGTACTGCAGCTCTTGGCTCGCATCGCCTATTCTCGGGTCGTCTCGTGCCATCTTCCCTCGCTTTGCTTCGCACGCCTCGCCTCGTCTACGCTCCATTCCGGTCGGAGCATGGACAAGGTGTGGTAAGGTGAGGAGTCTCGGTAAGAGTATACTTTGTACCACTCGGGTTTTGGCATCTCGGCAAATATCTCACCCAAGGCGCCTCGGCGAGAGTGGATTGCTGACATTACCTACAAGTATTTTGCACAGTGTTTTGCTTTCCTCCTTCTCAAATACCATCACTTTTGACTTGTTGACATTCTTTGTACGTATCGTACATTCTACTCGCTAGATTCTGTAATTCTTGTTCATTATTCACCATTAGTACTGTATCATAAATAGTATTCAATCAAATGACCCATTATTGTTCCTACATTAATACATTACACATCTTTCACACAATTATTCATATACAAGTTGAACAGCCATGGAGACATTACACAACTCTGCTTGACTCTCTTTGTACTGTCAAACCATGGTGTGAATTGTGTCCATTGATTCTTACACATGTAGAACTTTCTTTGATAGGGATGCGATTGCGTGTATAACTTTTCTGGCTCTAATTGGATTGGTTGTGATTTTATACTAATTTTAATGTATATTTTTTCTTTCTGTTATTAGACTGATGGAGACGCGATAGCTGAAGAGAACGATCCAAATAACACAACTGCAGATGAAGAAAAGGTAACAAAAATTGTTTCCGAGTTTTTATTTAATATTGCAAATTATTCAGAAATATTAATTTTAGTAAACTTCCATACAATTTAATATTTATTCTATATTTTATTCTTGCTATGTAAAACATTAAAATGTAATGTAATCTTATTTTATCAAGGGTGAAGATGCTGACAAAACGAATGACCCCACCGCCGACAAAGCCAAGGAATCAGTCGAGAACAGGACCGCCGAAGACATGGAGATAAATGAACCAGAGGAGCCTGTGGGAGCCGTTGATGGTAGAAATTTATCTTAATTGAATGTATTAAAGGACATAATTTGTTAAATGCTTTTAATTCAATACCATCTGATATACTTGGTGTTGCTATAGGAGAAAATTTTAACTTCAGGTATTTTTAAGTACATATACCATCTAAAACTTTTAATTACATTACTTTGATTTATCTCTACTTCAGCTGCGGCTATTGTGGCTGCTTCGCTGCGGATAATGGCTGTTACGCAGCCATTGGTGACCGCTTCGCGTTCAGGGTCTCAATAGAATATATATTTCAATGATAGAGCTTTCCTCAAAATAAACCGCATGTAATTAAAATTATTCCACCTTGGCAAGTTAGCTGTCAAAATGAACACAAATGACATAAGAATCGCGGATAGACAATAATATACACAAAAATGCTGTTTTATATGTATAATGTGCATTTAAATGAAAACAGAATTGGATGAATGGGTTCCTCAGCAGATTTTTACAAATGTTGGGTCGCTAACATAACCAAAAGTCATCCTTTTGACATTGCAACTAAATGCTTCATTGTATGGAAAGTATGATTTCTCCCTTACCATAGACAGCACAGATAAGAAAAGATGACAGATGTCAATATACTTGGTTTTTTACTTACTCGTAATAAAGACAATGTACACTTCATTTTATATTGAATGTAGGTATGTTTACGCACTGTTATTGAATATATATAAGAAAACATTTAGGTAATCTTAACCTAGAGATATTGAAAACACATTTTCGCTTTGTTTGCGAATATTTTATTTTTATGGCAAATGACACTACATTCAAGACGTCCAATAAGTCATAGATAATAGATGGGGAAACGCTATATATAATAAGGATACTATGAGCATACAATATTATTATTATTGCGTAAATTCACTTTCATCGACTTGTCAGTGCAGATAGTCTCTTGTGGTTTGACACCATTGTGCGTGCACATCGGAGATCTATATGTTGTTGGTCATTGATCCACTATCTATGTTTGTAGCGACCGAGACAGAGGTGGCAACAGATCCAGTAGAAAATGACTCCAGTGTGGAGACACCAGTACCTGAGGCGGAAAAGGAAACGGCTGTTTCGACACCGGTTAGAGCCAAGAGAGTGACGGCGGCCCCAAAAACTCCACAATCACAGGTAATTATTTTACAAATGATAAAATATTTTTAATAACAGTTAGCGTTAAATTAAATCTGTATGAACCGAGTTCTACAGCAGATTTCATTGAATTCAGATTCAATTCTATTTCCATCAAAATGAACAAGAGTGTGTATGCATGGGTACAATACAGAATTTACACACGATTTAAATTTTTTTTATTTTTTTATTTATTTAGTTTACATACGATTTATAAAAATAAATTAAAATAATATATTACTAGTCAATTTTTATATGGCTCACAAATAAAACATAATAATAATCGAATAAGTTGAATCAAATATCTAAACACCTACCACTAAATATTAGACTGGCGTTTTGTATAAATAACAATATAGGAAAATTATCCACAGATTCCAATGACAAAGATGATAAATTTAATAATTCCAAACATAACTGTAAAGATTGTACTGCTTTCTATATTGGTAAAACTGTTAGAATTTTTAACATAAAGAGTCAAAGAGCATTTAAGATGTTTAAATAGTAATGGTTTTTGAGAATTTTCCAATCATTTATTAGAAAATGATCATACTTTTGATAAAAATTCAGGATTGTTCGTTTTACATATAAATAATGTTGGTCTTAAGTTTAATAATTTAGAATTGTTATAAATAAATAAAGCATGTAAAATTAACCAAATTATTATAAATAACCAACTAAATTTAACCATATTCTAAAAAATTTTCTAATAATTTTGTATCAAGTCAATTTCCACATCTTTCATCATCATAACAATTTAAGTTTAGTACTAGATTTATTTTTAAAATTATTTTATAATTAATTTTTTTTAATTTTTTTAATGTTAAATATATATTTTTTTTAAAAAATATATATTTAATTGCTACCGGGCTTCAAACCTCTTCCGATCTGGGGAAACGCGTTCATCATATTCGCTATAGCATTCGTATACATTTTTGTCAAATTGTAATCTTTTCAATTGATACATCTATTATTCCATTTTTAATAACAATCAACATTATATATTGCGTTGAATCTCAAATACCTTTGAGTAAAACACGTTAGGAGACGCCTCCCTGGATAGGAAGAGGTCCAGGTTCAAATCCCAATAGCAACTAAATATTTTTTCGATAGGTAGATTTTTTCTGTATACAGTAAAACCGCGATACAACGAAACCCGATATAGCGAAAAATGACGTATATCGAAAAAAAAATCGAAATTTAGTCCTTAAAACCAATATAAACCATACAAAAATGCATTTATATAACGAAATCCCATTAATATTTATAACAAAATCATTTTTGTCCCGTACGAAAAAATGCCAATACATTTACGTAAATTTATAACGAAATAAAAAAATGTTAAAAGATGAAAATATTATTTCGCACTTACAAAGCCGCGCCGATGCATCTGCCGTATGCGAACGGTTTTATGGCCTTTTCGGCGGTGCGCGGCGGTCTGCCGACAAGGTAGTAAAATAATTCAAACTTCTTCTTGGGTTCATAGTAGGCCCATAAAACCATTTGACATAATTTTTGCGGCGTTCACTTGGACACGTTTTACGTACGCATACGCCTCTAATATGTAATGCAATCCCAGACCCAAACAGCTGTAAAATACAAAAATTAACAGGAACCCCCCGAAAGTTGCAGTATGTACTTATTGGAAATGTCAGTCTCAGTGTAACGTCTGTAGAGTTAAGTTTGTTCAGCTTTTAACGCGATTATTGCATGACCGAACTGAATATTTACATAAATTCATTTTCGTTTGACAATTGTTTTCATGTGAACTCGTCAATAATATAAACAATTCGTTAAAATATTTTATAGCTATTTTTGTACGGCATTTTGTATTTCTATTAACTATTGTTTTCGTGTATTTTAAGTGAACAATGTTAACGATAATTTTTAAGTGAACAATTTTAACGATTATAAATATATTTTGAAGTGGTTTGCCGCCGTTACCGGTAAGTACCTTCGTAATTTATATACGACTCATTTTATAAAAATGCCGCGATTCAACTGTAAAATTGTTATTTTTGAATTATTTTCTATGTTTCATGCCCAAAACTATGTTTGAAGCGGTTCTACATTTAAACACAGTTAAAATATTGTTTTGTGTTTGCAATATTCTGGAATTTACAAAAATATCTTCCGATTGATGTTGAATAGGTTCTGTTCTTAATTTAATTCCTTTGATTATCCATTTGCTTATCTGTTTTAATAACAAAACTACTAAAAATATGTAGTTATTCAGTTCCCTATGGCCTTCTTCCTCCTTTGTTTGCAGAATTTGCGATCTTTTTTGAAGCCGCGCAATATTTTTTTGCGACGGCGCGTAACATATAGTAGGATTTTTTAAATTTATTTCGTTATATGTGGGAATTTGTTATTACGAATTTTTATTTTTTGGTCCCTTGGATTTCGTTATATCGCGGTTTTACTGTACCCGCCTTTCTAGTTTATTAATTTAATTTGTATTAAAATATACAGAAGTATGTTCTGAAAATGCAACTTCACAACAAAAATGTGTTCTTAAAAAAACAATGAATATTTTTATACTCATTTTGTAAAGAAGACTCCACGACGGGGGATGAAACAGGAACCTGTCACTCCGAAGGCAGAGCCCAAAACTCCGCTCGCCGAGACCATCAGTCGCAGTGGCAGAAAAATTAAACCCAAAAGGTAAGTCTTTAATGTCTTTGAAAATGCAATCACATTTAATAAAATGACACGCTCAGTATATAGTTGAATTGCGCTCAATTTAAACATTTATCATCATCATAATTGTTTTACTTCTCGTGATGGTATCTTATCTGGGCTGCCTTCCACTTTCTGTAAGAATGTGATTGTGACTCGAGGATGTTACAAGGTGTATACTTAGTTATTTGTATGTGAGGATGACAGAAAGTAATGGCATAATAGGTATAAAGGTGTCCCAACAAGAGAGGAAAATTGAAATTTTAAGTAAAACACAGTTTTTTTTGAGAAAATACCGAAATTTTGAACTAAAATGCAAAGTAGACATATGAGAATTATGTATGGAACAGCACATCTGATAAATGCCTTCCACAACTTTGTCACCACATTTGCATTCTTTTGACGAAATTTTCATTCACGGTTTGGCATAACTGTGCCAGGATTTCAGTGACACAGTGTCTAATTTTCTCTTTCAAGGTTTGGGTGGTCGCGGGCTTGTTGACATGAACTGGAAATGAATTTAGGCGGCCAATTCTGGTCGCCCAACGGGAGATTACACAACCAGGGAATGTGTTGTGAAATAATGCCATTGTTTCACGTGATGTGTGGCGAGTGGCACCGTCCTGTTGGAACCACATGTCTTCGAGATTCATACTGTCCATTTGAGGCACAAAAACTAGGTTATTGTGCCCCGATACCGTTCGCTATTGAATGTTTGTACACTCCCAGCAGCGTCTTTGAAAAAAAATGGTCTAATAATTCCTCCAGCCATGTTTTCTGTTGAACGACCTAGACGAACACGTGTCGGTGGTCTGACATCAGTAATCGGCCAAGTCTCCTTGAGGTTTTCAATTATTCTCTTTACAGTTGATGCATTTGGAACATTTTGATTACTAAAAATTGGACACAATTTGTGAATCGTGGCAGTCAATAAGTCACAATAAGAATGCGTTGTTGCGTCGAATAGTGTTTTTAATAATGGCGGACTGCCTATCATTGAACTGTCATAATGATTTGACAGTCAAAAGCACAACTGCAAAAATATTGCCAAATTAAAAATTTTCACTCTTGTTGAGACATCCTTTAGAATAGAAACACTACTTATTCTTCACACTGAATTTATTCAAAGTCAAATTACAATCGTTTGGTTCTTCTTATGAACTAAACGCGATAGTGCGGAGTGAAAAGCGTATGCATAGCATAAATTAATTGTGTCCCAAAAATTGTAAAATTCCGACCGAGTGACCATAAGTGAATTTGTTTAAACTGGAATTTTTCTTATACATATCATCAGTGTAGTGTAATGATCTTTGAATAGTCAATAATACATTTCAGGTATCTGGATGAATCTCAAGACTCGTCCCCCGAAGGCTCCAAGCCTGGAGGCAAGCGAGCGAAGCTGACTTCCGGTCCTGTCGATGAATCCATTGACCAGGACCAGACAGATGCACAGGCAGTGGGTGCCGAATCAGCGGCAGACACGCAACCAGAGAAGACTTCCGCCAAGAAGGGAAAAAAGGCGGCAGCTCAGAACGGGGAAGCTGTTAAGAAGATCAGCGATAGATTCAATTTAGTCAATACGGTTCGTTGGAATCATGTTTTTATCTTTGCTAATATGGCACTGAAAATTTTAATTATTTATTATTTTCATAGTCGCATTGTTCTTACGGCATATCACATGACGTCAGTCATGCAATGTGCTTGTTAACCCTACAGAATTGTTCAGTATCTTTATGATATCCCACATTTAATTTGTTAACATACAGAATTTGTGCTACTCATGCCTTGTGCACAGGTAGTTCTCGATTTACGAACTAGTTCCATTTCCTGAGGTCGTTCGTTATGCATCGAAACACCTAAATATGCATTTTTTGCATATACGATGCAATCATATAAGTTAGTGGTCTTTTTTTACATATGAAAATCATTGTATGAGGTGCATTTTTTAAGAAAGTACCTTTGCCGAATATTCCCGGTGTAGCGCTATGGTTGCGATATTATGCATGTGCAAAGGTTTTCTTCATCTGTTGACTCACTACATGCAACATTAGAGACATCCACATAGTGTGGGCATCTTATAGTGAGTGGTTGAAATGTTCAAGACAATAGATCAGCCTGCCTATTGAACTTCTGATGAAATGGCTGCAGCTGGTTCGTCCACTCTCTATATCTAGCTTTGTTTCTAAACTAAATTTTTATCTTTTACTACCACTACCACTAGCACAGCACTATCACAATCAGTGTTATTATGTTGGCACGATACATTAAAAAAAACATGAACACATATTTTTGTTTGCAAATTTACAGTGTCTTCAAATTGACCGACCAGGTTTTTTTATTTGACATATGCCAAAATTGTTCAATTAGCTTATCACATATAATGTATCTCTCTCTCATTGTTTGATAAATTGCGCTAGAAAATAGATTGTATTCTATAAATATGTCAAACAGTGTATGATGTGACAGGTTAAAATTATTTAAAAAATGCAGTACGACCCTTCTGCTTCTTGAAATAAATATCTGTGTTTTTTATTTCACGCAGACCACATATACAGATGGAAAATTAGATCGGTTGATGCATAGTTTGTTTGTTGAAAACAGATATCACTTCCCTATTATATGCACCGTGTAAAATATCTAGGTATGTAGTATTTATAAATGGGTAGATTCGTTGTTTTAGCCATGAAACATTTGTTTTCTATCTATAGAATTTCATTTACATACATATTAAGAATTTTCTGATTAGTATTGCATTAAGTTTAGGGTATCAGCAATCTTACAATTATGTTCGCTATACGTTTACACTTTGTGTGTTACGTAAATATAAAAATCTTTAAATTGTGATGTTCTTTATAGCAAATGTTCATAAATCAAACTTTTGTAAATCGAGAACTGTCTGTACTTTTTTTCACATCTATTTATTCAATTTTTCATATAACAGTTACGATCAATGCATTAATTAGCAATGCGTTTGTTTACTCTTAATAATGTTTTTTTTTTTTAATTATTTCAGAGCGAACTGGAAGACATTCAAGAACCTTTCAGCAAGAAAGATGGCGAAGGTTTGCTCATTTATTTTATTGTGAATCCTTCTTCAATAAGATTCTTTTACAAATTAAAAATTTCCATACTGACTATTTTTATTACTGTATCATGTAAGGTGACATATATTGAAAAAATTAAGCAAATCCAAGACTTAAACACTGGCGGTGGGTGATAAATATAGAACCTTTGCCTGATGTAAAACTCTACACTAGGCGTCTTTGTCCTGGACCAATACACTCCACTTGGAGACAGGGACATGAAGATGTCTCGTCACATTGTCGCTCCATCTCAATTTGTATCCACCGAGAGGTCGCCGTCCATTTAGGATCCCTCGCTGAAGAGGGCTCACAGCACGTTCCGTATTCATGCGTTCTGTGTGTCCTGTTCATATTATTCTTCGCAATTTTACCACACCAACTAAATCAGGATTTTAAAATCAGTAAAGGATTTGAAAGTAATAAATTTAAGTCTTTCCTTGCTCGGTATATTCAAAAGAAGTTGAATTCATCATGATGGTTTCTAAATTAGTTTGCATTAATTTTATCATACTCATTTTCTATTACAACAACCTCGTTAATTCAAAATTCAAGAGACCAATATTTTTTTAATTTGAATTATGCGAAACCATGTTAACTCAAAATTCAAGAGACCAAAAAAATTATTGCGCAGAACTGATTGAGTCAATCAAATTTATGGATTAAGAATTAGCAAAATTAATAAAAAATCTGTAAACAATGGCGCCAATTTTGTTAAACATATTTATTTTTTCGCATATTCTGAGAAAACATCTCACAAACGCTGTATTATTAAGAGTAATTAGTGCAAACTATTCATGCGGCTCGAGGTGAGAGCTTCTAAAAATTAGCAGCGCACGGCGACTAATAAAATCTGTCTATCTATTTGACAATTATTGGTGTACGACTAATATCAATCTATTTAAAAATTGTCAGTGCGGGGTGAGTACTAATATTGATCTATTAAACAATTAGCGGCGAGGGGACCGAGACATAAAGGAGGTCCCACGTGAGCAGGCTCAGATGCGTGGTGTACCGCAGTGCACAATAGCCGTGCGTATTGTAATTTTTATAAGAATATCTTGAATTGTATGACGTATGTTGTATTGAAAATATTTTGAATTGTATGACATAAAAATATATTGATTTATAGTGCAAGGGTCCCAAAATTATCTCGCACTATAAATTACCATGGTTTTCTAAAAAACGGGGTTAATCAACTATAAAATTAACATTTTGGGTATTGCGTGTAAGAAAAATTTTGAATTAACGATTTGAATTATCAATGTTTTAGTGTAATGTCATCTTCAATGGCCCTGTGAGTTTCGGCTTCCTGAATCTTTCACTTCCACATGCTCCAGTTTTCACCAATTGTCTTCCAGTTTGGAATTTGTAGCAGCTCCTATATATCTTATCTTAGCAGACTAATATATTACGATTAATATTAAAACGTATAGGATTTGTGATGGAAAATGACATATGTCATTACAATAGTCTAGTCATTTGTGGCACTATTTTTGTGAAATAAATAAGTATATATATATATTGAAATATTGAGGCAATACTTGATCTGTTTTTCATCCTTACTGTAGTAGGTATAAATATGAAATACCCAATTCCACGATTTTCCTGGGGCGCAGTACCAAATGTACTTTTCAAATAATTTATACACATGTACAGTAAAAGCATGTTACGGATGTACTTTCATTTTTCAAGTTTGAAATTTGAGAAATTCTATGCGAATAGTTAAACTTCTTTTAAGTGTTACCTAAATACTAAAGGATGTTATCTTGCTAGAGAGGAAAGTTATTATAGAAAGAGATGATAATAAAATTGTTGATTTTCGTGCATTTGAGAAGTGTCAAAAATAACTCATGCCTAGAGTAATATCCAAGTTTTTTCATTTTAATATTATGGAATAAAATATAATGTTTGTTGTCATTTGAATTAATTAATCGAAAATTAAATATGTAATTTATTAAAATACCTAATTCATATACAGGCGGACCTCCACTTTCCAACGTTCGACTTTCGCACAATTCGCTATTTCACACATTTAAAAAAATATATATGTATTTTTTAAAACGACGCGCTGTGGGGTAAAGATATCCATCTCTTGCTCGCTCACATTTCTTGCATCACTTGCATCCGTCACTTTGCTTGTGAGCTAGCTAGGACAGGATTAAAGGTTGCGACGGTCGCCCGGACAAACGACAGATGTAGGACGGAGTGCCTTGCGCATGCGCAATGCACTCCCACGGCCAACGGTCTGATGAAATTTTCTACATACCGACCGACAAGTGGTGGTGGAAGTGCTACGTGCATGCGCAAGGTGCTCCGTCCTACGTTTGTTTGTCCGGGCGACCGTCGCAACGTGTATTCCACACTTTAGTCTTGCGCAGGAGCGTATATAGGCATGTTGTGTCTTGTGTTTTGCTAATTTTATTAATTTGAAATATTTCACCCTAAAAATTTATAAACATGAGAGAAACGGAAAAATTGCAGTGTTGATACGAACAAAAAGAAATCAAGGACCCATAAACTTCTCACGATCGAGACAAAGATGGTCATTATTAGACGTTCTGATAGCGGTGAATCTTTTGCTCCAATCGGACATTCGTATGATACAAACAGATCTACGAAATGTTCAATTTTGAAAAATAAAATTAAAGAATACGTTCAAAATTGTGGAAATATATCTTCAAAAATTGTTTCCAAAAGACACGGCATAGTTATGGATGAAATGGAAAAATCGTTGTCATTTTGGATTGATGACCAACACAAAAAAGATGTCACTGAGTATTTCAATTATTCAAGCGAAGGCTCTTAGTTTGCACAAAGATTGGAAGGCTAGATTAAAAGAAGATTCTACCACGATTTTTCAAGCAAGTAACGGTTGGTTTAACAATTTTCATAATATTAAATTCACTGGAGAATCGTCTGATGCGGATAAATATGCTGCAAAAGAATTTATTTCCATATTATCCAAAATTATTGAAGATGGAGAATATTTCTCTAGCCAAATATTTAATGTAGATGAGACAGGTTTATTTTACATTCTTATCTAAGGAAGAATCAGTTGCCCCTGGGCATAAACCTTCTAAAAACCGATTGACATTACTTCTTGGTGAAAACTTAGCTGGTGATTTAAAATTGAAGCCAATGTTAATTTATCAAGCCGAAAATCTCAGTCATTTGGAAATCAAATAAGAAAGCCTGGGTTACTGGGTTAATATTTAAAGATTGGTTCAATTTACATTTCGTGCCAGCAGTTAAGCAATATTGTCAAGTTAATAATTTACCATTTAAAATATTATTAATCTTAGACAATGCTCCAGGACGCCCAAAATCTATACAGAATTTATACTCGAAAATAAATGTTGTGTTTCTTCCTCCCAATACTACCTGCCTTATACAGCCTATGGACCAAACGGTGATAGCTACATTTTAAACGATATTATATGAGGTCAATAATGACTCAGGCTATGAAGGCAACTGACAGGGAAGGTGGTCCTACATTAAAAGATTTCTGGAAGAACTATAATATATGAAACGCAATAAACCATATTGGAGACGCATGAGCTGAAATAAAAGAGTCAACCATGAAAGTTCATGGAAACAATTATGCCCACAAATGATGTGTGATTTTATAAATGATGATGAAACTCCAGAAACTATTACAACTGATATAGTCCGCCTAATGAATGAATTAAACTTGAATGATGACAATGAAGATGTTAATGAGATTATAGAATCTCACTCAGAACCCGTTTCCGGTTCCGGGAATGTGTTTCCGTTTGAAATTATCAAGTGAAAATTAAATAATTTGTTGAAGTTCTCACCTAAGAATTGTTATGTTTATACTATGAAGAATGACAGGAAAGAATCCCTGGGAAGAAGGTATATAAAAACCTGTCTTCCCATGATGTCCTTTCTTAATCAATATTACTTCTCTTCTTTATATTCGCTCAGGCATACTTTTGAAAAACAAACTCTTTCACTTGTTGCAAACATTATTGATCCTTATGCCATAAAGCACTGACAAATTATCTTTATTTTTATTTCTAAATCAGTTTATCAATATCTGGAATTAAAGCTTGAATTAAAAATAAAGCCTCGTCCCGGAAGACCACCAGTTGTTCATGGCACAAACGCTTTGCTTAATTTTAAATATACAGAGAATATCAATGTGACATGTGTTTATTATTTATTTTAAAAGTGTTTTAAAAATCAGATGTGACATATGATTACAGTAATTTTTCTATCCTTTTTCTTGATTGTTTGCTTTTCTGAGCTTTATTTTCTTTGTCTTTAATTATATACTGTGGGTCGTTGATATCCATGGACCTCGTTTTTCCTAGGTCAATTAATTTTGGGACCACGCAATCCACGTAAAACGATTCAAGTTTTGTAGAAAAAAATTTCGTGCCAAAAATTATCATCTTGATAGATGTTTTCGGTTTTAATTATAAAATTTGTTCCCGTCCAAACTCTAAAAAGACACATATTTTTATTACTAACATGCAATTGTCCTTGAACTTAATAATACCAATCATGATTTTTATTAATGTTAATTATTTTATTTTTGTCTAATTTCCAAAATTTTACTTTTGCTTTTCTATAGCTTCATCAACAGTCATACGTGAAGCAGATGACGGCCATTTTATTTCTATAATGACATCATTATCAGAAGTACCATCCGGAGTTGCCCCCAAAAAATTATGTGTACTATCAATTGTAACTTGAAGTTCTAATTGCCGAAGTGCAGTAAATTCATTATCTTTGTCGTATTGCATAGACGCTACGTGACATAAAGAAGGACTATACAACATACTGCCTACCAAAGACCCACTGTACGTCAACATGGAATAAAATATGACATTGTCGTTTTAGAATGTAACTGCGTGCGCAGCCAGCACGCATGCGCTGTCATATTGTAAGATGTCAGAAAGGTGTGACGTGAAATTGAACGCATGTTTAAAATGTCGAAATTATAATCTATTTTCGTATAAAAACGGCTCAAAACCATATAATTTACAAAAATAAGCAATTGGTATCGAGAATAAGTATAATATTCATTAATATTTTATTAAAAATTTGTGTTAAAATGAGTTTTATAAAATCACTGCCATATATAATACCACTTTCGTAACAAAATGAGATTTATTTTGAAAATATAAATAATAAGATACTTACTTTAAGTTGACTGACAACACAATAATAACAATGAAACATTTTTCTCATATTAAAAATCAACAAGCACCTACTTTTCATTTACTGGTAACACAATAAAATTCCTTGTGCAATTTTTGTTCCATTTTCAAATTATTATATTACAAATGTGTATCGCTCTTGGCAACTTTTTTTATATTTTACTTTCCCTCCAAAAGTCTCCAAATGAAGTTAAAGTGAATTTATAAAATGGATTTATCTGTCGATGTCCGTAAAAAATTGAGAAGTTTTGCACCAAACAGAAAGCCAACACAAAACGGATCACTTCTCAGACTGAAAAGTAGATCTTTAAAACGATTGCCATTGACTTTGGACACAATTAAAATAATTGATCGACCTGTAACAAGGAGTTCTGCAAAGGAATTGTGTTGCATATTGCAAAGTAGGCATTACAGAAAATTACAACACAGTTCAGGTATTCCAATTGTTTCAAGTAAAGTTATTAATCGACCCAGGAGTTTGAAAAGGTCCGCTGCAAAACATGATAATAAAAAGTCAATACAAAATGAGTCTCGCCCTAGACGAAGCCAAAGAATACATTTCAAAAAGCTGAATGTAAATCGTCCAGCAGACAACACACTTAGAAATTTGAGAAGCACGCTCAAGTCAATACAAAATGAGTCTTGCCCTAGACGAAGCCAAAGAATAAATTTCAAAAAGCTGAACGTAAATCATGCAGCAGACAACACACATAGAAATTTGAGAAGCACACACGAGTCAATACAAAATGAGTTTCGTCCTAGACGAAGTCAAAGAATAGATTTCAAAAAGCTGAACGTAAATCGTGCAGCAGACAACACACACAGAAATTTGAGAAGCACATGCAAGTCAAAACAAAATATGGTGAAAAAAATCAAAATGGAGTCAGATATCACTAAATTCGTAAATCGCAGAATTTTGAAGAATTGCACTGCAAGTTTTGTAAAAAATAACAGTGGAAATACATTTTCATCATTTGATGGCATATTGAAAAAAGTGCAATCGACATCAGAAGTACGTTTATTAAGAGCACGAAGATGTAAAAATGATTCTTGGCCTGCAAATTCATCATTTGAGTACAGTTATATTAAAAATCCTCACAGCCATCAGAAAAGTGCCACTGTTGAAAATTTAAAACAAAAAAACATGTGCAATCTAAAAAAATGTTTTGTTCTTGTGAGTAAAATAGATGATTTGAATGTATTGCGTTTCTGCGTTGAAGATTGGATTTGGGTTGATTTGAATGCGAAATTGAATATCGCAGAAACTGATCAGCAAAGAAAATTAGACACAATTTTGTTTGATTTTGTAGAGAAACGGAGTGAGGATTTTGACAACCCTAGAGTATTCGATCAAAGTTTGATGAAAACTGTTGAAGAATTTTCTGAAGAAACAGTTTTTTTTAGTGCATGTGTTAATGACTTCGAAGCCTTCGGGTGCACTAAAACCTCAGTCGATACAAATGTAAAAAACATAGATGCACATTTCACCTTTAGAAGTTCCGGGAATTGGACAATTTCAGAAAATTACAAGCTGTCGACAAGTCTCGGGGACGAAGACGGAAGACTCTTCGCTTCATTGAAGAGCGACTGCTTTATCGGCGGAAAAATAGGCAAATTCAATATTTTCAAATCGATATCTTGTTTTGAAATATTACAAACAAAAGAATTGTGTAATGTGAAAGATGTTGCCGTGACCGATGATCATGGACAGACGTTAAGGTCTGACAAAGGTTTTTCGGAAAATGGAAAATTTTTAGGGGGTAAAAAAGGGCACGTTATATTAGATAAATCCTACAGCTGGCCCGATATACATGATCATACGTTTTATGATTCTATTTTGATTGAAAAAATAACAAACGAGGATTTGGGTATTGCGAAGGAATTGGACATTGGAGAAAATTCACAAAATAAAGATAATAGCGTGGTTTCCAATTCGCAGCCACCGACATCCGTTAATAGTGTTGAGCTGCTACTACCGACTCCTGGATTGGATAATAATTGTGTTTCTAAAGTTTTTGATAAAGGTGTTGTGGAAAAATGGCTGCAAGATGTGTCCGATAGTTCTATACAGGGTACAGCTTACGACAGAAGTAGTTCAGAAAATTCTCTGACCATTAAAAGTACATGTGCTGATATAGATTTTGATTTCGAAGAGCAGAAAGAGGAAGAAAAAATGAAAAAAAAGAGCAATATGAATATGGAGAAAATCCTCACAGTAGACAATGAATATGACAACATTATTACCATTGAATCTGACCGAAAACCATCTGACCATTTCACCGAAAACAATGTTGAAATTTTGGATGATATTCAGGCAGATCCATTGGCTGAAATTTGTAAACATTCTTGTGTAGAGACAGTAAATGTTCGCAGTTCGATTTTGAACTGTCTAAAGGATACCTCTAAGTTGAGGAATTCCCAATTGATCAAAGATGTGACCGGAAACCGTGAAGATATGTTGAAAATTATTAAAGAGTCTGACATGGAAAGAAATGAAAACACAATGCTGTTGAATACTTTAGATGATGATAATAATGTTATTCTGAATCATGGCAATCTTCATAACTCATCGCCTGAAAACACTACAAAGGATTTATTTGACACTACAAAAAACAAAATTGGGGAAACTATCTATGCAAATACATTGAAAGAGTGCGTAATGGCATTTCAGGATGCCACTCGCTCCGAGACGTGCGTTTCAAGCCTCGAAAATATAACCAGTGAAAACTTGATACAATCAGACGCTCCCGAAACAGCCGACATCTCGAAAGAGAAAAATTGTTACATCAATAAAATTTGCAACAATTTTATAATACCGGAAGATGTTGATTTTAATTCCGATATGGAAATAGACAATGAATTGACTGCAATAACAAATGAAATTCAAACTAATATTGACTTTAACACATTTCTGGAAAATTCTAGATTGGAATCTGCGAGCAGCCGCGACGACTACTCTCAAAAGATTGACAACCAATCAGAAATCGTTCAGTTTCACAATCGTTTATCGATAAATTCTGCACGTCCCGAGGAAGCTACCTGCAATAGAAAACCAACGCAACAAACTAATAAGCATTGTCTAGAAAATGTTTTGAAAAACATCCAATCCATTGGTAATGCAAATATGACAAATCCACTTTTGGATTTCAACATGTACACTGTTTTGGAAAATTATAATAATACTGAAAATTTCAAATATATGCACAAGAATGTTGAATATTCCTGTCACTTTCAAATTGAAAATATTTTTTTGACAAACAATTTCAACGGGCAGGAAGAACAAACCATTCAAAATGACTACGATTTTGAAAAAAAAAGAAAATTCTCTCTGCAAAACGATTTAATATACAATACTAACAATTGTTCTCACCCGCCTGAAGAAATCACAATCAAATGCATTTCAGAATTCGATCATTTGAAAAGTAACCTCGAAGATGATAGTCTCACTTGTAATAATGATAATATTAATGAAGAATTTTACGCCCCATCGCCAAATATCGGAAGCTTGCTTTTGTCGTGTTGCGATGTCCTGCAAGGTGGTGATGATTTTGACGAAACACCGGTAAATTTAGAAAATGAAAACTGCAAGAATGTTCCAGAAGTTATGAATATTCAACATAGTGAGCAAATTTTGTTAAATTTAAAAGAAAACAATCCAGAAACAATGTTTACAAATCAATGCTCTAATGTAAGAAATCCACATTTTGAATCATATCCACCTTATTCAAGCAGCTGTAGTGCAAATTTTGATGATTTTGGTGAAGTATCTGTTTTAAATCACCCGATGTATGTAAATGATATTAATCAGGATGATTTTATATTTATGCCAGAAAACAGTAATGAGGAAAGTTCTAGTGTGATAAGCAGCGGACTCTTAACTACGATCAGTACTGAAATATCTAATTCGGGAACGAAAATTTGTTTAAGAAAACCGAAAAGAGTTTCGACAAATAGTCGTTTGTTTATGTTGGCCACTGATGAAATGATGGCTTATAATGAATTAAAAAATGGAATACATCTTGTACTTCCACTAAAAAATACGCAGAAAGTCTGTCCGCAATTTAGTCAAAAGTCTATGAATGAATTGCCGTGCAATAAAATCGTAGCACGACCCAGAAATTTGCCAATTCTACGTAAAAATAATATTTCAGGTGATTGTACATTTTTCAACATGTACGACCCTTATAGCGGCGTCAAGGGTGCGGACAAATTTAATCGTTCTAAGTCATGCGCGACGCTGAAGGATAAAATATTATTTGAACGTCAGAGAAAAATAATTTTAAAACGGTTTTCTGTGGAAAATCATAATTATTTAAGAATAAAAAGAAATATTGATGGAAAAAAGTGTGACATTAACGATGACAATGTTTTAAGTTCATCTTCGGAAGATTCAAACGATGGCGTCGGTTTTATGGACCCGGAGCAATATTGTTACTATGTAAGTTCCCATAGTAATACGGAACTTCATTCGGACGATAGTATGATTTATAATGGACCGTTTTACGCTTTAAGAAATGATTTCAAACCAAAATTAAGCCACCAGAAAATGGATGTTAAGAAAGATGATTTAAAATTTGGTGATTTGGACTGGATTTCTGAGATCGTAGAAGAATGCTTTGATAATGCTTTTAACAATTTAAAAATTGATGAACACAAAGTGTCATCAGATTTAGAAGGGAAACAAGTTGTACGTAATTTTGTTTATTACACAGCCTGGACTGTTTCTCGGTACAGGGTGCCTTCAAATTTTTACATTTCACTTTTGAAAGTATTCAATCGTCACAATTTATCACAAAAAATTATTGAAAGTGAATTTGGTAAAGATAGAGATGTCGGAATGGAATTATCTCCAAAGCTCGAAGACTCGATGGACTGGTCTTCGGATGACGGTAAGATCGGCGTACCGAAGGCATTAAAAAATATGATACCCTCATTTCATTTTAAATATAACAATTTAATAGGACAAAAAGTGAGACATAATAGAAAAATGAACAAAAGATCTAATGTTTTGAAGAGATTCAAAAACAATATTAATAGACTGAAAAGAAAATGTGTGGAGAGAGTTCGCAGACCCAGCAGGATGTGCGTCGGGGCTACAAAGAAAAAAATTCAATCCGCATTGGCCGTCGACGACAAAGAGTTTGACTGCTGGGGCGAGACTTCGCACAGCGACGCTGCTAGTAATTTCAGCATGTCCGATTTCGATAGCACTTCTAGTGGGAGTATGGAGAAGTTGGCGAAGATCAGGTCATCCGGATGTGTCTGGAGCTCGTCTGATGAACATATGGATGCTGTAGAAGAGAAGGATGATGTGAACGACATTGGAGTTAAGAATTTTGCTAAAGGTGGTTAAAATGAGCAGTGATATACATATTTTAAGTTGGACACAACTTTTCATTCCTTATTAGCGCCAATATAAGACGAATCACATTTTTACTAAAAAAGCGGATCATTTTCATTAGCACTTTCATCACTGATCACATCTTTTGGTTCAATTTCTTCGCTTGAGTCAATAGCACCCAGCCCCATCAACTTCCAGCCACAAAATATCCTCCGTGCCATTTGTGGTGTTGGAAATGCAACACTTTTCCACCGCTCTGTCCAATAACGTTACTCCTGCTACTCCCCTAAGATAACTCATTTCGGCAGCCTTAACTCTTGTTCTCGCTCTCTCCGTGAGGATCCGTATTTGGTGACCACATATGAGTCGCACAGCGGCAGAGTGGCCCGTCTGTAAAGTGATCAAATTGGATTGAATAGAAGATGAAATTTCATATTTTTATTTATTAAGAAACATTAATGTATTAACACCACTATAATTATATAATGCTTATATATATATCCCTGCACATTAAATTAATTCAATACAAAACAATTTATTTTGAGAGTGTTGGTGTGTTCAATTTAAAATGCAACATTTTTTTACTTGAGCCACTCTCATGCTGTGCGACTCTTATTAAAGTGGGTCATTCGCAGCTTTAAAACAGTTAGGTTAGGTTAATACTTAATTCTTATTTTTCAAGTGATTTTTTTTTTAAATTTTTGAACAATTGTGTAAGAATGGAATCCTTAGAATATAAATCATTTGATAACCAGCCCCCACATAAAGTTATAAATTTTCTTTCTCACTATTTCGGATGGCTTTTTGTACGAAGTTCTCACATTTTTCCATCTCCGTGGCAGTTGACAATTCATCATCCATCATTACATGACCGGTGAAACTTTCAGTCACCCTTGTGAATAACCGGTACATTTTCATTTTTTTGTGTTTCAGAGGACGCCCAACCGAAAGAAAACATACTCCTGTGTCTATTGCCTGGAGGCAGATTTGTGGGCATCAAACTGTTCCAGGTGAATTTAAGTTTACATGATTTTTTTGATTATTGTATTAAAAAAAATTCTTTTTGCTATTATTTATTATTAAGTTTTCAATTACAGCCTGTGGCGGAATTTATAGTCACACTTGTCGCAGTTGTGAAGGGGCCTCTAAACCACCGAAAAGAGCAAAGTAAAATCAGGGACAACTCCTTCTAAAGCTTGTTCGTTTATCACAAATGTTAGCGATTATGTTGATGATAATAACATTGAATAATTTTTATAATGCTATTTTTGTAAAAAATTTCATCTCAAGGGCACTTTGAGAATGCAAATGAGGAAGCATCTGAGAGGCTCTCTGAGATAAGTATGAATGAGGAAAACGATATATATGCAATAAGTATGGAAGAAATAAAGTGTGCAATAAAACATATGAAGAATGGTAAGGCTGTGGCTTCATATGCTCTTAATCAATATTTGGAAGAGAGCCACACCCCGTTAGATTGGAGGAGGGCTGTCATTATGCCTCTTTACAAAGGCAAAGGGTCGAAAATGGAATGTGGTAACTATAGAGCTATTAGTCTACTAAGCTCTGTTGGTAAACTGTATGGAAGAATTTTAATAGAAAGTGCAAGAACGGTGACGAATGGGCCTTTGTGGGTGGAAGAGGATGCATGGATGAGATCTTTTCTCTATGAGTGATGATGGAAAAGTTTTTGGCAAAAAACCAAAAACTTTTTTGTGCCTTCAGAAGGCATATGATAGAGTTATAAGAGAAAGGTTATGCAATGTACTCTCTGATTACAGGATGAATAGTAAACTTATACACGTAATCGCATCCCTATATGAAGGAAGTTCTGCGTGTGTAAGAATCCATGGAATATTCACATCATGGTTTGACATTACAGAGGGTATCAAGCAGGGTTGTGTAATGTTTTCATGGCTGTTCAATTTGTATATGGATAAATGTGTGAAATAACTGGAATGTATGAATGTAGGAACAAAAATGGGCGATTTGATTGTATACTGTTTATTGTACGCCGATGATGTAGTATTAATGGCGAATAATGAACAAGAACTACAAAGTGTAGTGAGTAGAATATGCGATGTATGCAAGGAAAGCCACCTCATGATAAATGTTAACAAGTCGAAAGTGATGGTATTCGAGAAGGCGGAAAGCAAGACACCGTGCAAAATACTTCTAGGTAATAAATGGTTGGAACAGGTAGATGAGTTTGTGAATTTGGGAAGTATGTTTGATAGAAACGGAAAGGCTGAGAATGATATCGAAAGGAGGGTGATTGCAGAAAATAAAGTGAACGGGCTCATTGAATGGAATTATATCTAACGGGAATTTGTCAATGTAGACAGAATATTGTGTCAGGACAGAAGAGTGTGGCGCTCTATCCTCTCTGCCTACCCCCGCGGAGAAACGGCGTGATGGTAAGTAAGTTAAAATAAAACATTGTTATTTTTTAAAAGTGTTGTTTTTAGTGTCTGATCGCAAGTGGCGGGTGATGGTGGAATCGGAGTGGGTTGAAACAGGAGGAAGAAACAGGTGGATGGGTAGTCTGAAGGATTTGGCAAATGGAATAGGGAATTGGAAAATGTGTATGGAAAAGGAGGACAGCTCGACTCACCATCGTTGTTCATAGTTCACTCCGTGTTGTGATACTGTAATTTTGGGGGCCCATTATCTCGAGACATGGGGCCCCGATATGTCTAGTGAGACAGGCCCCTGTAGAACTTATCCGGATTATAATAGATTATCCGGATGTCAGTTATCTGACATTTGGTTATCTGGACTCGTATTTTATAGTGGTGTAGTGCGGCGAACTAACGAGCTAGGTGAACTATGAAGAATGTGATGATGAGAATGTCAGAAAAGAATAGTCAAGTTGTGATGTCAATGATTTAGGGTCCCTAGGAAAGAGATTAGACTTTCAACATGCAGATGATTATGAGCAAGAAATTATAGGTAAAGACAAGGGAACAAAAATACTTTGCACCATCTCACGCAAACGTTCTCTGGAGAGGCACAATGAAACTGATACTGTCGGGTTCATATGGCTCGTGCGATAGTATACAGCTTGTTGTCCAGACTTCAGGAGTCTCTGACCACGGCCCTTTTATTATTTCAGGACAGACCGGAATCGTTTGGAACACCTTCTGCAAGACAAATCTGGGAAAACACAACGGCGAGGAACTCACTGCGGCTCAAGCGGCAGCTCGGTGCGTATGCTTTGCTTTATGGTCATCATTTCTCGTGTACATTACCTTTGTAAAGTTGCATTTGTCAAGGGGCAACTTTTATTTTTCCAGTTTGAATTTTGAGATATTTTTGCATTCAACGTGAGACTAATAGTCAATTCTTTACAATATCAAGTAAACATAAAAGTGCATTATTTTTTACGAAAATATTGCTAGAGTGAAAGGTATCAATAGAAAAGGACAAGTATACAATTGTTAGTTCTCTTAAATTCCTAGGTAATAAGCTATCAGAAAATAGCCATTTCTTCAGCATTCATAATACATATATATTGCCATTTGAAATTATCAAGTGAAAATTAAATAATTTGTTTAAAGTTCAATATGCCTTGACACTAAACTTAAATAAAAAGAAATGACTATTAAAATGAAAACAAATTAAATAATTTATAATACACAGAAAAATCTGAGGAACTCAAGCGCGTACTAGCGTTTGTACAACAAAATATACAAAAGCTACGTGAACAGAAGATTGGCAAGCACTGACATTCGCAGCCAGCAACTGGAAGAATTACGCTACCTATAAGGGCGCATAGATAATATTTGATATCTTTTTCTAATGTTAAGAAAATGAGCGAGAGAAAAACACATGCGAGCTAAGTTAATGCATCGTCACAGTAAGATTTAAAAATCGAAAACGCACAAGACATATTTGTTATCTTTTTTCAGTATTCTGAAAATTAATGAGAAAACAAGCAATGCGACTTAACTTGCGTTGTGAATCGGTATAGGTACCCATTTGGATGAATCAGTATATATACCCGTTTGGATGAATTTTGACATTTAACAAGCACATCGCATAGCTCTCGTGTATTTTCCATATTACGGACATTTGACAAAAAAATTGAATTAGGCGAAAAATAGATCAACAAATTCTCTTGATGGGGTTCAAAAACAGCTTCGAATAAGTATATTTGATTTATAAGTACAATTTAGTATGAAAATTTTCCAGAGGGACCACATTCTGCTCCAGAACTTAGATTGCGGCGAATTTAGATTAAACATTTTTTGAATAAATGGTATTTTACTGTTCAACTTTGTTATTATTCCTCACATCAATCACTGCAGCACCATTTTATTGTTAACTAATGAAGAAGAAATGCAACAATTATCAGTATTGCAAAATAAAGCTTTGAGAATAGAAATTTAGAAGAAATAGATTGATTTGGATCAGTGCAATACTGAAAGATCTTAATATGATGATGACCTTTAAGCAGAAAAAATATTTTAATGTTATGGTATTTATTTTTAAATACCTTGCTAAAAAAATATCATCAGAATTTATAAGAAAACTTGATATAAATCAACATGAGCACGAACATCATGTAAGGGGAGAGATAGATTGAGACTGCCATTCAGGAAGAAGGCTAAATCTCAGAAATCCGTGATGCACAATGTGATGAAGATCTTTAATGAAATACTAAAACGTAAAGAAAGGTGGAGAAACTTCATAGATTCTAAATAAAACTAAACTAATATGTGCAAGATATTTTTACGTTTAAATAAATTACATCACGATGGATAAATATGTCACTGGCCGTGGTGGAAAGTTTTTTGTACCATATATATACAGCGCTGGGCCATAGAGGAGTTAAATCTACCACCTATGTTAGTAAACAGACCTAATTTATTAATTCTTCACACTTCACATTTATAGATTTTCCATACGTGCCCCTGAGCTACTAAATTTTCACCGCATTCAGTTTACTTTCGTTCTTTTGCCAATTCCACTTCCATACATTAATTTCGGTACTGCATTATGCACATTAAAAAATGTCTTAAAAAATTACAATACAAGGACTATCACTTATCACAGGAATATATCTGGAACACACTATTAATTTTTTTAATTTATAAACCGAAAAAAAATAATATTATGCCTTAATTGTAACTTAATCATGCAAGAATTATCTACTAGGGTCATTAATGAATTGTTACTATACGTATGTATGTATGTATACGAAAATATAAAAATAGTTAACTTTACATAACATTAAATGATATTAATCGCAAGTGCAACTCTTCTATTAAACATTTTGCAGAGAGCGGTGAAATAAAACCAGAATCCATCCCCACCCAGCTGGAGACGGAGCTGCAGCTGACGGATGACGAGATCACCACTCTGAAGAAGGAGAGAGAATTAGGTATTATTATAATCATCTCATTACAGGCTTATTAATATTTTATCAGTGGATACCCACCTAATTCTGTGTAGAAAATATTCAAATTCACTTGACTTGTTACAACGCATTTCTGCTTCCTCAGATATCCAGAGAAACAGATTACTCTTCTTCCGGACTGAGAACAAGGTCCTGGAACTGGAGGCTCGCATCAAGGCGGCCCTCAGCTTTAATTCTCCGGACGTGCAGTCTTGTATACAAATGTTGGGACAGATGGCCGGTGAGTCTAGTGCGAGATGCACACTGAAATACATGCATTATGTCAGACTCGATTAGGATGCTGTTCTACCTGTATTTTTCGTAATAATATTTCTGAAAGAATTGATTGAGCAAAACGATAAATGTGAAATCAAATGTGTATCAAATGTCCTTTCAGAGCTGGAAGTGAAGCGGGTAATGCTGCTGAAGCACCCCAGCCTGGTAGAAACGGTGAAGAGGATCCGGCGGTACGTGGGCAACCATGCTCAGTGGAAGCTGACAGAGAAGGAGACCGTGGAGTTCGATCAGAAAGCACACCTCATCAGGAAGAAAGCGGAGCATTGTTACAACAACTTCAAGGTACAATATAGAGACTCTTGTGATGATAACTATTATATTTATTAACTAAACATAACAAATCTTATATTAACCCACCGGCGTGGACCCTGCGTCTCCTTTCAATTAATTGTTTTAGAAGATATCTGTCAGTCTGTAAGGATGTAATACAGTAAAATCTCGTTATTGCGAAATCCAAGGGACCAAAAAATAAAATTTTGTAATAACAAATCCCCACATTTAGCAAAATATATATTATTTTTTTCCTAACATATGAATATTCTCCACGCATCATAGAAATAATGTAGCGCGACTTTAAAAAAGTTTGTAAGTTTCGCAAACAAGACACCCATTGTCAGTTTAATATGGGATATAACATAATAAGGCATTCTGCAAACAAAGGAGGATTTTCTGTATAAAGAAAACTCTGAATAATCTATTTAGTTTTGTTTCAACTGATAAGCAAATGGATATTAATTAAGAAATTAAATTAAAATCATTTTAGATACTTTTGGAAATTCCAAAATGTCATGCAAATATAAAACAACATTAAATTTTAACTGCGTTTAATTGTAGAGTCGCTACGAGCATTGAGAGTTTTGCATCGGTCAATCGATCTTCATAGTTTCTTGTCGAGGGTTAAAATTTTGCGAGAATTATCACAACCTGAAGCCGTTTTAGGGTTCCACAAGATATAAAAAACGTACCTTAAAGAATAAATTACGGAATACTAGCACATATAAATGTCGGTAAACAAACACACGAAAACAATTGTCAAATAAACACATTAACGAAAATGTCATACACAATATTACCGTTCATTGAAATCGATGTAAATGTTTAGTTATAATGTAAAAAGTGACATAAATTGATGATGATAATGAAGATAAAAGATAATAATGTGCAGAATTGTAGGCATCTCCAGCATTGCGGGAGATACCATACTCAAAGGTGATGCGCGCGTGTCCTAAAGTCTGACATGCCAATCACGATTTCGGAGGGTTTTATTTTCTCCAGCTGGTCTAGATAAGACCCATTTTTAGAGGCGTGAGCATGTGTATGTTTCAAAGCGTGGGAAGGGTGCCATTCTAACCTATTTTGACAATGGGCAATAATTTCAACCTTGGACACGCGGAGATTGTGCCAAATGGCTTTATAAGGGCCCATTATGATCTCAAGGAGAAGTTTTTCAAGGGCGCAACGGGCTGTCCGAGCCGACCGGCCTGCTGTGCCAAAGCAATAGAACAATTGACAGATATGTTTGTAAATGGCTAAAATATATTTTGAAATATTTTCATTGTGAAAATTTTTTGTTTGAAAAATGTGAAAATTTTACATAAATGATCCGTATTTTTTCATTTGGGACAAAAATAATTTCGTTATACATATTAACGAAATTTCATTATATAAATTCATTTTTGTATGAAAAATAGTAAGGAATTAATTTTGAAAAAAATTTCGATATACTTCATTTTTCATTATAGCGGGGTTCATTTTAACGAGGTTTTACTGTATAATAGTAGTTTCTTACACTTGACACATTCTCATTTCTATACACAGCACAAGAAAACTGAATTCTTCTTTAAATGGTTATATTAAAAACTTACAAGGTATTATATATGTACAGGGTTATCCGACAAGTGCGACTTTAAAATGGAATTAAATTTAAAAAACCAAGTATGATATCAATGTTTTATTTTTTTATCTGAAAGATCATTCCACGCCATTAACAATGGAATATAATTTCATTCAAATGCGCACCACGACGTTTGATACAATACATTCTTCGGATACAATTTTCAGTCACTCTTTCACATAAATCTGGTGTAATTTCATCAATAACACGTGTTATGTTAAATTTTTGTTAGTCTTGCACTAGCCGGATCTTGTAGGGGTGTAAACCCTGATCACAAAATATGCCGTGTTGTGCCATACGATGAGCCTAAATGTTGTGAACGTCGAGGAATCTATAACTTTGGATCATCCCTTACACTTTCATTAGAGCGGCAATATTGCCTTCACTCCGGGAATTTCTTTATCTTACCGGTGTCCTCGCGTCATGTGAAGAATAATTGTTTTAAACCTTTGCACAATTGGACGAATAGCTCACTCAGATTGATGATTATGTCGACCTTAAAGTTCACAAAGTGCACTTTAGATTTGCTGAGTCAATTGAATACTGATTATGGTAATAACTTATAAACAATGTGAAACGTTCCATGGTAAAATGGTAAACTATACTGCATAAAAATAACAATGACAGCTGTCAAAATTTTAATAAACGTAGCTACATTTATTGGATTACCCTATATTATACTTTTAGCATTTTATTAAATAAATATCTTACGATTGAAGCATAAATGGGGGATGATGGAGAGAGATTAGATGATTTTCCGGGCAGGCCCTGAAGAGTGTCAATTAATGCAAAATTTGGTCCATTCAGGGGTTGGGTGAGGTGTCAACTGAGCCAAACTTGGAACTAGTTGCGTTAATATAATACATGTCATCATACGTGGGTACGATCCATTGACAATCTTTGCTTTCTCAAGTAGAACTTTTCCATCTTTATAGGTAGTGTTTAGTTATGAGCTAAACCGTTATTATGATTGCGTGATTAGTGTTTGATTGATAACTAATATTTAACTGCTGGAGGTTTAGTTTCTAATGATTCCTTGCCAAACTATAAATAGTCAGTTAGTGTAATATCCTTGTGTCAATTAGTGATATGGAATATCTGCTTGCGGTCCTTATGGTGTGCGGGATTGAGGTAGCACAAAACAATCCCATGTGGTAACAATAAACTTAATAAGTTTACAGTTAGATGCGAGAGAGCGCACCCAAGAGCCAAGCGATCTTTCATCCCTTTCACTCGCGTCAGTCATGCCAGCATGCGCGAGTCATGCATTCGCTACATTCAGATACATTACAGTTACCAATCATTATTACAGTCGAATACAAATCTCACAATCGGGACATGCTTTTTGGTCTAGTGATTGAGACATTCGCTTAGTTATGCAGTGGTTGGAGGTTCAAGCCTCATTCCTATTTTCATTTTTTTAATGACAGTAAAGAATGAAGAAATAAGGAAAGAATGTAAAACTGATAGTATAGTGAGAAGGTTAAGAAAGGATCAGATAGGTGGTTTGGTCATATGGAACGGATGAATGAAGAGAGAATGGTAAGAAAGATGTAAGGCTTGATGGTAAGTAAGTTCACACCACATCCATTCAGCTTAGTTTGATAATTGTAAGAATATTGATATGATACATAGCACTATTTGATAATAAAATCAGTTGCAATAGCGGTTCAGTTCATCACTAGTAGTCTTGCAACATTTTCAATATTTTTGCCCCATTTTCTTTGAGAACTTCTGCATGGTCACACCCCTTGTGTTGTGTTGCTAATGCAATGCCATGTCACGATGTGCCATGCCATATCATATGTGGGTACCAGGTACCAGCGTAATGGGGGTGATCTTTAGTGTACCCGCAATATATGGTGGCTATAGTTTATGGTTCCATCTGATTCTTCACCGCCCTAATATTTAATAACCTGTTGATAATCTGTATATTAAAAACAAATAAATAAATATGATAATGTTATTAAGGAAAACACATTCTTATTGTGAAGTTGTAATTATTCAGAACATAGGTCTGTGATATTTTAAATACTAAATTAATGTATTAATTATAAATATATACATATAAAATCAATTTTGTCGAAAAATATTGTTTTTGCGTCACCGGGATTTGAACCTAGATCTCTATTTCCAATCCGGGGAAGTGCACTACCATTGTGCTATAATGCCAGTATTTTTCTTGACAAATTTTCAAACCTATATGTTACATTTTTAAATTATTACACCTGTCGTTCCATTATTTGAAAGCCATCTACATTATTTTTACAGAATCTCAAATACCAATCTCAATCCAGGTTCGAATCCCGGTGACACAAAAACAATATTTTTCGACAAAATTGATTTTATATGTATATATTTATAATTCATACATTAATTTAGTATTTAAAATATCACAGACCTATGTTCTGAATAATTACAACTTCACAATAAAAATATGTTTTCCTTAATAATATATGTTGTATCAATGTGTCCAAAAATTTAATTAAAATGAATTCTGGCGTCTGCAGTCGGTTTACTCAAAGGTATTTGGGATTCTGTAAAAATAATGTAGATGGCTTTCAAATAATGGAACGACAGGTGTATTAATTTGAAAAATGTAACATATAGGTTTGAAAATTTGTCAAGAAAAATACTGGCGTTATAGCACAATGGTAGTGCACTTCCCCGGATTGGAAATAGAGATCCAGGTTCGAATCCCAGTGACGCAAAAACAATATTTTTCGACAAAATTGATTTTATATGTATATATTTATAATTAATACATTAATTTAGTATTTAAAATATGGTAATGTTTACCATTTTTATTTTTCAGTCACTCTTTACATTGGAGGAGGGAAAATCATTTTTTGAACATTTCTCAGACCTGGTGCTCCGCTTTAAGAGGTGCACCAAGGACCTCAACGAGCTGGAGCTGCTGGAGCTGGACGAGGAACCGGCCAGTAAGATAATTGTATTAATTATTTTTCAACTTCAATTCTTGAGACTGATTCTTCTCCTATTGTAGCACACAAAACATTTACTTTGAAAAATGAAAAATGCATTATTATCGTACGCGTTATCTCTAGGTTTCTGGAAGCCGGGCCACTTGACAATGAAAGCTGCCGCAGAGGAGCTGGCGAAAGAGGATGATAAAATGGAAGAGTCAACCGACACTGCCAGCAAGGAAGGACAGGACAAAACTGACTTGGTAAATAAAATAAGCCTTTATTATTTAATTATTTCAAGTAAACCCTCCCAATTTGAAATCCTCCATTATTCGTGATTCTAAATAATTTTCAAACTCTTGCGCCATATATCAATATAATTTTAGGTCACTTAACTAGAAAAATTTTAATAACAAAGTTATAAGAATCGTACCGGCTTAATATAATTATTAGATTGTTTTTTTAGAAAACAGTGGAAATCGTTTAACATGAAACCATGGCCACGGTCTAGGCCTAGTCAATAGAAAGTTAAGTTGTAAAGTCATGAACAGTGAGCAATTCAAGGCGGACGATACGTAATCCGGGTAATATTTAAAATGGCAAGGGTGGTGTGGGGATAGCGACATCTTCGTTTATTATTAAATGTCGGTCCAGCCAATAGAAAGTCGAGTCGTTAAATCATAAATGGTAAATAGTTAGGTGAACAATGTGGCAGTTGGTGTATAACGAGAAATATCTTTATATTAACAAATTTTTTATAGTAAACGTAATTATGCCTTTTCAAGATGTTTTCTTAGAATACACAAAATTTTTATTTTTTATTTGCCTGAATTTCAAGTTAACAGGGTTTTGTGTAATTCAAATTTTTGTTTTTGTTTTTGAATTTCAAATAATTATCTACCTACAGTACAGTAGCATTTCAGTTTACAATTTTTAAATTTCTATCAATAAAAATCAATTTTAATTTGAAAAATGTACCTTCACAAGAAAAAATTCACATATCCATCTAATTCATATATTTTAAAGGAAATTGTCACTTCACTCTAACGTAACGTATCAGTTTCCCTTTAAATTTCTCTTCTCGTGACATACAGAAGGACATATGTCAGTAAACTAAATACTAGTTTAGTTAGTTATACCAATATGTATTTATAAAATAACAATCATTCGCAATTTGTGGCAACCGTTTGTCAAACTAATACCAAATAATGTGTAATGTTTGTCACAGTAATATTGTTATTAAATGTTAAGTATTTACATATATAAACAATTGTAAAGAGAAACAAAAAATATCTGTTAATATATAAGCAACACTAAGAAATATATTATAAAGAAAAAGATAGCAAATGCCTTAATATTATGTTAAAATATTTTTAAAAGTGACCGAGTATGACCGTGCATCATATGATGGTCTTAAGTTAGTAATGTTATATTGTATACATCTGCATATTTGTTACTCAAGTTTTATATTCTGTGTAATGGAGAATTAAAGTGAAAAATTCCACACAATTTGTTAATATACACGTATTGTCTGTTGTAAAATCAACAAATTCCAGATACGCCCCTTTGAAAGATAGTATTGTGTGAGAATGCACATTGTAGAAAGGTGGAGGATTAATACAGTTTAGTTATTTTCAACCTGACTCCTCACATAATTCCTATTTATCGTTAAAGAAGTCAATGTTTTAACTGAATAATTAAATGAGTATAATTTTTATTTCACAGCCATCAACAAAGACAGCTGATGCGTCATCAAAAACATCAAGGAAAGAGAAAGAGAAGGCGAAATGAAACACGTCACCTGGAGGAATGTGTAATTTTAACAATAACAAGAGACATTATTATGTACGACGTACGTTTATATTGACTTTGTGTAAAAAATCTAACTGTCATCACTTGCACTGGTTTTTCATTTCCACAATCGAAAATAATATTATAGTATTTTATAATGTATCAACATTTATACAGTAAGTTTCATTATATCATTTGTTACTTCATAACGCGCGGTGGAACCTCAAATGTACATTCTGGAAATATTGCCAACCATTATAAATGATGTCACAGACTCGGTCCACAATACGGCGGTGATAAACAGTGTTGCCTTGCCCAAGGTATTGTTTGTTAAAAGTCTGCACTTACCTTTAGATTAGCTTAGAAATGCAGCCTTAATATTATTTTTTGTGTCATGCAATGACTTTTGCGTGAAACAACAGACAACTGTCATGTTACACTGGGCAATTTCCGGCTTCAGGCGGAGAATTAAATTGTTGTAACATATCGGCCCAATATTATGATGTTTGCTCATGTCTGAGCGTCATGGTTTTTTGGGTTGCGTCCACTCTTCGTCGGGTAGCAAAGCTCCGGACATTTCTATGCCTGTCCGTCTTGTTGGAGATTAACCTCTCGCTCTTGTACATTCCCAGTAATCACTAATCTCTCCATCTCCTTGAAAATCTTGCCCACGGATGAGATTTTCATCCTGAGACAATCTTCGAGACAGATTTTGCTCCCGTGAGATTCTTTACGGACAAATTTGATAGTTCACCGTGTATGTTAAATGTCAGTCCATTAACTGTTGATATTCCGTTCGTCCATTGGGTAAATTTGAAACAATTAAAACAGAATAAATGCTGATAATTTAATGCTTTCTGTTCGTCTAACGTTTCACAACAAATAGTGGTCGATATCTGCAGTTCTAGGTGTTCATGTTTTGTTTTGCTGTAAAATGGAACGCCATGTACACGGGTCGGTCCTACCAATTTCAAGCAGCGCTCTCTGAGTTTATTCACAGATGGAAATCTCAACACGGTATTGAGATTTATCTCATTGTGTTTTATTCTGTTAATTCCGTGTCTTGGGCGCTCGTTCCTACACTTTCACCATTGTAACAACCTGGTAAGCATATGTTAATCTCAAATATTGTGGACTGCGTCTGTCGATCAAGAGGAAGAATCACGTTTGACAAATATTTCCTTTGAAGGTTGACAATTGGGGTTCCACCATTGTATTTTTTTTTGCATATATATTTTTTTGCAATCATATAAATATTCTTTACTATAATAATCATTAGGTATATCCTGATTTGTGAACCTCGTGTAAATTAGGCATCTGGGGGATTCTGTTCAAGATTTAAGACTGATTCAAAATCATATTTTACCCGACGCAAATAGGCAAAAGATATTTAATAAATTATTGTTCAAAACACTCAAATATTATTAAAAAATGTGTCGTTAATTCAATTGTAATATTATGATTAGTAATATTTTTATGTTGAAGGTTTCATTGTCATTTAGCAAAATTTTACATACTCGAAAGGGTTTATTAAATTGTGTCAATTTCACTTTTTATTTGATGTTTAAGGCGGGCATGAATCGTGTAAAGTCTATCGAAAAGTATTTTGCAAATTAATAGGTGTAACCATCTTTTTAATTTTATCCGTATCTATTGGAACTATTTCTAAAAATAGTCAAAATAAACTGCTTACAATTGCTAGAAGGATTTGGTTCTTTCACTGTATTTATAAGCAGATTAGAAGAAGTGCATGGTCTATTCTCATATTTGATCCAATTAGTGCGTTTTTTAACATGTATAAAAGACGTCATCATTAACAATGTAAGGTTTCATTTTGTTATTCATTTTCACCATCACGCCGTTTCTCTGCGGGAGTAGGTATGGATAGCGCATGAAGCTGGTTTAGAGTTGTCCGTCGTTTAATGTTTTATTGCTAAGGACTATGTCTTTGGCAGATATCCTCCACCTGTTGTCACATCAATTGGGTTATACAGAATAATCTCGCCAATTTTAAACCCAGGTGATCGCGAAAAACTCATTTTATATTAATGAAAATCCCTAATTGTGAGGTAGGTATGTACAAATATAAAGCAGATTAATGTCTACAAAACAAGCTTATCGAAATTAGATAAATATCACCAAATTTTGTATAAAAATGCAATTAAAATTTGATTGTTACTTTAATCGCAGACGTGCCCGATAGATACTTAATTCAAATTCAGGCAAATATGTTTTCAGCCAGTAAGATAACAGTATTTGGTCATGTAACCTATGGTTATCGGTCATTTTCAAAATGTTTCCAAAATCGACAGGTGTGGTACAATGGTTTTTTTCATTATACATCGAAAATAGGTGAAATAGACATGTCTGCTTATGATTCTGAACCTCGCATATTAAATAAAAAAAAACTCAATCACCGATTAGTATTTGGTCCCTAAATAAACACGTTATAAGGTTATGGAACAAAATTACTACTAATTACATGGCGAATTATAAACATTTGACAATTTCATTTTGCTACTTTTATCTTGAATAATGTGCACTCTATTGTTTACAATGTGCGAGTGAGCACCGTGTGCGTGACAGACAATGATTCACATAACTACTATAAAAGTTTGATGGAAGAAATTTTGACAATGGAATTCTATACATTTCAAAATAACAGGATTCAAATTGATGAGGTTATACTTATCTACTTTTATATATATCTTTATTTCTGTCTCGTTTATTCCGTATAACATCTTGCATTGTTAATGATGATATTACATATTTGAAGTCTTTCACATGAATGGGTGATTTCAGAACAGCGAATCCGGCATGCATTATTATATCTTACGTTAAAAATTTTCTGCGTACATGAGATCTTACAATAAAGTCCTACTGCGATTGTGGCCACTAAAGCTTGTACATTAATAATTTTGAGATGATAACTGTTTACCAAATCTGATCTCGGGCACGATACGTTTCACCTCAGGCATTTTCAAGAATATATGTTTCAAATCTCAACATTTTAATTGACCTTGCGAAATATTGACCAAGGCGGGACTTTAAACTAGAGCTGAACCATCTCAGGAAGGTATACATCGTGACAAGAAATGTTATTATTTTTTTTACTATGTGCTAGTCTTGTCTGCAGATTTATAAATGCTCTCAACGTGTACGATGTATTAATTATAGATTACACGGTAAATCGTTTTTATATAGACGGAGCATCGGTCATCTTGGACGATAAATTGTGTGTAATAATAGTATTTATGTGATATGGTTTAATATACCATTGGATCCCAAAAATATATACAAACGTTGTGGCATTCATAACTCAGATCTGCTCAAAAATGATATACAGTGTTGTTGTAGGGTCTCATTAAATATAATTATGTTTTTGATTTTATTTTCAAAATTTGGATTACACAGATAATTGACAAAAATATACTTCATTACTATGTAAACGGGTGACGCTCGCAGAATCCATGTAATGACAGTCAATTTGCAATGTTAAAGCTATATCGTGCCTTTGGAACGAGGTATCGTCTGACATTTACATCAAACTGAGATATTAAGCCTCAAAATTTTGATTTTTTTTACAACATAATTGAGAGTAATAAAGTGACTGATTTGGGCCCGTTGTATAATATTTTATTAGTATTCAAATTAACAATTGTGGTTCTAAACAATATCCCAACTTGGTTTTCTTGTTACATATCTCCTAACTATTTGGACATTTGACATGTGTGTAATGTAGGAGAAGTCAATTTTGGCCAAAATGCTAGATGATACCTTATTGTTCCAAATTATCAAATAATTATAAGATATTTATAATATGTACTACCAATTTATTGTATTGTAGAAAAAATGTCAAGCAAAAATACTTTCATTACGTGCGCAGTTGGCGGAGGATGGCCAGCCTTCCCGAAATGGATTAGCTTTAGTTTATATATATATATATATGATATGTCATAAATCTTATATTTTCATTATAAACGAAGAATAACTAACTGAAGAGTGACTTTTCAAATATGTACATTTGTCAGAAAATTTTGTTCTGTGATGTAATCAATATTACATTCAAATTAAATTTGATGTTTAGATAAATATTTAAATTTCAAATAGGGCTTGAAATTATTTTAATAAAATATGAAGGATATACAAGGCATAATTTAAATAATTATCTAATCACAGTATGGCAGCATTACATTTTTCCATTTATCAAATATCTGACTTGTTTATTTTAAAAAGTGAAGGTCTATTACCAAGTTGTTCCTCTGGAATTCACAAGATTTGTCCAAGCCACCTTAATTGAGATTTTTCTCATTTGGTCCATTAATACTACTTCTGCTACTCCTAAAGATGACAGCCTGGATTCTTAATCTGTCCTCCGTAAGGCTCCATATATTAAGTGGACCTATACACATCTTTAAAAAAGTCAGTTTGACACGTGACTCGGATTTATAATATCACCGCTTTTATTTTATTAATTGCATGTTATTCTATAAAATATTACATATTTTTGTGACGCATTTTATTACCCGGGAAGTCTCCGGAAAAACATATTCTAAATTACATTAATTTAACTTACGTCATATTGAAAAGTCATTCTATTATTCGGTGAATTATTTTAATATATCGGTGTTATTGCAATATTTTGATTCAAACCTCTTTATTTTCTCTATGTGTAAGTTATCATTTCACATTTATATTTTATGACATCATCTTTATAGCATTTAACCCCATCCAATATTCTGTGTAATTTTAAGAATATCATTATTAAAATATTGTTCATCAAATAAATACGTGTACACTTGTTTTATTTTCAAACTAATATCTTAAGAAAAAAATTCTAGCCTGGAAATAGTTTGTTCACGCATGACGCAATGCAATCGAGTGTATTTAGATGCGTAATATTATCATTAGATTTTTTTTAAAACTGATTAACCGGGACAGTGAATAACTAATTAACATATACCAGATAATCAAACTGGTGGAATTGTAAATTATTATTTGGGCGTGCTCGGATTCAGCGTTTACTTTTGATGCAAGTGTGCGCACTTTAAATTAAAGTTAAGTATGCAGGATTATTTTGTTTTGCAGCGACTAATTAGGAGTTTTTTTAATCCAATTAAATTATTTTCCTCTAACTTATTAAATTAAAATATTATTCCACTTCTGCATTGGTCATAAAAAAATAACTCATTTTTAAATAGCTGAATTAAACTGTGTAGTGGCGGGTGGTTTGTGAACTACAAGAAAATACTAAAATAGAGTAACTTTGTATTTAACCACCTGACTATTCTGTAGATACTAACCGTAACCCATTTGCTCAGCATTAAAATTGAAAAATCAGCTACAAAATATTAACACTACTTTCATTATGTATTTGTAGAGAAAAGTTTGAGAAACACTTTAAACATATCTCCAATGACAATTAAACAACATAAATATATATGTTTGCTGGATCTACAGTGTAGGTAGGTTTTCAGCTTGGGATGCATTACAAACGTTTGTTCTAGACAGTTTGATTACAAGCAAAGGTAAGGTTCAAGGCTCAAAGTTCAAAGATGCATATCTTGAATTTACAGCAGACATTAATAAATTGTGTACAATTTTTCGCCGTTGAAAATGATTAAAAAAAAAAAATTACTGACATCTATGGATATTTTTTTCGATTTAAAGATGGGTGTATTTATTCCGCAAATATTATTTATTACTGCCATTTATAAGAACTATACATCGAAATAAAGAGTGGTTGCACCAAAATGTTTTTATGTTATATTACTTTTTTGGAATAAAATTCAGATATGCCTCTTGGTATGTGTTTGGGCAATGTAACCTCAGTCGTAAATCAATTTTAACAAAAAACGAGATATACCTTTTTGAAAGATGGATGACGATTTGACAGAAAGTCTCATAAAATAAAACAAAATATTTGATTATAAGTTTATTAATCAAAATTACAAATTATATCATCAATGCTCTCGGGTTTCATGGCCATTCAGAATCTTCTGTGTAGGGTTGTTCGGGCTGATCCCACATGTGATGCGACACGGGGCAGAGTAGCCCAGAAAACTTTGCACAGGAGAAATATCATCGATGCACATTCTTCGTAAATTTGAACACAACAGTCTTACTTGTATTGTTGGCAGTAAATATAGTTTTATATATGATAGATCACACTCTGTGAAATATTAGACAATTCTTCAGTGATTTAAAAGCAGAATGTATTTCTGCTTTCTTCTTGTGCCTACAATGTTGGATTTCAATTTTAATAATTTACAACGTAACCGTTGAATAGTAAATTCTTATAAAAAAAATTTGTAGCTGAAGACAGGTTTAAATTAAAATAATATTAATAATTAAAATTTGCGAGAACTGTAAACTATAATTATGGAGTTTTCAAATCACAGAGGAAGTCTTATAAGGAGAATATACAATGAGTCTTATCGCTCGTTTAGATTAGAGTAATAAAAAAATAGTTAGAATTTATTCAGTGTGATGTGCGTATGCACGAGCACGCGCGGGCCGTGTCAAAAAAGTGTTTGTCGCAATGAAATATGTTATTAATAAGAGAAGATTGTTTGTTTTTCAAAATTTGACGTCACTTCTTTCCGGATTTCTTTATGCCTCCCGTCACCATCGGCCCCTTCTGTGCTGCTTTGGTTTTGGCATCCTGCAAACATAAATATTATTTTTGAACACTCACAAAAGGTAGACAATCCACTCGTGGGCAACAATCATCTCATTAGTAGAATAAAAAAGTAAACTTCACCAAAAAAGTAGGGTCAAGATAAAGAAATTTGAGACCATTGGTACCGTGAAAAGATAAAGAGCAAGAGGCTAATAACGACAAGATTTATTGACAAAGTTGGAGAAATGACCAGAACTTCTAAACTCATGATCAAGACAGTTCACATAACAGTAGGTGGTTACATGCAACATATAAGAAGCTTGTATTTTCTATGTTAAGATATAATATTATAAATAAGGAATTATTAGAGGACAACGGTGTAGCTTACTGAATCAGAGATTAGAAATATATTAGGAATTATAGGACAACGGTGTAGCTTACTGAATCAGAGATTAGAAATATATTAGGTGTACCCACAAAAAGGCTGCATTTTACGTGACTAACTGGCGGTCAGTTGTGACTTATTTGTTGTCTGAATTGCACAGCTTTCTTTCAGTTGTGTCTGATCAACATATGGAGAGTATGTCGCAAGCATAACAGTCAAAAATCAAACCCCATTTTCAATACAGGACTTCGTTACGAGTGAGCATACAGCACACAATAGTTTTTACACTATTGTGTGCTGTATGAATTTCACCAAAAAATTTGGTAACCACAGCAACCAAAAGCAATTGTGCCATCTATGATGAAGCTTTACTAGTTCGTCAATGTTAAAAATGGTTCAAAAGAATTAAATCAAGAAATTTTTGTTTCGAAGATAAGCCTAGAAGTGAAACACCAAAAAATTATTGATTAAGATCCCGTAGCTGTAGAAATTGAGGCCATGTCAGCGATGTCGATTAATTAATAAAGAAGACCAAGATTTTCACGATCCAGCATTCAAATTTTGAAAAGAATTGAAAAGGTATGGAAACAAGGAGTGTGGGTATCGCACGCAAAAAGTGACGACAATGTGTGGGGGCTCATACTGTGAGAAAAAATTAACGCTCTTGAATGGAAAACTGTTGACCACATAGGATTACCATTTGTTTAGGTTTTTACAATATAATTTAGATGTGAAAAAATTTAATAGTGTCAGTAAAGTGAAAACAGCCCTCAATATGTTAAATCAAAGTATGCAAGTTTTTACAAATGAGGGATTAAAAATTTGCTTGAACGATGGAAGAAGGTTGTATCTATCAATTGAGACTATTTTCTTGAATAATATTTTGAAAATAAATTTGTTTTAAAAAAAAAAATTCTTTTCATTTACAAAAACCTCATTTTTTGAGTACCTTAATATAATATATATATATATGTGTTGTAGAAATCATTCTTAAAATAACTGATTCGATCAATCATGTCAAAGGCTTAGTAACACTAAAACTTATCAGTTTTGTTCGCATAGAGAAATATTTTTTCAAGAACTAAAGCGAGTGAAACAATCAAAACTATCTCACATGAGTTTCTAGTTAAAACAATGACATTTCACCTGAAGTATCGTTGTTTAACTTTTCAGACTATTTAAACTCCTTTACGACCCAGCGCCGAACATATCCAGTGCAAAAAACTTTCTATCACGGCCAGCGATGTATAAATCCTGCGTGATGTAATTTATATATCTGACATGTTTTGTGTTTTATCTTTGCATTGTGTAGCGACATCTACTGGAAACATTACTTCAGCCGTAAAATATAAATACACACTTTTATTTTGTTCATTATTAGTTAGCTAAAAATCAATCTTCAATCTTGAAAAAAAAACTTGTTTTCCTCTCCTGAAAAATTTATAATTTGTGGATAGGTTTTAATGTTATTAAGCCTTCGATGCATAAAACTCATTTGTAATGAATCGGCATTATACAAATGAAGAATATATTTATATAAAATACCTGAAGTAACTTTTGCTGTTCCTTCTGCTTTTGCTTTAGAGCCAGATCCTCTTCATCCAAGTCTTTGTCTCCCTTCTTGGGCGCCTTCAGTGGCTTCTTTTTACCTCCTTCACGACCTGACATGTTGCCTGCAATAGGAAGAAATGATTAAAACACAAAAATATACAGTCTGAGAATAAAGTTGAAAAATACAATGTCGGGTTGTTATTGAAGACTTCTTAGAATGTCTACTAGAACAAGACTCACAAAAGTGTATACGCATAATTTGTAGTTAGATCGAAAGCGTACGCAAAAAAATACATAGAATAAATAAATTCTAATCGATTAATTGCGAGCAATTGCCGACTCGCTACGTATGTTAGATTGAGGTTATGGATAAGAAATCTTCCAAGGTGAAACAAATTAATATTGAGACAAAACTATAAGGCACGACGTTTCAATAAATGTTTACTAGCTGCAAAAATCCGACAAAAACTTTTTACACGTCGAAACTGATAGGACATTGAAGAAAAACCCCAATTTCAATTGAGTTTTAACTGTCATATTTTGCTAGACTACAAAACGTTGTCGATGAGATTCGTGTCTGCGTAAGAAATCGGAACTTAAATGCTAAAATAATAATAAATATTTAAAATGTGCGAAATTAATACCTGTTGTAGAAAACTCTCGAAAAACGTCAAATACAAATGCGTTCTTTGCACGCACCCAAAAGCAGATTATGAGCAGATTTGAGCAAATCAGAACAAATTAGAAATTGGTAGCACTGTTTTACGAGGTGCATGCAAAAATTTTGTTAGTAAAAGTAGGTACCTGATGAAATCATTTTCCAAGAATGTTGCAAGAATTTTTGTTAAGGAATACCATAGATAAGGGAATACATAAAATTCTAATACGGCAAAAAATCGTGGAGACGAAAGTCACCACATCCACCGTTGGCTCTATTACCATCCATGCATTAATCTGTGTAGGGGCTCGTCGTTACATGTTGTGTTATCGTCTGTATCTCGAGTTCTAAAAAAAGATTTTGGTAAATTCTATTTCTTTCGAAAGACAACAAGAATAATACAAAATAATCTCTAGGACAAAAAACGTATACTTACTCGTAAAACATAATAATTCAATTTGAAATGAAAATCAATGTACATAAGTTAACGCTTTAAATATGTTTCACTTAGAATACAAATGCTCGACCCTCACGCTGTTTTACTTAAATAATAAACAATAAACATAAGTCCTTCAATAAAATTGCTTCTCAACCATCACACCGTTTCCCCGTAGAGATAATTTCTGTATTAACATATCATTCTTACCTCGTTCATGTTCATACATCTTTTCATACACGCTCGTCGATTGTTGTTTCTAATAGGGCCGCCCTCCAATATCTGGTCAATTTAATCTGTCTTTCGCGGACATCCTCTATTCCTATTGCCTTCAAAATTCGTTACGCATATTTTTTTACCATTTTCTCTTTATTTTTATACGCTCCACAAGCCCAAACCACACCATGCAAGCATGGATTTATTCTTGGAATAAATGGGTATGGCCCAAGACCCCCAAATTGATGAGCTCTCGAGGCTTTAATGTAATACAGTGTGAAATAATAAACTGTAAAATAAAACTACTACATTTTGATTAAGTAATAAATGATTAAATAAATAGAAATTTGAGACCCTCAAAATACCTTAGTACAGGGCTCCTTTAAGGATAAATCCAGCGCCGGTCTCAGTGATCTTTTCTATCGACCGTGCTACAAATATACTTTCGTTTCTAATTATAATTCAAATAATGTAATAGGAAGTAGCAGAAAGCTTTTGCTAGGTAGTATAGCGGCCGCATGGTGGCCAATGTTGACTACTGCCGGTTGGTTTTTCGTAAAACTTGTTTTTCAATATTAAAAGTATAATGTATTACCAAAAAATGAAAGTGATCATCACAGTTCAATAAATATCCAACAAAACAATCTTATTTACGTAACATAAAATTTCCGCCGCCCTAGCGGCGATAATTATTTTCATCGATAAGTTTGTGTCTTCGATAACACTACTAGTATGATGGGATTCCGCATTCGCAGCGGATTTAAGGATTTATATTCGCACTGCATTGATAATTCAGATTATCAGAAAATATATTTGTAAATGAAGTTTGATACATTCCATGAAATGTTGGCTATTTTTTGTCTCCATAAATAAAGTGTATGAATAAAAAATGAAGTGACAATTGAACATGGCCACTCACAAAACTACTCTTCACACAGATCTGGAAACTGAATTATTTAATTCGGCATCGGAAAGTTGGTCCAAGTGAAACATGCTTATCGTATTTTAGTATTGTCTAAATTCAGGTGACCATTGTTTCCACCATTAAGGAAATTCAATATTTAAAACTGTGTCAACCAAAAGATAAATATAACATTACAAGACACGCGATTAAAAGATTGTTAAAAAAATCTTATTTCAGGGAAGGATTAGAAGATTTATTAGTACCGAGTCTTGTAAAACAGTACGCAACTCTGTTATTGTTCCTCTGTTGTTAACTACAGCAGCATTTTATTTTTGGCTAATGAAGAAGAAATACAACAATTACCTATCAGTAGTGCAAAAAAAAAGAATTGGGAATAATATTGAGAAAAAATAGATATAGGTACTCAGATCAGTATAATTCTGAAAGATCTTAATATGATGACCTCTAAACAGAAAATATATAACAACGTTATTTATTTATTCTTAATACAGTGCATAAATAAGCATATTTATATATACTCTAATGTAAACAAGATCAAAATGTTTCTTTTTATTACAACTTATCTTGCACATATTTGCTTAGTTTCATTTTGAATCTATGTAGTTTCTCCTCCTGTCTTATAACTTCTGGCATATTAAATTGTACGTCATCGATTTCTGAGATTTAGGGACGGTTATGTTGGTAGTAACTTTTTACTATGGTAATTTTTTACTTTAATAACTTTTTACTAACGCTCGTAGTTAAAATAATTTGCGGGTTGTTCGAAGGTCAAATTTACTATTGTCAAAGCATAGATGGAGATATCTATAGGCGCGACAAATGCTTTATTTTATGCATTATCTACGGATTTTCTCGGCTAGGCTTTCTGTCATTTTGGTGGTGATTTTTTTTTTGTATTATGTGCTAATGTATATTAAACAACGAGATCGCTATCGAAGAACTCTCATCACTAAAATAGCGAGATATTGAAAGATTAATTATTGTATACTGGAACATTCAAAGACTCTAAATCCTGCATAGATCACATTATGATTAAAACAAAAAACTATAACAAATCGATCGTATATGAATTAACAATGACTGATCCCTACTACATTATGGTATCATTTAAAACTGGCAATAATAACAACTTTAAGGCAGAACATCGACATTCAATCACGAAAATAAACTATGAAAATCTAAAAATATCATTGGAAACCATAAATTGGAATGACCTTTACCTTATTACTAATTCCGAAAATGCGTGGAATTACTTTATAGAACATAAACAAAAATAAATTAAGAAACAAAACTATAATTCGCAAACACATCCCACCTAGTAAGAAACCCCTTAAACCATGAATTACACAAAATATTATTAAGTCTATAAAAAAAAAGAAACACATTACACAAACAAACACGTGACGACCCTTATGACATTACTTTGTATAACTTTTACAAAAGATACAGAAATATATGTACACTAATAATTAAAAAAACTAAAGAACTTTACTATAAACAATAAATTATCGACACTTATGGTGATTCAAAAAAAATGTGGAACATTATAAGAGAGTCAACTAACTCGGAACAAAAAGAGACATCTCTTAATCAACTCGACATAGAAGGTAAACCAATCTATTTTAAAAATAATCTTGTCCAGATTGTTAATCATGCCAATTGTGTTTTCACCAATATTGGCTCAAATTTAGCTAAAAAAATCCCCACTTCTTCGCTTAATAATAGATTTGAAGGTTATAATCTAAACCGGGATATTGTTTACAAATTTTCTTTCACAATGTAGATAAAACTGATATCAAAAATCTAATCCAATCGCTAAACAATAGTAATGCTGCTGGTACAGATGGTATTACGATGGTACAGATGGTACAACTGTTAATCCCCTTACACTATCTTATTAACCTTAGTTTAAAACTCGGACACTTTCCTACTATATTAAAACAAGGATTAATTATCCCAATCCACAAAACAGGAAGTAAAAGTGACATCAACAACTATAGACCAATTACGCTATTTAATTCCCTTTCGAAAATTCTAGAGAAAAGTATAAAAATTCAGCTTGTAAAATACCTTGAGAATAATAAAATTATTTCTGAAAACCAGTTCGACTTTAGGGCAACCGTGCCCGTGTTATTGCCCGTGTCACGGACTTCATTACTAACAAGTGGATAAAGGTCATAATTGTATATCCATATTTCTCGATCTCGCAAAGGCCTTTGATACAATTTCGCATTCGAGTCTAACTGCGAAACTAATAAAAATTATTATCTTAGGAACTTAATATGTTTAAAAGTAACATCACGGACAGGAATCAACGAATAGATATCACAAGCGATCCTCTTAACCACTGACTTCGGGGTCCCGCAGGGTAGCACATTAGGTCCAATACATATATATTAATGACCTACGCAACATCCCTTTTAATTATCGAAAGCGTTATATGTTTTGCAAATGACACTGTTATTCAATTCCGAGCTGATACATGGTCAGTAGTATTTAAAAAAGCCGAGAAACTTATAAGTATTGTTAAAAAATGGCTCGACCTGAACACCTTAACATTTAATACCAATAAAATTAAATACCTAACTTCGAGCATAAAAGAAAATGGGCAACCCTGGTATATTTACAAAATAAAAGTTCACAATTGTTCCAACTCATACGACGATACGTGTCAATACAATTATAAAGAACGTACTGACCAAATCAAATACTTAAGAATTATATTTGATCCATACTTCAAACGGAGTCATCATACACAACTTATAACAAATAAAATTTAAAATATATATATATACTATTTTAGAAATATTATAAAACTTCTCAAAATGGCGTACTACGCAATCTGTCAATCAATCATAGAGCATGGTATAATGCTCGGGGTGGAGCGACTATGTCTGCTATTAATCCAATAATAGCAGCTCAGAAAATTAATTTAAAAGTTATACTCGAAACCCCATTCACAACGAGCACTGACGAAATTCTTAATAAATTAGATGTTTTCGATATATGTCAATACTACTCATATAAACATAACTACATATATAAACACAGACACATTTTAAAACAACTCAAAATATAATTACCACACGGACAAATACACAAAACCTACAAGCCCCAAGAGCACATACAACATTACGGGCAAAGGAATTATAAATATTATAGGTCTAAAGTATTTAATAGGATGTTAAAAGATTGAATTGTCCCAATAACAGGAAACTGAAAATAAAAACTTGGATTCGTAATACGGGTAGAGCTAGCATCGGTGCACTCACCCAAACAAATTAATAATTATTGACACATATTTCTTCAAAAAAATTTATTTGTAGGTCACTTTGCAATTTTTCTTTTTATATACTTGTAATATTAATTTATTAGTACAATTGGTTGAAAACCATGTCCGTCTCAACACAGAATTTCTCTAGTGAGACGGGCACAGTCCAACCTCGTTTTTACGTATGCATTATATAGTTACCAATAAATAAATCAATGTGTCAGATGACTTTTGGAACAGCTGTGAAAAGTTCGCTATCGGATATCTGAGAGTAAAATGAGTTTACTACGGAATGTACTTTCGAAAAGTAAATATTTTTTTACTAACGATCAAACAATCCGTTTTCGCAATTTTTTTACACACAACCGGTCTTCAGGCTTCTTCCTGAACGGCAGTCCCAGTCTATCTTTCCCTCAAGTTATGGCGTTTAAAACAAATATCGGCAGAATGTATCAGCATGAGTACGAGCATCGCACACAATATACATTTTGCAAAATACAAGTCACGTGACTATAAAGACTAGTAGAAACTCACATTTTTGGAAAGAATTACAAGCAGCGGCGGTCCAAAAGATCCGCTTAATGTTATTGTATTCAATTAACTGATTGCACCGGTAGATGAAGCTTCTAGAAGCTCCTTCTGGAATCATCTACAGGTTGGATCATCCCATAAATAATGCGGTTTTTTTAATTACATGAACTAAGAGTCGGAGGGGGATATGATAAACTGCCTGCATCAGGTAAAATTATTACGTGCTATAAAAACAGGTATGGTAAGTTCTTAGTACAAGTTTTGAAGAGTGCAGTTCGATTTTAACAGTTATATTTTCAAAGCTATAATGGAAGTGACAAAGGAGCATATTCGGCATATTTTGCTTTATGAGTTCAACATTAATGCAGGGGATCGGACAATAAGCGAAGGTCAGTGTCAATGGTGGTTCCAGAAATTCCGAGCTAGAAACTGCAACCTAGAAGACGAGTCTCATCCTGGAAAATCTGTAAAGATCAACGAGGACGTCCTGCAAACCCTGGTGGAACCAAATCCTACTAACTAGCATGGAAGTTTGGATTTGGTCATTCAACCATTCATCGACAACTACGTGCTATGAAAAAAGTCAGCAAATTGGGTAAATGGGTTCCTCACAAACTTTCAGAGTCTGCGAAGCCTCACCCACCATATTAGCCGAACACTGGTCCATCTGATTATTATTTATTCCGTAAGTCTTCAAAATTATTTGGACGGAAAAAATATGAAAAATATTCGTCACGGACAACTGAATTTTGAAAGAGGAGTCTTGCAAGTCTACCAAAAAGATGGAAGAGCATTGTAGAAAACGAAGGAGAGTATATTTTAGATTAAAAAAGAACTTTGTTTATCTTAATTTTGAAAAATAAAAGACGTATAAAAATACCGCATTATTTATGGGATGACTTAATATCTCACCCTGGCTTTTTTCAACATCAAAAATTACTAGTACTGCTAAATAATGTTGATTTTAGCGTTTAAAAAGAACCCTGATAACTCTTTTACTCGGTCTATCCATCTTATAGGGGACTTCTTGTTCAACCTCTTGCTCGTTTTCCCTCAACTGTCCGTGTGACTGCGAATTCATGTCCGAGCAACACGTCCAAAGCATGCAAAAATTATTCTCCTGCACACGCCTTGTCGAAAGTCTTTCGATAATATTTAACTCCATTATGTAACACCCGCCTCCAGCACAACATTTCGAAAGCATCCAACATGATCAAAACATTACTGATGTCAAAATCCGATCTTGATAGAAAAAATGTTCCTTTCTGAAAGATATTTTTTTAACACATTTAATAAATAGCAAGAGCGTTGAATATTTGTCATTTTTTTTAAGCAATATATTCCCGGCGAATAGAGACCGAAGCCCCGTGACACTACACAGGATATATGCGGACAAAGTTAGGACAAACTCGGCCAGACGAGCCGTCGAGCCGTCGAGCCGGCGAGCGGCGGAAACTTTCCGGTACGGTTATTAATAATTTTATATCCGGATCGGTGCCGTGTCACTGTGGCGCTTCATAGACATGCGACTGACAACATATACACGATGTACAGATCTACTCCACAATGCTTTATGCGTGGATATCTGATTAAATTATGAGTCGAAAATGTTCAAGAGATATGTGCCTAATCTCAACCATGTTAGAGATATAAGCTTTTAAAAAAAAATTGTAATTATGCGTTTATTTCGATTAATTGAAATATTTTCAAATATTTATATATATATATATATATATATATATATATAAATTCGAATTTCGAGCGGCTAGGCTATTTTTTGTTAGATGATCATAGATGAAGCAAAGATATAGATTAATAATGGAACAATTCGAAGTACGTAGACTTCAAGCTTAACACGATTTTGTAAAAATTTCAAATAATAATTCTTTGAACATTTTCAACTGGTAATTTAGTCAGATAAAATATTGTGGACTGGATCTGTTACATCCTGAATATATGAATGTGGAATTGGTATCTTTTCTAAGTTAGATCGCCTTTTTAGTAGATGGTTTCCTCAAGGACTAGACTAGACTGACGTTTACTGAAACAAGTGTCATTGTCAAAGCTTTGAATCAAAAGATTTATATATGTACGAGTATATCGGTGCCCTATTACCCTCGGGGCAAGTGGGGCAGCCGCCCCAGGGCCCCCGAACTCAGGGGGGCTCTTGTACGATCCACGAAAAAAATTAAACAGCGATAAATTGGAGAAAAGAAAAAACAAGAATTTAATAAATGACAGATTTTGCCAAATTCATTAGAAAATTTACTTAATGTTTAAATATCTATACAACAGAAGATGAACGTGATGATTAAGTTGTAGAAATTGTTTTCGTTTTATTTTTTGTACGAATCAATAATTTCATCAGAATTAAAATAATTCAAAACTTCACGCTCGATCGAAAGCAATGCGAATGTATTCAACTTTTCTTCGCCCGTCGAACATCTCAGATAATTCTTTATAAATTTCAACTTTGAAAAAGATCTCTCATCCTTAACATTCATACAAATCAATAACAAATAAATTCTAAAAAGAGTTTCAGTATTTGGCATAAGAGTTTTAATTTCCACACGGACAAATACAAATAACCTACAAACCCCGAGAGCACATACTACATTTGGTCAAAGGAACTACAAATATTTTGGATCTAAACTATTTAATAGAATACTAAAAGATTTAAACCGATTGAATTATCCCAAGAACGTGAAACTATATATTAAAACTTGGATTCGTAATATGGGTAGAGCCAGTATTGGTGCCCTCACCCAAACATATTGACTCTACCTATATTAATTATCGCTACAAAGTGATCCAAAAATTAAGTCCACTTTAAAATTGTTCTTCATATACACCTATTATAGTAATAAATGTAATTCTATCTACTACTTGTAATTCTAATTATTTATACAATTGCTTGTAAACTATGCCCGTCTCGACACAGAATTTCTCTAGTGAGACGGGCACAGTCCAAACAGATCTTTACGTTGTATTATATAGTTACAAATAAAATAAATAAATAAATAATACTCTAAAATTTTTGAGTATATTGAAGAGTAAGAAAACGTTGAATCAAATTTAAAATAATATTTTGCGATACGGCATTATAGAAAGCAGTCATTTCCATCAGTTTTTTTCGCACTATCACGTTTTATATTGACAAAAAATCAGGGCTCCCGGATAAAGACTGCCCCAGGGGCCCGAAATTCTTAAAATGACTCTTTTAAAACTCACAAAAGATAACAGAACGAAGTGTTTGTATAAAAATGATTATTATTAATGATTTACAATATGGTAAATCTTACAGATTGCCAACAATGTGTACAGTGAGAACGAGAGAATATGTTGTGTCACGAATATTTATTAAGCTAAATAAAGACTAATTTATATCACGCAAAATAAAGAGAATAAACATATTCTGTAAAGTAAAATGACATATTCTCGTGTAATTATTTGTTTCCTTTATATTATCTTTAGTTATTGATGTGACACTGTTGATTACTATGTGAAGGGCAATCTTTACCGTGACATTGAAAATTATAGTATAAGATACATATGTAATAAAGATGTAAAAAAAAGTATATGTATATATATTATATTATGTTATCCTGGCACTTATTTCCGCCCAGTTTGATGTCATCAGTCTAGCGGGTCCTTTGATATCACCGGATGTTTTCCGGCACCATGTACGTATTTATTTAATATTAAAAAAAATAGTATTACATGTTTTTGAAACGGGCTGTTACACACACTAATACAATTGTACTTTCTAAATGAAAACTGGTCTAATGCACGAGTATACCTTGTAATGTAATGTATGTTCCTCTTTCTCCAGTAGTGTCCTCATAGATTTCATTCAATTATGATATGCCATGCATCATCAATAATAGATATTTGGATATGGTAAACCGTTGTTTAAAGTAGCTAATCATCTTTATGGCCCGTGTCCATGGAACGAGACACGATGAGATAAATCTCAGTACTGTATCTCGAACGAAAAGTGTTCAATTAATATTTACTTCCCGTGCTCATGTACGGTAGGAACAAAGCAAAGAGGCATGGATAGATGTATGTTGGGCATCACACGAATAGATAGGAAAAGAAACACGAACAGACAAGGGTAGTTGATGTAATTGGAAAGGAGCCAAGAAAATGAAAAGCCAATGGGCAAGCCACATCGCTCGGAGGACGGACAATTGCTGGACAGATGCTGTCATTTAGTGGTATCCGAGCGGAACCGAAAGGTCGACAGTCCGCCCTAAAACCAGCTGGACTGACGAATCGTAAAACTCTGCAGTAATGCGTGGCAGCGAATAACAATGCGCAGAGAAACGTGGGGAACACTCGGGGAGGCCTTCATCCAACTGTGGATAGAAAGCTGCTGATAATATTATCCGGTGAGATTGGTAGAAAGAGACTCAAACTTACAAGACTAGAACCATTGATACCAGAAACTATTTATTTTGCAAAGTTAGTAGACAAACGAGGCATTAAATTACAGACATTACGTCGTCCATCTTTCAGAAAAGCGTGTCTCGTTTTTTGTTAAAATGGAGTTACGTCTGGGGTTACATCGCCCAAACACATGCCCTTAATCTATTCCAACAGGGATATCTAAATTTTATTCCAATCAAGTAGTACCTATTACATATCGTATAACCCCTCCATGTGTCATTCTTTCAAATGACAGTAATAAGTAATGTTTATGGAATAAACACACCCCACGCTATCTTTTAATCAAAAAATATCCGTAGAAATCGGTAAGATTTTTATTTGTAGTAATTTTTTAAACGTGAAAAATTCCACACAATTTGTTAATATATCGCAAACTGTAAAATCGATAAATTTGAAATACGCCTCTTTGAAAGATGGACGACGATTTATTATATTTTGGTGTGCTGCTGGGGTGTGCTCAAATTCACCCAACTGACGAACGACTGAACATGTCAATTATCAATGGACTGATATTTGACGTATGACACGACGACTTGAAAGTCGAGAATCGTCCCCAAAGAATCTCGTGGGAGCGTAATCCCTATCTCTCATAAAAATCTCCTCAGTGGACATGGGCCATTAGGCCAGTATGAATAAAAATTCCAGCCCCGAGCGATGCAGCCCGACAATTTTCAGACTTTCCACTACAAAAGGGATCCGAAATTACTGCGCGGAATATTCGCGGTAATAAAATAAATTCATTACTGGTCGAATTCGGTATCAAATCTGTCCGCTTTCATAGGAAAACTAATTGGCTGTACCGCGGCTGCGAGCTTCAAATATACCGAAACCCAATTCCGCCATTTTAATAGCTACTTTTAATTTGATCATCTATCGACAGATGGCCAATTGTCAGCGGATCAATTGCTTCCGTAGACAAAAGGCCGATTCAGAATGCCCCCCCCCCGTTTGAAAACTTTCCGGCGCGGCCTTCTATTGTTTTAAATAATTTGAATAATCCTTTAATGTGCGAATTTTTATATTCTCCTCCCTTATTGGTTTGCTCGCTTTAGTTTTTGCAACGCGTCTGCATGAGGGGCGGCGCCGAAAGATTGGTTTTTATGTTTTTTTTCTCCGCAGTAATTTATGACAATGAGCGGCTGTCACGAGGCGGCCATTTTAAAATTATTTTTATGGCTGTTCAATTGGTTTTTAATTGCCGGTAGGTAGGTATTTATCAACTGTGAAAGTATTATCGCGAGGGGAATGCATTTATAATAAAAGATTTATAGAGAAAATCGCGTTTAAAGTTTTCAAATAGATCATTTTACTTTAGTTTGAAAATGAATCCGCAACGAAGCCGATTTAGGTCGGTATTAGTGATGATAAACTGAGATTTAGGTAACTGTTGCAGCCATTGCTCACAAATTAGAAATAGTCAGTTACCAATCATCGTTACGATCGAACATAACGACCTACCGGATTAAATCCGATCGGAACGGCTAATCTACAGAAGAGAATTCAAAATAAGCTAGATGGATAGAGCTACGAATGAAGATATTATAGTTCGGGTGAATAAATAAGTATTTAAAACAATAAGAATCCGAAAACTTCAACATCTCGGACATGTTACGAGACATCCAGAGAAGTATCACATCTTGCACCTCAAAGATTATTGCAAGTCGGGGCTCTAGAAGAAGGAAAATATTATGACTGAAGAACATTAAGTAATGATTTCGCTAGTCTACTGTAGAGCTTTTCCAGGTTGCAGTGAACTATGTGATGACAGCCAACAGTTAAACGGATAAGCCACTTCAAGAAAAAGGAACGACTAACCGAACTGCAAGCTGCAGAAAAAGACAGACACGAGGACATCAACACAATGAGGAAACCAATTAAAGATGTTTATTTTTTAATATTTTCTTTTTTATATAATTAAATGAAGTGAAAGCTCACCATCTTCTTGATACTTGGATTATTTATATTCTTCTATCAGCCCTGTAGCCAGCGGTAACCTTGGTGAGTAATATCCCGGATAATCCCAGGGGAATGAATAGCGAGAGACTTTTTCAGAAAAGCTCTGAATCGATCTCCAAAGCAAACAAATAATATTTTTATCACAGATCGCTTTGTAGTATTTAGTCGTACATTTTTTTTAAAACATTTTCTTTTCTCTATATTTACCTGCGCTCTGAAGATTGCAAACATTCTGTCAACATCAGATGTTGACATCACTAATGTTTATATCAGCCATGATTAATCAGCGAGTCTGACGAGGACATGGAGATATTGATCGAAGCGAGCGAGAGAATGCGTAGATGCATAGATCAAATTGACGCGACTCAAGACCGGGAGGAATGGAGTCGAATTGAGCACGAAATGTCAGACAGAAGATGGGACTTGGACCCTCAGCACCGAGCCCACGATCAAGAAGAAGAAGACAAACAAAATTAGATTAAGATCAAATGATGAAACACACATCTGTTGCTTCGCTTATTTATAATATCGTATAATAAAATTATTTCAATTTCTAATTATGAATATTTGTCTTGTATAATTATTTGTTATTTTTTGTTCAAAGATTCTTTACTCACTTAAATATAAGTATCTTACATATTACATTGTTTTTTTTTTAAGGAGAACACACTTTGGTTGCATTTTCAGAACATTCTTCTGTGCTATTTTAATACAAATTAAATTAATCAACTAGAAAGATATTTACTTGCTACTGAGATTCGAACCTGGACGGGGAGGCGTCCTATCCGGGGAGGCGTCTCCTAAGGTGTTTTACTCAAAGGTATTTGAGATTCAGCGCAATATATAATGTTGATTGCTATTAAAAATGGAATAATAGATGTATCAATCGATCAAAAATGTATACGATTGCTATAGCTAAAATGATGAACGCGCTTTCCCAGATCGGTAGTTTTTGTTGTGAAGTTGCATTTTCAGAGCATATGTAGTTCTGTGCTATTTTCTGGACCTATCCCTTTCTAGTTGATTAATTTAATTTGTATTACGTAAATTGTATTTGTAATTTCTGTTTTTTTTTATAAATGTGACATTAATGAGAAAATTCGCACACACTTGTATGCAGATCAAATACAATGCAATTTATATAAGACATTATAAAACACAAAACGGCTTAAATACGTGGATTAATTATAATGCCTCGTCTCAATACAGCATCAAAAACATTACTCGTATGAATAAGAGAAAATATCGACATTATTGAATTTTATTCGAAATTTTACTGCATTTTTAGATAAATTTTGAAAGAAATACTATCTTTATAGATGGTCTCACGAAACAGCATCCGGAAAATTTCAATAAGTTTTCTTCAATCATGAACAGAAGACCCCGAAACCATCCTCCGTTAAAAATAATGTATATGAGATATTACGGCTTTTGTAGACTCGACAATTCCCGTAGTTCTTATCAGATTATGATCGAATTTTTCTGAAAAATTGTTCTTGCAAATATCTCGGCCAAGTTTGTTAGCCTGCTTGATCCACCACGTTCAAAAAATGTAAAAATTCGTAACTTCATTAATATTTGTGCTAGAGAAAAATTGAAAATTGTGAAATGTTTATTATTTTCACACAGACTTAATCCTTCTGATTCATTTTTGTATATCTGAAGCCTATGGACTTATTCATTTTTTAATTTAAAAAAAAAATTTCATATAGGTACTATTTTCAAATTCAGTTAAAGTGCTATGAAAATAAGACTAACTTGACGGCCTCTCGGAACGAAGTTCGAACCCCCGATCACTAAAACCACAAGTATGTCTAAATTGAATTGACTATTAACATTTAACGTCAAACGAATAGAGTATTAATATTTTATATAATCTAAACAAAACACTTTTGTGTTCCACCATTTTGTTCGAGTGCCTATTCAGTTCAAATCTAAAACCCTTAATTAAAAGCTTAATAATAATATTACGATTGGTCGAATTTCAAAGTTTGATACTCTTCCCGACCAATCGCGCCGGGTCGCCGCTTTAATTTCGATTTGCCCGTCGCGTCGCTCCGAATTCAAACTGTCAACAAGATGGTGGACAATGCAAATGGCGGATTAACGTCAAACATGGCCGAAACAATATCACCATTGTCCCGGAGGTCACAAAAGGCACCCTGCCGGCATTGTTCACACGTGCGTGGAATATTACGATGGTTAGCTGGTGATGAGATGTGCCGCAGGTCGCGCCGGGCGCGGGCGACCGAGCCGGGTTCTTCTGGCAACGCGCTAGACCGAGAGCGAACTTTGAAATTAATCATTACAGTGGTGTAGTGTTAAAAAAATAAGTACCGGAACGCTGCTCACCTTAAGGGTAGTGTCGTTCCGGTGCTAAATGAAAATAACGTTTGTTTTCTTTTCTCGGACATGGTTAGGTATTTTTCGTAACGTAATAACGAAAAAATCCTTACAAAACGATTTAATACAAGCAAATGTCACAGTAACGCAAAAAATTTGACATTCAAAATATAAAAACGCACAAGACTAAAAAAACTAAGTAGGTGATGACAAATAAACTCCCCTAACTCAACTAATTATTAAAGTTTATAATTTTAGCTCATTCAGGTTCGACACATGAATGTGAAAGTATATTTATTACCAGCTGTTATTTACTGTCGTATAAAGTGTGTTCAGGTTCAGTTTAGAATTAAAACTTTTTAGAAAAATGTCGTAAAAAGAACCAGTGCGGCGACACGACTATTCCTGGAACACACACACACACACACACATGTTTAGTTGCTAATATTTTGTTCTAATAATTCATACTGGAACGAGTTCCGGGCGTCGAATAGAGTAGCAATACACCACTGCTTTGCTATATATAGGAATCTACTCGAATTGATCCATTAAACAAAAAATATATTTCAATTCATAGTGTCTTTTAAAATCCTCACTAAACAAATATTGGCAGAATTTATAAGAAACATTGTAGCAAATCATCACGAGCACGAGTAATATACAAAATATAAGACTCGTGTCTAAAAAGATTGCTCAAAAATCTCACTTCTGCGAATGATTACAAGATTCATCAGTACTGGGTCTTATGTGTTTCAATGTTAAGGTGTTTATTTTTAAAACCTTCACTAAACAAATATCGGTAGAATTTATAAGATAAGATTGAGGCAAATCAACATGAGCCCGAGCATCTTCAGAAGGAAGGCTAAATCTCAGGAATCTGTGACGTACAGTGCGATGGAGATTCAAATATAAATTATATTATACGTGCAACATAAGTTGTAGTTGGGTTTAAAAAGGAAATATTCATGATAAAATGTTCATATTACAGCATATTGAACAAGAATCGAATTAGGTTTTTCTTGACGGAGGGTACTAACTTTTTAAACTATTATGAAAAGGCCGCATTCTAATATATAATTTTTTGTTGTAAGTTTCAAGGGCTTTTTATCAGAAACTAGTTCAGACGTTTGTCAGAAATAGTTTTAAATAGCTTGCAAAGGAAATTGGGGCGCTAGGTAAAATCTTAACGTATACAGTATACCGATGAATATTTGCTTTTATTAGTTGGTAAAGGTAAATGACAGCTAGCTGTGAGTTTTTAGATAGAAGTTTAACAAATAGGTAATCTTAAATGCGAGCCTCTATAATAGTAAAAGTACCCGATTATTCTATGTTGAAAATATTTTATATATATAACGACACGATTTAAAAAATAAATTAAAATAATATATTACTAGTAAATTTTTATATAGAACAAAATAATTATAATGATTATTAACGTAGGATTTTCTAATCAAATATCTAAATCCACTTACACTACCATCAAACATTAGACCTAATAACAGAAAAATTACTGATAAATTGTAATGTTCTCTATATTGGAAAAACAGGTCGAGATTTCAACATAAGAGTCAAAGAGCATCTAAGATGTTTAAATTATAATGTGTTTTAAGAATTTTCCAATAATAATTTATTAGAAAATGGCCATACTTTTGATAAAAAATTGGAATTGTTTGTTTTACATATTACAAATGTTGGTCTCAAATAGAATAATTTAGAATCTTTAAAAGAAAAGTAACCAAAATATTATAAATAACGGACTAAATGGAACCACTAGTCCTATCCTAAAATAATTTCCCATCATTTTCATCATCGTAACAATTTATGTTATGTACTAGAATTATTATTTAATACATTTATAATAATTTTTCTTTAAGTTTAATTTGAAGATTACATTTTGGCACATTATTTTAGTTAGTTTTTTCATTGTGATGAAGGAAAAGGTATTCAATACATATTAAATATATCAGTTACAAAGATATTCAGATAAAATTTATTTATTGAATTAACATATCTCGATACTAATTTTTATTTATTTTATTTTTATATTAGTTCCCACTTAGTTATTCACCACTTAATAGTTTTTTTCTACGCTTGAATTTTTAATTTTTATATACATTGTTTCCTGAAGAATCGAATAGGTATTCCATAGATATCGATATCAATAAATAGTAGTTTAAACAAAGTATTTTTTAGTTGCTATCTTTGTGATTGATACATTTATTTTGTATTAAATATCATAGAACACTATAAATTGCAACTCCGCAATAATAATGTGTTCTCCTAGTATGACATAGAGTTATGACATCTTGAAGAAGAAAATGGTATTTTTCGAAACCGGTAGATGTATTTAAACTCAATTCAATGGTTAATAAAACAAAGATAATAAATAAAAAATATGAATTTTAACCACAAAGTTAATATTGCTAATTTTAAAAGTAATATTATTTTGCAATACCGACCGCAACTTGGCTCTTCCGACACTCCTGACGCCAATGGCACGGTTTCACTGAACGAGACCAGCTCTCCTGGACCGCGCTATTTTGATAACTTGGACAATGTTCGACTCACCGAATTCTGCTAATTGTATTATTTTCTTCAATTAATTTGTGGCAACATATTATATACTATAAATAAGTAGAAAAAATACATTTTTTAAACCACTATTTATTGATAAATCAACATGTTTCGATACCTATGGTATCTTCTTCTGGAAACGATGTATTATATACTAAAATTAAAAATGCAAGCATAGATAAAAACAAAACTATAAAATTATATATATAAGTGGCGGTAACTAATATTTTATTCATGCTACTTGGAATTTTGCGTGCTTGTGATCTAGTGGTTACGATACTCGCCTAGTGATTTAGCGGGCGGGGGTTCGAGCCTCGTTCCAGGAGGCCATCAAGTTAGTTCTATTTTCGTAGCACATGCGTTTAGCTTAATTTTAAAACGGTACGAATATTTATGTAATTCGTATTCCGTGTTCGAAACTCTATTTTAAAAAAATATCTTACGTTCGAAGACCATTATTAAGTTTTCATCTTACTTACTGATTCTTCTTCTTCTTGTGCCCAATCCGTTCAACGGACGTTGGCTATCATCACTTTATTTACTGCGGCCCGGAAAAGCTCTCATTGTCTCAGGTTCTTCAGTCATGATGTTCTCTTTCTTTCAGCAATCTTACTCTGCATTATGAGGTACAAGATCTCGCACTTCTCCGGATGTCACATCACATGTCCGAGACATTCAAGTTTTCGGATTTTTATTGTTTTAATGGCTGTCTTAATGACCGCCATTCCTGTCTACATTTTGTTCTCCGCGTCCAATCTTTTATTTCATTGGCCTAGCGGGTGAGGAATAAACTACGTTTCGGGCCTTTCCATCCAAGTACTTTTTTATAATAACGATTATTTATTTATTTATATGTAGGTATACCTATGTGGTACGCGGTACCATTAAATTAAAAAAAATACAACAATTATTCTTACAGATTAACATTAAAACAGTGACTGCAATTAAGCATATTATTAAAGCTACTATACAAAAGAATTAACATAGAAAAAATATTAAATAGAAACTAACAAAAAAAATCGCATAGTATGCCTTTTTAATAGAAGTACTAGCCTGCCCGCTGCTCCCCCGCGGGAGTAAATACGTTGAAAGACTATGAAAAGTAAGAATAAAAAAGTGAAAAAGAAGAAGAAAAATGTTCAAAATAAAAGTATCATAAAAACTGGTTTTCTATATAAAAAAAAGAAGAAGATATAAAGATGACGATATAATAATTAGACTCTATACTTTTCTCAATCTCCAGAAGTTTTTAAAACTCACAGATAAACACAGATGTGTCCGTGGGATATCTCTTTAATTCAAATAATAAGCAATGCGCCTGTAGAATATAAATCATGAGCACTAGACGATATACAAATTGCGTGAAGTAGGCGCCTGGCCCATTATATTAATTAAAAAATATATTTTATTCATAGAATCGAGTTTTCTAGATTAAGAAGATATGAAAAAGACTTGTAATACGAACGCAGTTCTTTTTTGTCAATCTTCCGAAGTTTTTAAAACATAAATAGTCTCCAAACTCACAGATAAATCATAATGTGTCCGCGGAATATCTCTTTAATTCAAATAATAAGCACTGCGCCCATGAAAGACAAATCACCAGCGCTAGATTGTATATAGATTGCGGGAAAAAGGCGCAAGCTCTTTATATTCATTAGGAGAATACAATCTTATTGTGAAGTTGTATTTATTCAGAACATAGCTCTGTGATATTTTAAATATGAATTAAATGTATTAATAAGAAAGATATACATATAAAATCAATTTTATCGAAAAATATTGTTGTCGCGCCACAGGGATCTCTTTCCAAACCGGGGAAGGTGCGTTATCCAACTATGCTAAAGCGACAATATTTTTAGCGACAAATTTTCGAACCTATATGTTACCTTTTTGATATTAATACATTCAATCGCCGCTAGGGCAGTGATACTCTGAATTTAATTTATCGCTATGTGTCGCAGGAACGGTAAATTACGTTTAATTTTAATTCATTTTAAGAATTTATCTTTGTTTGCGTTAATTAATTAATTTATTTAATTCTTAACATAGTGCATTCACAAGCACTTCTATATATGCTCTAATATATACAAGATTGAAGTTTTTTCTTTTACTAAAACTTATCTTTTACATATTTGGTCAGTTTCATTTTAAATCTATTTAATTTCTCCTCCTTTCTTATGTTTTCTGAAATTTCATTAAATTTTTTTATCGCACTGAACATCATCGATTTCTGAGATTTGGCCTTCTTCCTGAATGGCAGTCTCAGTCTATCCTTTCCCCTTGTACGATGCTCGTGCTCATGTTGATTTGCATCAATTCTTCGTATAAATTCCGCTGATATTTTCTTATTGAGGATATTGTAAATAAATACCATTATATTAAAATATATTTTCTGCTTAAAGGTCATCATATTCAGATCTTTGAGCATTGCACTGATCCGAGTATCTCTATTTTTTCTTCTCATAGGTTTATTTTGCAACCCTGACAATTGTTGCATTTCTTCTTCGTTAGCCAACAACAAAACGCTGCTGCAGTAGTTGATGCGAGGAATAATAGCAGAGTTGTATACCGCTTTACAAGACTCTGTACTGATAAATCTTGTGATCCTTTCCAGAAGTGAGATTTTCTTAGCAATATTTTTAGTCAAGAATTCTTTTTAGTCAAGTTGAGTTGTGCTGTGGTAGACAACTTCCCTTTTTTGGTAATTTAAATACTATTTTCAACGTTCAAAAAAAAATTTTACGGAAACACCGGCTGCGAACATTATTGTTTTCTGCCAGTTTTAATTGAATATTGAAAATTAAGTTTGGAGTATCTGTTTTTCTTCTTCTTTCACGGCATTATATCCCAGGGTGGGATTTGCGTTCTCCAGAAGTACTCTCTGCGGATTCATATCCTTGGCTGTTCTTCTCCAGCTCCTTGACTATCCCATCCTGCTTCAGTCCTTTTCCACACAGTCAGCCCAACTTTATGTCGCTTCCGGTGGCGTATCCACTCAATGATGATATTTGGTGTCCTGTCATCCGGTTCTCTTTCAACATGGCCAGCCAATCGCAGTCTTTGGAATCTACAGAATATTACGATTGTTTTTTCTCAATTCAATTTTCGAGCTCATTTATTTATTTATTTATTTATTGACACACATATTTTTGTTATAACAGAGGTGAATATATTATAATATAACATTGTAATATGTTTATTGTGTGGGATGGAGTAGACTCCACCTCTGATATATACAGCGTTGTCTTGGCTACTTTGCTAGACTGAAGTCTGCGTTAAAGTGGCCAGTTTTTTTCGTTCTGTTATTTAAGATTCGACAGGAATAAAAATAGAGATAAATAAAAAAAATATACATATATAGAATAAAATAAAATGAAATGGGAGTGTTGTAGAATTAGTGTAGTATAATGGTTATGTTAGAACGTTGGATAGCCATGCTTCTGATTGATCTCTACCCGATTGGATCATATGTTGGGTCCATATTAGTGTAATCTTATTGGAGTTGAACTATTTCCAGTCGGTACTGAGTGTGTTGTACAGTTCACATGTTGTCATGATTCATTTCTATTCTGTAAGTTCCATTTTCTAGCATAGATATTAACTGCTAATTTATTTTTTTCGATTTGAATCGTTAAGCACCGCGTTTCGCAACCATAACTGGTCTAATTATAATTTTGTATACGAGCAGTTTGCTTCATTGACTCAATATTATCGACCCCAGCAGTTTTTACAGACAAACACTTCAACTGTTTCCAGCTAGAAGGGCATCTGTATCCTGCACAGGATAGGTTATATAAATAAAAAAAAACAAAAATGTTGTCTGTCTAACAGCTCAATTTTAAAAACAATAAATAATATCAAATATTTTGGACTAATCATCGATAAAAATCTTAAGAAGAATCAAATTTGTCAAGTTGTTAAACAAGATTAGATAATTCATATAGAATTAGAACATTTTTATCGATATAAATGTGTACTTATATATATATATATACTGCGCATTAAATCAATCCACATTACAATATGGCATCATTAGTTGGGGATCAGCATATAATACTGCCTGATTACAATAAAAATCGTACAATAACAAAGAGATTATTCGACAGAATTACTTTTTGAAGAACTCCAAGTACTTACGAACATTTTGCGGCCCATTTAAAAGAAATTCTATTCAAATATTAAAAGAAAAATATTAATTTATTACTGAAAATCGTACTAGATATAAATTTGTATATTCGTTCTCTAAAATCAACACATAATTTGCACAACACCGCTATACGCAGCCGGGGAAAATATTTTTTAACATTTTATCTGAAAACATAAGGAAAATTTGTGATACTAACGAATCATCAAATGCTATTAAAAAACACTTCAAAGTGAGCTCAAAAAGAAACATCTTTAAAACTTATTTATTATATAACATACTTCTCTACACGAGCAGAAGCTTTCAAGAAAAATGTAGTATGAAAAAAAAAATTGTACCTGCTTACCATGAATTGTATCATTGTATGCTTTCAATATGTTTAGTTTTGTCGCCTGCGCGTGCAGGGTCCGCGGACGCGGCTTGCTAATTGCGAAGCAAGAATTTCCGCATCATGAAAAGGATTAACATAGTACAGATCCCTCCTCTTCCCTCCCCGCCATCCCTGGTCGGTGCAGCGGGGCGCGGGAGGGCTGCAAGGGTCGTTACACTCTCGAGTGTATAAGGAAAGTGCGTGAGTGTGCGCGTCGGGTGAGCTTCAGTCCCGCGCGGACCACGAGGTACGGTTTGATATATCTGATCAAATATATTAATTATTAAGGAAAACACATTCTTATTGTGAAGTTGTAATTATTCAGAACAGACGCTCTGTGATATTTTAAATACTAAATTAATGTATTAATTATAAATATATACATATAAAATCAATTTTGTCCAATTATATCCCGGTGACGCAAAAACAATATTTTTCGACAAAATTGATTTTATATGTATATATTTATAATTACTACATTAAAAATATACTCAAGAACCTCTTATGACATTCGTTCACTGTAACGCGTCTATCCAACGCAACCTGCACAACACAATGTAATAAGAGGTTACAGCATATATCTTAACTAATTCAAATACATAATATAACATATTATAATAACATGCAGGAACTTATAATTAATTTAATGTATTCATTAGAAAGATATACGTATAAAATCAATTTATCGAAAAAATATTGCTGATAAAATTGACTTTATATGTATATCTTTCTAATTAATATATTTCATTCATATTTAAAAGTATTTCGTAGCTTAGTAATGATGAAAGAGAATATGCCTTAAAGATCGCAATCTTGCTGTGCTAGGTACCTAGTTTGAACGTTTCATGCTTCCTTGATGATCTGGTGAAGCTTTACTTTAGAGATCAGCGTGCTGTCGACCAGGTTACTAACAATCCTGTACGAGATCAGCAATATTGCGACTTCAAAATGGAAAAAAATTGTCGATAGTATAAAAATTGTAGATTTAGCATTATGGTCGGCTATCTAATTAACATTTAAGTGAGTGGACCTTGTATTGCCTTAACTCAGAGCATATGACCTCGCATTACACTAATAAAGTATTACCGCAAAACAAATTAAATTAATCAATTACAAATACATACAGAAAAAACGTATATATAAGAAGTATATCTTTCTAATTGAAACACTTATTTGGTATTAAGGAGAACACATTCTTATTGTGAAGTTGTAATTATTCAAAACAGACGCTCTGTGATATTTTAAATACTAAATTAATGTATTAATTATAAATATATACATATAAAATCAATTTTGTCGAAAAATATTGTTTCTGCGCTACCGGGATTTAAGCCTGGATCTCTATTTCCAATCTGGGGAAGTACACTACCGATTGTGTTATAGCGCCAGTATTTTTCATGACAAATTTTCGAACCTATTATGTTACATTTTTTCAAATTAATACATCTGTCGTTCCATTATTTGAAAGCCATCTACATTATTTTTACGAAATCTCAAATACCTTTGAGTAAACCGACTGCAGACGCCAGAATTATCAATTCATTTTGATTAAATTTTGGACACTTATATTATTAAGGAGAACACATTCTTATTGTGAAGTTGTAATTATTCAGAACAGACGGTCTGTGATGTTAATTACTTGATTAGTATTAAAATATCACAGAACTGTGTTCTGAAAAAACTGCAATTTCACAATAATAATGTGTTCTCCTTAATAATTAATAATTAAAAATAATTTGGTTACCGACGGGATACGAACCTGGAACACTTACTATTACCATTTTGCCTCAATTTGACACAATTAAAAAGCTTAAATATATTAAAAAATTCATTTTTAAACAAAGTTATATCTTTCTTTTAATCTTTTTATTATTTTAAATTTATATTTGTTGATTAACTATTTTAAATGTTTGTCTCATCACGGGCGAAGCTCAATGAGGCAGGCATTTAAACTTACATGTACGTATAATATTTAAAATAAATAAAAATAATGAATTATGTGTCGTGTATTTTATGTAGTTATATATAAAGAAACTGTCTTTATAGCCCATGTTCATGAATTAGATTTTTAAGAGATTTTCGACTGCAGACAACCTCGGAGATTTTGCTCTCGTGACATTCTTTGGAGACAACTCTCATAGTCCCCGTTTTCACACCATGATTGGTGTATATTAAACATTAATCCATTGTATGTGTGTATATTTTGCTGTAATAATTATAATATTTTTACATCTAGTATGAAAAACTATGTAAAACATATATTAAAAAAATATATATCGTATATCAATTAGCGTTCGGTAAAGGGATTAGAAATACAAAAGAAAATAAACTCATGAAATGATCAGTTATTAAACTTAGAAACTACATATTGTACGCTGAACCTAGGTAAAGCAGCAAGACTAGTCGCTTCCTTCACATTTCCTGGCAACTCATCGAACTATTTGAAACCTTTATAGTATCAACTATTTAGTGTTCCTGTCAGATTTGTTTGTGGAAGTCTAAAATCCCACCCATATTTGTATTTCCTCAGCAGCAGTTAAAACGGAATAAATATTTGTGTCTAACATATAGAATAAATGGTTGTATGCATTTACGGTTCTAGGTGACGTTTGGCACACTTCGTTATCAAATAGAACGTCGTGTACACGGGTTTGAATTTACCTACCTAATTTTTTTAGTTTATCTCCGAATTAAAATTTCAAAACGTGTACGTAGTAGTTCTGAGATTCATCTTACCGTGTCTCGTTTCGTGGACATGGTCCATTAGAAAGATGCCCATAAAACAATGTAGGTACCACCGGGTCTCGCATTCTGAGTGGTTCATTCATTTTTTTTTAAATTATCAAATAACTAAATAAATATATTTATTTCCAAATGGTCACACCTCCGCTTAAAGGTGCCCGCACAACATGCGTGTGTCTCCCTCCGGCGGCGGCGGCGCCCCTCGCACCCGCCGTAAAGGTGCCACCACACACGCACTCCAATTGTCACCGGGCTTGTGAAAGACACGCCGAGATTTTTAAAAGTGCTTTTGCAGGGCCGCCTTTACACCGTTTAATTCATTTTAATTACTATTTTTAATGCACATGATGTGATGAAAAATTCACATTTTGTATTTGGCGATAGTTGCTTTTATATTCGTGCTTTCTTTGAAAGTTGCGGAAGGTTGTCGCCTTTACTCTCATCATCAGCATCCGGTGAGACTGAGCGTACCTAGGAAGCGCAGCCACCGTGTACCGACGGCGTGAAACAATACCAACGCGAATGTCAATCAATCATAGAGCATGGTATAATTGCTTGGGGTGGAGCGACTATGTCTGCAATTAATCTAATAATAGAAGCTCAAAAAATTATATTACAAGTTATCCTCAAATCCCCAATCACAACGAGCACTGACGAAATTTTTAATAAATTCGATATCTTTGATATTATACAAATATACGCTAATACTACTCTCAAATATATACATAAATACAAACAGACACATTTTAAAACAACTCAAAACATAATTTCCACACGGACAAATACAAATAACCTACAAACCCCGAGAGCACAAACTACATTTGGTCAAAGGAACTACAAATATTTTGGACCTAAACTATTTAATAGAATACTAAAAGACTTAAATCAATTGAATTGTCCCAAGAACGTGAACTATATATTAAAACTTGGATTCGTAATATGGGTAGAGCCAGTATTGGTGCACTCACCTAAACATATCGACTCATACCTATATTAATTATTGCTACAAAGTGATCCAAAAATTAAGTCCATTTTAAAATTGTTCTTCATATACACCTATTATAGTAATAAATGTAATTCTATCTACTACTTGTAATTCTAATTATTTATACAATTGCTTGTAAACTATGTCCGTCTCGACACAGAATTTCTCTAGTGAGACGGGCACAGTCCAAACGGATTTTTACATAGTATTATATAGTTACTAATAAAATAATAATAAAATAAATTCTTCTTGAGGACGCCTCTTAAACAACAGGTCAACAGTTCTCGCAAACCTGCCGCCTATTACTCGCATACCTATATGCAATACAAGAGTTGCGGATAAAATATTGAGACACCACTGATCAGATCATTTTCAACATAACCTTTAAAATACTTCTGATTTGTAACTACTTACAAATACATCTGAAGAGGACCTGCTCGCACCTCACAGTACCTGGCCGTTTAACCAGGCGCTTTTTAGGCCGAAATTTAGTAACAATACTTCGCGAGGTAACAATTCCGAGAAGCTCGCCTGAAGCCACCACTTCTCTCATAGCTGGCTTATCGGACGTATCTCCAGTGAGCACTCCTGGTCATCTACTTTATCTGTAATTTTAATTCGACCTGTGTATTTTTATTTGTGCACCGAGCTACAATAGACGCCACCGATTGTAAGTCAGTGTTTTATTTAATACAACCGCTCTAGCCACAGCCCATCCGCGCTCACACATTCTGCGACATTTACATACACGCAGTGAGAATGGGAGAATTGGGGCCTCAGTCTCACCTTGAAGACAATTTTTATAATATCGCTATATAGCTCATTAATCATTAAATAGTCACCATACCGATGACAATCAACAAACATAACCAAAGCAAATTCATCCTCATCATCCCATACTGTGACTCGCGACGCAAGTTAAACTAATTCTCCAAACATGGACACATATTCATCCGTTAACCTACACGCGTTCATCAGCCTTCCATAATTGTATTCAGTATTTTAATATCTGCCTCACTGGGCTTCGCCCGTGCTGAGACACTTTATACTAGATACTTTACTTTACTTAGAAAATATACACGGTTATCACAGTTCATAGAGAAACATGTTAACACTATTCTGAAACAATACGTAATTAAGAAAAATTTGTTTTAAAGCATTTTCCATCAAAGCCTTCTTATTCGAGTCAACATACATATAGATCGATATCTATTAACCTTTTCTTTGCGGTGCTAAAATAAAAACGCCCGTTCCGGTGCTGTCAACTCAGTGTACATGTAGACTTTTGCGATTTTAAATCCGATAAATATTAACATTTTTTACTTATATTGATCACTGAAATAATAGTTTATATGTATATAAGGGAATATGTATATATATATATATATATAAATTATTGTGTAAAAGTGCTAAAAATGAGAAAAAACATTGATTATCACGAACGACTAAAGACACGTCTAACTCGGAGATCGCACGCTCCGCCAGTAAAGTGACGAACGGTATTCGGCACCCCACGCCCCGTGCACTGCGCCTTCACGTACATATACACATATTAACAAATTCACGTCAGGTTCTTCGAGAAAACATTTTTTATTGTTGCATATGGTAAATACTTATAAAATGTAATTATTTTATCCAATACATAAATACATTACGGAGGAATACTTAAAATATGAACTCTGTATTTAATATAATTACAGAGATATTCACATAATGTCAACACACATTCAATCGCCTTCACACTCACCTTTACATATTCAATAAATAATAAAATACTAATTAAATGTATTAATTATAAATATATACATACAAAATTAATTTTATCGAAAAATATTGTTTTTGCGCTACCGGGATTCGAACCTGGATCTCTATTTCCAATCCGGGGAAGTACACTACCAATTGTGTTATAGCGCCAGTATTTTTCATGACAAATTTTCGAACCTATATATTTCACTTTTTCAAATTAATACATTACAGATCGTCTGTTTTAAATAATTACAACTTAAATAAATAGATAAATAAAATATTAAGGAAAACACATTCTTATTGTGAAGTTGTAATTACTCAGAACGTAGGTTTGTGATATTTTAAATACTAAATTAATGTATTAATTATAAATATATACATATAAAATCAATTTTGTATCAATGTGTCCAAAATTTAATAAAAATGAATTGATAATTCTGGCGTCTGCAGTCGCTTTACTCAAAGGTATTTGAGATTCTGTAAAAATAATGTAGATGGCTTTCAAATAATGGAACGACAGGTGTATTCATTTGAAAAATGTAACATATAGGTTCGAAAATTTGTCATGAAAAGTAATGGCGTTATAACACAATTGGTAGTGTACTTCCCCGGATTGGAAGTAGAGATCCAGGATCGAATCCCGGTGACGCAAAAACAATACTTTTCGACAAAATTGATTTTATATATATATATATATATATATATTTATCATTAACACATTAATTTAGTATTTAAAATAAATAAAACACTTGGGATGGGCGTCATCTTGTTTTAATTATCTGAAAAATGGTAACTTATTAGGCAAGTATTTTGCCAATTTTCCAACTTATAATAATCTTTCCGAGGCTATTTTTTTTATCAATAAGCGCTTTTCTCGTTTTATTTACTCGAGACGCGTTTCGCCTTGCAAGGGTATTATTATCCGTCTCCGACAAGGTAAAACGTGTCTCAAGTAAATGAAACGGGTAGAATGAAAAAACAAGTTTAGTTTTCAAATATGTGATTATGGAGTTCTACAAACTTACCACGGAAACATTAAAAATGATCTTCAAAGTTTAAGTCTTGTGACATTTTTATTAATGTTTTTCGTGATAATGATTACGGATAATTACTGGCTCCATCTCGCGGGCCGTAATGAATGCGTCGTCACTGCGGCAGCCTCCGCCTTATGTACTCCGCGAGCACTTCGCGTGCACATGAGCTGCTCGCGTACTTCGCACCCCACGCGACCTCAATACCGGCCCCATTGGGTTAGGTTAGGTAGCCGAGTAGCGACCCTATCGCGGCGACAGCGCGATCTGGTGCGGGTATCGCGGGGATTTAATCAAATTTGAAAGCACTCAGAACAGAAACTGCATGCGAAAAAATAATGTCATTTTATTTCAAGCTTTGAGCTGCACTATTTCCACGCAAGGTACGAAATACATATCACCGAAGAAATACATACGTACGAGGCGTGTTTTTTAAGTAAATACCAGATTTTTAAAAAGAAACACAACAAAACAAACACTTTCTTCGGACGCTACACATCTTAAACTACTTCTCGATATAGTCGTCACTATTATTAAGGCACTTGTCATAACGGAGCACTAATTTTTGTATACCTTCGTCGTGGAACGACGCCACCTGGGATGGTGACCATGTCTGTACTCCGTCATTGAGTTCATCATCGTCATCAAAACTCTTGCCACTCTTGCAACCGCTTCAGATGAAGGAAAATATGGAAATCACTTCAAGAAACGAATCATAGACCGTATCTCACACTATATGAATGTTCCTAACCTTGCATGTGGTGAGTCAACAGATGAAGGAAACCATTGCGCATGCGCAACATCGCAACCGCAGCGCTACACCGTGAATATCGTATAAACGATCGCATTACGTTACAGATTAAAATGCTTCTTATTTACTATTGCGATGAATAAAGATAAATAATATTTCGGACATGTCATGAGACATCTAGCACCTCATGATACAGGGAAAGATTGCTGGAAGAAGGAGAACATCACCTGACACAACACAACCTGAGGCAATGGTTTGGCCAGTCTTCTGTAGGGCCGCAGTGAACAAAGTAATGATAATCAACATGGTAGCCGACGTCTCTACTTACTATTGGAATGATGCATTTTCATTCAACTTCTTTTTCCACGGCACTACATCCCATGATGGGATTTGGCCTCCTCTACAAGTGCTTTCTACCGACTCCTATTCCTGGCAATACTTCCCATCCTCCTCCAGTTATCTTCCATGCAGTCAGTCCACCTCTAGATCGCTTCCACTGGGATCTTTATTCTACCATCTGGTATTCTTTCAACACGGCCAGCCCGTCGCAGTCTTTGGGACTTACTTGTTTGTTGTTTGCTCAAAACTTTGACTTGATTGTTTCTTGCTCAAAAAAGTTTTCTAGCCCATGATTCATTTTTATTCTGCAAGTTCTTTTTTCTAGTGTATATCAATCAATTTTCCTTAATATTTTGTGTTCAAAAACAGCTAATTCATTTTCCTCGATTTGTATTTAGTGTCACATTTCACACTCATAAGTGACCACTGGTCTTATTATTGTTTTATATATTAATATTTTGCTTCTTTGACTCAGTTTTTCACGATTTTCACATTAAAGTTTTTTTTAATATGAACATAATTCTTCTGCATCCTTTACGACTGACTACCGTGAAGAAATTTATCGGTTTGAAGGCGAAGAAGTCGTCGAGCCAATTTTGAAGAGCAGCGTTATTATTAAATTAGATTGTGGAATAATCTCCCGAACGAGCTCTTGCACAGTCGCTTTAAGTGAGCGGACGGCATTATCATTTTGAAATATAACTATCTTCTTTTTGAAATATATTATTTTCTGGGGAACCGGAAATATATAAAACAAATTCAAACAGACTTCAAAGAAGAAAAAAAACGGTTTACAAATCGAACTGTCTTTATAAAGCTCGAGAGACTAAACCTTACACGCAAAATTGCCATTGGAGAGATAAAGCACAGATAGAGGAAATTGTCTCGGGCTTCAATCAAAGCAATTTTTATACATCAAACGTTATTCCTTTTCTTTTATAGAAATGAATAAGAAAAAAACAGGAAAAATTAAATATAAATTTAATTAATCAAAATGAAAGATATACAAAAAATCTATCTAGTTAATTAATTTCATTTGTGTATATATATATTTTTTTAATAAATTGGCGTTTCACCCCTACGGAGTGTTCTTGCCATTACCGAGTAATTTTATTCAATGTGAAGTTTCTTTTGGATACATTTAATTTTTACAGGTTTATTTCATTGGCGTTTAGAAACCTCGGTAATATTTAAAAAATGGTTTGATTGTTAGATGATAACAAAGTTGGGATGTTGATGGGGAATGGAATTTTGTTGTTAGAAAGATCTTGGATTCAATTTGGATACCGGTCATTGATAGGGCATCCTAAAAAAACATGATTTAAATTTTCCTCTTCTAGTTGACATTCACACATAGGAGAGTCGCGAATGCGGATTTTAAACAAGTGAGAATTTATACAATAATGGCAGATCGAGGAAGTTTCAAACTTATTTAATTTCGTTTTGGAAAACCAGGGCCCAGTAGGGATCTATTTGTGTATATTAAAATACCACAGAACTATGTTCTGAAAAACGCGACTTCACAACAAAAATATGTTTTCCTAAATAATGAAAATTAAAAGTTTAAATTAAAACAATTTGAGATGTGAAACAATATAAAAATGAGAAAAACAAATAAGTTTCACTAAGACACGGCTCCATAATTACGTGCATTGAACTTTATAAAATATTACTATGTATTGAAAAACAATTCCAGTGAGTACAAGTAATACTGATTTATAAACATCGTATATACATAAATGTGTTATGTGAGCACTTCACTAGGAAGGAAGGAATGCAGTTTTATAATTCATATAACATTTAATTTTGATATTTAAAAATTTAATTTATTGCTTAATATTATACTTTTGTGTAGATTGGAATGTTACGTACTTGTATTCTAAGTACGTCTTCAGTGTACACTTCGTAATGTGAAGGTTCGAGAAATAGACTTTGTAACAGTTATACATTTACTACAATACGATACAATTTAGTACGAGGTATATCACTAGTATAGGTCAAACAATTAAGCCGATGAACACGCAAAGAAAGAGGCCGCGCCCTGCCGCGCGCCGCTCTCTATAGCCTCGCATGCACACACGACGGCGGTGCGGTACTCGCACACACAACCGTACAATCCCAAGGACATCACAATATTTAAAATCTAATTATGACAATTGTCACAAATTACCTAAAATAATATATTGATAGTCAACTTTTTAATTTTTTTTTATACATACACTTTATATATGTCTGATACTCGTAAACTATGCCCGTCTCGAGTGAGACGGGTGCAGTCCAAACATACATATCTTTTATATAGTTTCAAATAAATAAATAAATAAATATATATATATATATATATATATATATGTAACCGATCATAAAATGTGACCGACACAAGTCGCCAGTCACCAGAGTGATGATGGAATCGGAAGGATGGGTTTGATAGGACGTAGGGAATCGGAATGAGAGACGAGGGATCGGGACGTGGAGGGGGGAGCAGAGGGAGAAGGGGGACCTTCGACAGCGGATCAAGATCACGGAACCAAAGTCGATGACGCCGTCAGTTGCTCTTCGGGAAGTTCATCCAATGTAGAATATAGCGAAAAACTCTGATGAATATCACGTTCACAATAAAACAAAAATCACAGCGGTGTTGTGCGAAGCAGTGATCCAACACGAACAATCACACGAAAGCACTTCTTCTCCTCGACTCCCAAATATATATAATATAAACCTACATGCCTACTGGGATATGAAAGGACATATTTTTCTAAGCACTACAGCAGAGGTATACCGATTGCGTGAAATAGGCGCACTGATAAACACTTATTTCTATAATGTGATCTTGTATGGAATATGGTTCAATGAACTAAGGGAATACCGTGTATAGGGGCGTAAAAAGGATTTCTATATAAACCATTATATTTAATATTTTAACATACATTTATGGTTTATAAAGGATTTTTCAATAATAAGTTTTAAATAAAACGTCTTTTAAATGGCCACCTCGGCTTCGGTTACAGGAGTGAATTCGATAAACACAATTTTCGATGACTTTAATAAATAAATTCGGTCTAATGTCATGAATCTAGCCTTCAATATTACATTTTAAATCATCAAGTGTTTGTGGTTTGTTTGAATAAACCGTTGATTTCAAATAACCCCACAAAAAATAATCCAAAGGACAAAAACTAATTCAAATAATCCCACAAAAAGTAATCCAAAGAACAAAAAGTAATTCAAATAATCCCACAAAAAGTAATCCAAAGGACAAAAAGTAATTCAAATAACCCCACAAAAAGTAATCCAAAGGACAAAAAGTAATTTAAATAACCCCACAAAAAGAAATCCAAAGGAGTTAAATCACAACTTCTTGGAGGCCATTTAACAGTTGAACTTCTTGAAATTATTGATTCACCAAACATTTCTTGCAATAAGTTGATAGTGACATTAGAAGTATAACATGTGACACCATCTTGTTATTTAAATCAAGTTCATCCATTTTTGGCATAAAAAATTCTACTTTTAAAACTAGCAACATTAATTTTGTGGTTAAAATTCATATTTTTATTTGCTATCTTTGTTTTATTAACCACTTATTGAGTTTAAATACATCTACCGGTTTCAAAAAATACCATTTTCTTCTTCAGGATGTCAATACTAACTAAAAACATATATTATTGTTTCTTTACCAGAATCTATTTTTAAAAAAACAACAATTATTTAAAAATTAAATTTAGTACCTAACTCAAATTGTTACTTAATACAAATTTAGTCGAATAATTTTTAGAAAACAATTTTAGAATGCGACTCGTAGTTAAATTCAGTTGGTTGTTTATATTTTTTTGAATAGTTTTATTCTGTTAACATCGATCGATATCGCTCAGCATTCACTGTAACTGTATTTCCAGCGTCATTTTGAAAAAAAGATGGTCTATTGTCTTGAACATTTCAACCACTCACTACAAGATGGCCACACTATGTGAATGTCTCTAACGTAACCTTTGGTGAGTCAACAGATGAAGGAAAGCATTGCGCACGCGCAACATCGCAACCGCAGCGCTACACCGGGAATATCTGTCATGGATATTTTCTTAAAAAAGCGCTACGTATTATGACTCCCAAATATTTTATTTCAGTCACTTCCTTCTATGGTAATTTCACCATCTATGATAATTGCTGCTGTAATTGTAATTGGTAATTGTGAGGTGACGTAAGTCTTACGGGCGCGGATGAAAGGGTTTAAAGATTTCAAGGTTGTGTGAGTATCGTTGCCCCGATGTTTAACCAATACCCTCGTGTTCATATATATCGCAGAGTGTACTGCGTGTCTGGAATGTATGTGGATTATTATTAACTGGAGTTAAGCTGCCGCTCGGAAGACGGGTAGTGTTTCGGCCCGTCCGGGCGCAAGGTGACGCGTGTGTATTGTCGCACGCAGCCAGTACCTTGCATCTTCGTTGCGTTGCATATAAGATAGAGAGTTAGTCTCACATTCTCAAGCTCTACAGTAGACTAGTCAAACCATTGTCTCAGGTTCTTCATTCATTATTGTTCAGGAGTTTTGTGCGAGTCCAGATGGGAACTCTCTCACTATGATTTATGAGAGTCCCAATATTTGATGGGGCCTCCTAGTGTGTTTTATTATTAATTATGTTTTCATAGTTTTGTAGTTTCTTGTTTTTCCTTTGGGTTGTAATCTGCCGGTAGTTGTGCTCTGATTGCAAGTCAGACTGTGTTTCATCTTCCCCTCTACTCCCCGACTAAAGACACATCTATTTATTTGTTTCTACTAATGTTATTTATTTTTGTTACCCCTTATTTAAGTGTTACTTTAATGTGTTATTTGTGCTTTTGCTTCTTTGTTTTTATATATATTGTATTGAAATTTATTTATTTAATATGTTTTTGTTTATACTTCAATAAAGTGGAAGTTGCCGGGGTTGGTGAGGGCAATTTTGTGTTAACAGCTGTGCGGCACCACCCTGTCACCATGTCACGGGACGTTGTTGCACAGTTGAAATAATAGCATTAAATAAATGCCAAACTGATGGCAAATATTTTGCTTATAAACTGTCCTGGGTTAGCGGTGGATCTGCCTTCATAACCATGATATTCTCTTTCTTCCAGCAATCTTTCCCTCCACGATGAGGTGCAAGATTTCGTACTTGTCCGGATATTTAACATCAGATTTGGCAATATGTTCATTAGAAAGTCTGCCAGTCCAGCTTACTTAAAGCACTCTTGCATAGATCCACATCTTAAACGTCTTGTCATTTCTTCGCATGTTTGAAAAACATAATTTCAGGACAGGTATCGCCACATCAAAAACAAAACGCCACATACACACTGTTTAAAAAGTATTGACCCAGTATTTCAAAAGTGGAAAACTAAACGTCTTGTCTCCGCACCGTAAAGCACTTTGGGGCGTCTTGTCGTACGTCGCGAATGGCGGACCACCCCGGCCGCTTTGCGCTCGCCCGGGCCCTCAAAGGGACGCTTCACGGCACCTCGATGACGGCGTCTTCGGAGGCATTCACGTCGCGGGCCGCACGCACAAAGCCCTCGGTGATTACGCCCCGCCGGGCTGCGAGTACCTCCTTCAGGGCGGAGTGCGTTTTTCTCTTTAGACCTTAAAAGGATTTCAATGCGAGTCGAAAGCTCCTGGCTGCGTAGTCACTCGGTTTCACTGCGTCAACTGAGCCTTAAATCATAATTATTTATTTCAAACAACCCCAGAGAGGTGTGCGGTGCACGCATTTAATTAAAAATACCAAAAAAATAATACAAATTAAATATATCAATTACAAAGATATTCAGATAAAATCAATTTATCGAAAAAATAATTCTGTTACTACCGGAATTGCAACTGGACCTTTTCTTATCCGGGGAAATACATTATCCGATTACACTACACCAGTTATATGTTACATGTTACACTTCGTCGTTCCATTATTTAAATCTCTAACACCGTTGAGTAAAATCCAATAGGAGACGCCCGAATCAATTCATAATTTATTATTATTACATTTTTTGAAACATTAATACAACTTTATACTTTTTAAGGTGAACATATCCTTTGTAATTGATACATTTAATTCGTATTAAATATCGCAGACCAGATGTTTTGAAAAATTACAACTTCATAATAAGGGCCGGTTATGTGATCAGTAGTAACTTTTTACTAACGCCTGTAGTAAAAATCCTTTACAGGTTGCTGATACATCAAATCTACTACTGTCAAAGCATAGATGGAGATGTCTATAGACGAGACAAATAATCATGAAATATGCTTTATTTTGTGCATTATCTATGATTTTTGGCCTAGGCGTTCGATATCTGTCATTTTGGTGGTGAATTTTTTATTTATTATGTGTTTACTGTTTATTGTACGCCGATGATGCAGTACTAATGGCGAATAATGAACAAGAACTACAGAATCTGGTGAGTAGAATGTACGATGTATGCAAGGAAAGCGACCTCATGATGAATGTTAACAAGTCCAAAGTGATGGTATTAGAGAAGGAGGAAAGCGAGACACCGTGCTCAATACTATTTGGAACTAGTAGATGAGTTTGTGTATTTGGGAAGTATGTTTGATAGAAACGGAAAGGCTGAGAATGATATCGAAAGGAGGGTGACTGCAGGAAATAAAGTGAACAGAGCTTTGAATGAAATTATATCTAACGGGAATTTGTCAACCAAGGCAAGACTAGCGGTGTACGGTGGAATCCTGGTATCGACACTGATGTATGGAAGTGAGGCCTGGAGTTGGCAGAATAGGAACGAAAGTAGACTGAATGCAGTGAAAATGAAATCACTTAGGCGTATTTATGGCAAATCTATTAATGAAGAAACAAGGAAAGAATGTAAAGCTGATGTTAGTATAGTGAGTAAAATTAAGAAAGGATCACTTAGGTGGTTTGGTCATATGGAACGGTTGAATGAGGAGAGAATGGTAAGAAACATGTATGACGCAAGTGTTGATGGAACCAGAAATGGAGGACGTCCGCGGAATACTTGACACGACCAGGTAAACCAGATAATGGAGGATGGTTCTGTTAGAAGCCTCAACAATCGGCGAGCTTGTATGAAAAGATGTATGAATGTGGATGAGGCGAGAATTGTTTGTGGCGCTCTATCCTCTCTGCCTACCCCCACGGGGAAACGGCGTGATTCATTGTCCTATACTGCAACTTTCAAAGTATCAATGTGTCAGATGACTTTTGGAACAGCTGTTAAAAGTCCGCCATATTTAACTATCGATTCTCGTTTTTACTATTAGATATTGCAGAGTAAAATAAGTTTACTACGGGATGTACTTTCGAGAAGTAAGTATTTTTATTAATGATCAAACAAGTTTATAGCAAAAAAAATTACTTTAGCAACTATTTTTACTATAGTAAAAAGTTACTACTGATCACACAACAGATCCTAAGAATGTGTTCTACTTAAAAAAAAATTTCGTCGCCATATATTTTTGACGATTTAAAAGTCAATTTATTAGAAAATTATTACTTTATGTGGGCGGATGCGGGTACTCACCCACGCCTGTCCCTCGTGACTCTCGTCTCTCGGCTATACTGTTACAGACTAGACTGAGTTTTTCAACTGTAAGTACAGCCAAATCAACATTAACATGAACGAGATGAAGGCGGGTGAATAATGTAAAGACGAGCCCGCGAGATGTAGGCGAGCGCCCACCGGACTGGATCACGGCAGAGATGTCAACAGATGGATAGGGCTCTACGAAACTTATCGGACGGTCAGTCCAGAGGTGTTTAAACAGCTCTTAACTGGAATGCATAAACAGAGTAGGCACGGCCAAATTACCCCGAAACTGCGGCAAGTAATGTTTGGCTCACCGCTGCACTGGGGCACCGGAAATCTGGGTCAGCCGATAAATTATTGCTGCTAACGGGAAGCTGTCCTTTGTCAAGCTGGACCTGCATTGTTCGGCCATTCCATTTATTTTGAATATTGACGCTGGCAAATGACTTCACATTCGAAACGGACATTTTTAATTCAAGTATAATACGTTTCATACAAAGAGACACATGTTTAAAGCAGTGTTCACGACACCGTTCTAAAAACAGAAGGCGTTAAATTACAAACTATTCCGTTTTTTGAGATTCAAATTTATCCAACTGACGAACGAAACATTAATGGCCAATGAACTGATCTTTGACGTTTGATATACAACAAACGTGAAAGGAGGAGCGGATGGCGAAAATCTAAAACTTAGTGTGTACGGTATATGTTGTCTCATGAGAGCACAATGTCTATCACGGAGATTGTCTCGAGTTAAAATTTGTATTAAGTTACATTTCAAAACAAGAATTCATCCACTATGGTCCACCATGACTGAGCTCTTGACTATGCATATCCACTATACCGTCACCAGAGAAATGCCTGTTGCCTCTTCTACGTGATCGGTCCAACGGGCGGGGGGAACTTCATCTTTCTTTCCGTCTCACGACGTGGCCCACCTGCACAAGCTTCTCCGAGGTATCTTCCCTTCTTGCAAGATGCCCAAAAAATTGAACGATTCGTCTCAGGCTGCAGGTTGAGTGTCTGTCCTTGATGTTCAGCTCCTGGAGAATGGAGACATTCATCGTCCATGGTATGGGCAACATTTGTCTCCAGCGAAACATCTCAAAGGCGTCAATCGTAAGAAGACATAAAAAAAAATATTTTATTTTTATCTGTTAACTTTGTTTTATTAAAACCACTTATAAAGTTTAAATACATCTACCGGTTTCGAACCACAATTTTCTTCTTCAGGATGTCAATACTAACTAAAAACATATATTATTGTTTCTTCACCAGAATCTATTTTAAAAACAACAATTATTTAAAAAATAAATTTAGTACCTAACTCAAATTGTTGCTTAATACAAATTTTCAGTCAGACAGTGAGAGCATGAAGCCAGTACTCCCCTCGAGGGATCAAACCAGACGAGCGGCTGATGCTATCTACCGATCTTTATTTATACGGGGTTTAACTAACTAACTTACCATCGCGCCGTTTCCTCGCGGAGGTAGGTGAAGAGGATAGAGAGCCACACTCTTCTGTCCTGATATACTATTCTCGCCTCCTCCACATTCATACATCTTCTTATACAAGCTCGTCGATTATTGAGGCTTCTATTTACCTGATCGTGCCAAGTTTTTACTCTATTTTTGGAGCCATCAAAACTTGCGACATATATTTTTCTTACCATTTTCTCCTCATTCATTCATCGGTTCCCTATGATCAAACCACCTAAACGATCCTTTATTAATCAGCTTTCTCTCCTTATTTCTTCATTCTTCACTCTGTCATAAATAGATCTGCCACATATGTGCCTAAGTGATCTCATTTCCACTGCATTCAGTCTACTTTTATACATCTTCGGCCAGCTCCAGGCCTCAGTGTCGGTACCAGGACTCCATTGTGTACCGCTGGTCTTGCCTCGGTTGACAAGTCCCTATTAGATATAATTCTACTCAAAGCGCCGTTCACTTTGTTCCCTGCAGCCACCCTCATTTGGACATCTTTCTCAGCCTTTCCGTTTCTATCAAACATACTTCCCAAATACACCAACTCATCTCCTAGTTCCAAACATTCAAGTATTTAGCGCGGTGTCTCGCTTTCCTCTTTCTCGAATTTCATAACTTTCGATTTGTTGACATTCATAATAAGGTCGCTTTCCCTGCATACATCGAATACGGGGTTGATGCAATAGTTATAAGATGTGAATAATAAGGGCACTCGGATTTCGATAAAAAATGACCTGAATACGATGCTCGAATTTTGCTACAAATGACCTAAAAATAATAGTCAGATTTCACTAAAAATGACCTAAAAAGAATACTCATATTTTGCTAAAAATGACCTAAAAACAATGACACGGTTTTAAGAAATTTGCTAAATGTGTGCCTACACACGTGTACGAGTTACATTTGTAATGTGAGAGTTTGTGTACACACGAGGTTAAGTGAGAATGTGCCTGATAAACATGCGTTCGCCGATAAATGGACTATTATTAAATATGAATATTAAAGAAACGTATGGCCGCCAGCGAGCCTGAAAGAAATCAATTTTCCGGCGTAATTGTCAACCGCACGCCATATTGTATTTTTATAGATAATTTGCATGAAACGCTCCCGAAGGGCGATAATTCACGTTTAATTCCAGTTAAAATACAACCCTGGCAGTCCCCATTCATTAGTGTGTTAATAATTCTCAGAAACGGCCTGGGTGCGCGCGCACAGGGCCGGCTCTAGTCGACGGGCCGGTGAGGCGAGGCCTCGGGGCGGCAAAATTAATATAAATGTAGGACTTTAATAAAAAGTATTCTGCCGCCTTTTTAAACAATACGTAAATAGAATTGAGTACAGAGATTAAAATAGAAATATTTAAAAATGTAAGAATTCGTGAGCTGTCGGTTTGGGTTAAACGAAAAAACTGGTTGTGGATCAGCAGGATCAGCGCCACTGATCATGAACTATGATGACAATAAGCAAGAGATTCAGAGGTGCATACACTAGTCACAATTACCATAAGCGGACTGTAGGGAATATGGACAAGCAACTAGAATGATGTCGGTTCACACTCTTGTCTTTCCAATCTTCACGGGGGCAGCGGAGACCTGGGTAGTCCGCAATAGTGACAAGCTATCACATGTATTGCTGGAGAAGGACGTTGCGTGTCATGTACAGAAAGCAAAGCAAGCTACAGCATTGAACCAAAGATTCTTTTAATCTTGGGCACAAACGCAAAACTTTGAAATACGATTTTGGAAGAAATTCCTATTGAGAAAAATCGTAACTCGATGAAATGAAAAATAACGAAAATGGTGAGCTTGATAAAGTAACCATATGTATTTTAAAAAGGAAAATAAACTTTGCAGCGCAAAATTATGAATCACGATTTTAAAAGATGATCCAATTCAGAATAAGTGACGCTCATATTGAAAAGACTACAAAATGGTGAGCTCGATAAAGTAATGATATTTTAAACAGTCTCCGTAAAGAAAATGTTGAGAGGATGGAAGAAAAATGTAAATAATCTTTGCAACGTTAAACTTTGAAACACGATTTTGGTTATTAAAAAGTATTTGAGGTGTTGTAGCATTTGATTAATATGGATAATTAATATATAATGTTAATTATTGCGTTGTAGGGCGGTATTTTCTAGCTCGCCCGAGGGCGGTTCAGTGCCCGGGGGCGGCCCTGCGCACGCATTGAAATTGAATTAAATTAGCTGTTATTTGTAGTACGGCGAACCGGGGTCGTATGAAGTACCCGCTGAAAGCTCGCAGCCTCGAGGTCTCCAATAATTGTATGAAAAATGGAATTAAATCAGGGTCTTGGAGCTGAACGTGAGTGTAATAATTATTGCTCGAATTGCCCAAAATCACAGCGCCACCCAGCACCCAGATTCATTAATCTATAACATTAATTCTGGGGGCTGAACACTCGACCCACGCTTCGTGTTGTTACAGTTGTGGAAATCCTCAACTATATTGCTATGAATCCTATATTGCTATGAAGAGAGAGAAGACTGATTGATGACATTAAGATATGGTGCTGGAGATACATATTTATATTTTCTTATGAAAATTCCTTCAATTTTTTTGGACATCTTGAGAAGGGAAGATACCTTGGAGAAGCTTGTTATGATGGGCCACGTCGAAGGACGGAGAGGAAGAGTATGATCCCCCACACGTTGGACCGGGTAGGTAGAAAAGGTAACAAGCACTTACCTGGTGACAGCCCTCAGAGCAGAGAAAAGTAGAGGAGCACAGTTAACAGGGCAGGAGATCATGAAGATCATGATCCACAATCATGAGGGATCGATTTAGATAATAATAGAAGGAAGCAGATCTCGTAGGAGATGCCAACTTGGTTAAAATGTATCGACATAAATTCCATGGACCTACACAGGTGGCTACAGGACCACTCGGAACCAGAAAACATGACCCACCTGTAAATGCTCCTTTCGGTATCTGAAACGTCTTCTATTGGATCCACAGGCCATCTGGCTTCAAGACACGAATAACGTTGTTCAGCACGAAGTATACTCGATGGTAGCCTAAGTGTCAAACAACACAATGCAAAATAGCAAGATGTAGAGCATTAAACAGGTTCGCACGGTAGCGAGAAACCGATTACACACAAACGAATATCAGCCTCGCACAGCAGGACGATAATTATCACAAGCCAACAATTCGTTTCCACACCGCAGAACGAATAAAATGGTAAACATTACATTCAGTTCGAAGGTACTACTTCAACTGTTCAAAACCATGGAGAACACTCTATAAAAAATATGTAGGGGGTAGTGTAAATGAAATACACAAGAACCATCGATCTACGTATGCCATGTTTACAGGACAAAAACTACAGGACAATCTTTTTTCATACTTTAGGCATGTTGCTAAAAGAGACGGAGACATTGGAGATCACGGGGGACGCACAAGCGAGGTGAGAGAGAGGTCGCTCTACAATTAGGTGGACAGACATAGTCAGAGACGTGACTGGAGCCTCGCCATACGTCGCACTAAACAAGGTCCGAGATCACGATGAGTGGAGCACACAGTTCGCACCGCGAGATAAAGAAGTTTTATGAAAGATGAAAGAAAAAATGATTCCTTGAGTTTATCTGGGATAGGGGTGAGGAAACTTTTTGAGTCCATTCACTCACTCGAGCAATCTGCCCGACAGTGCGATCATTGTACCATTCGAAACAATGTTAATTTTGAAACAGTTGTGTGTTCAGTAGTAAATTTTTACCATCGCCCGTGGTAAAAAATGTTTATGGATTGTTGGTACATCAAATTTACTATTGTCAAAGCATAGATAAGAAATCTCACCTCACAATGTGGCAAGACATGACATATGTTTTATTTTATGTTTTATCTGTGACTTAATTCGCCTCTGTGTTAGAAACCTCTCACTTTGGTGGCGAAATTTTTTCGGATTATGTGCTAATGTATATTAAACAACGAGATCATCATCAGACGAACTCTCATCACTAAAATAGCGGGATATTGAATGATTCACTGACTGTCACATCGAACCAACGATTTTCGTTTTTTTTCCATCTGATATTCGAGAGTAAAATTCGTCAATCATTGCATTTTTTAACAGCGACCAAACAATCCGTTGTTGCAAAAAAAATTTACCATAGTAAAAAGTTACCACTGATCGCACAACCCTTTGGTGAGGGTGGCCAGCCCTGTCATTTAAGCTTGATTTACTTTTACGCCAGTTTCTTGTGATTGAGGGTCGCGATCTTCACGATCTACCGCCCTCTGACTGTACTTCTCAACTATTTTCGGTATCTCGCATATCACAAGTGGAGTGGCTGTTATTTTTTCTACTAAATCTTTACTACTTAGGAAGAAAAATTCTATTTTTACTGTATCCGAAGTAAGTTTGTGGAACGTCATAATCACACCGATATGAAAATAAAATTGATTTGATTTTTGATTCCATTCGTTTAATTTACTTGAGACGCGTTTCGTCTTGTGAAGGCATTATCGATCTAACAATTTAACTCAACATTAATTAATATAGAGAAGAACATAGGTTAAAATAGAAAATAGGTTAAAATTGGAATTTTGAGGCTTTATACAAATTTTTCCACGACTATAATTAATTATATTTTAGCACTATTGATATTGTAATGTCATATTAATGGTAATACGTAAAAAAGGACAGCTGTGTAATTTTATAACTTAAGAAACAATAAGACAAGAAACACATTTCTGGAATTCTGGAGTTTATATAAAGTTTGCATGATTCTAGGTTTATTATTATTGTTTAACACTAAAAATAGTGCCGCTTTTTTCTGTTTTAACTATTGCAGGAGAGTTTCAAATTAACCCAACGGACGAACAAAACATCAATGGACTGATATTTGAAATGTTTTCATTTGACATTTGACGTACAACAAAACGAGTGGCGGTGCTCGAATCTCTGACAAACGAAGGCCAAGAGTTGTCTCCCAATCTCATAGATTGTCTCGAGTCGAAAATCTCATAAATATCTTTTGAACGAAGGCCGTTCATTATCTTAGTTTAGTTTTATTCTGCATTGAAGGGTGTTTATTTAAAAAAAAAAACATTTAAATAGCCGCGCACGGCTCGGGAGCCGAGACCTGCCAATCGCATTTCTAGGGTGTGAAAATGGTTTTGCAATTCGAACCTCTGCGTGAAATTTCCCCTGGAAAAAGGTTGTACGGCTTCTATAATGAAACATGTGATACACCCTAGAAGGCTGTTTACAAACCTCCCGGCAAATAACAAATGGCTTCGATTAAAATGTTTTAAGTCAAAAAAGTTTCAACTTTAGAAAGTAAATATTATTTCATAATTTTTCGAAATTTTCTTGCGATACGGAAAGTTCATTTTAAATTATATTAAAAATAATAACACTTTACTTTAATTAATTTATTATTAACGTTTTCAATGCTGACGCATCATCTTCAGTGATGTTACTAATACTAAACTTAAGACTAAAGAACTACATGCTACAAAAGGACTACGTGCTACTTAGGGTAAACTTTAGTCTTAAGTTTAGTATTAGCGACATAGCTGAAAATGGATGCGTTAGCATTGAAAATTGACTGTTGACTGTTTTTATTAGAAATATTATTAAATGCATTTCTAATGATATTTAATTTATGAAGTCAGGTTTTAAGTAAATATTAATGTGTCCGTGTAATAAATAATGAGGAAATGTATCAGGATCGGGGGGAGAGTCGCTTTTTGGTAAGAAGAAAAATAAGTTAAATGATTGAATGAATTGTAATATCGATACTGCGATGGTAAAATTACATTATTCTTTCCTTCTTCATGTCAGTGTTGCCACATAGCGGTCTCAATCAGACGAGACTCCAGATCTTCTTCGGCCCAAAGTTGTACCTAGAATAATCTCCTTTTCTGGGCTGTCACTTTGACGCACAATGAGGCTGAAGACTTGGATGAATCGTTTGTTCACTGCTGTAGATAAGGGTTGCTGTGGTTGGATTTGTTGCAGGGATGAGGCATTCATGTCGAAGTCGTCAATTTTCCGCTTGTCGCTATTGCGGACTGTCCAAGTCTTCACTGCATCCTTCAAGATTGGGAAGATTCTCTTAAGAGTGTGAACCGACATAATTTTAGTTGGAATTTAATCTTACTTTTAAAATTAGCAATATTAAATTTGTGGTTAAATGGTCACGGTTTTGATTGTCAATTTTGCATATAAACGGTGTTGGTCACAAATTAAATAATTTGGAATCGTTGGAGATAAATAAAGCGTGTAAAATTAATTAAAAAATTATAAACAACCAACTAAATTTAACTACGAGTCCCATTCTAAAATTATTCGACTAAATTTGTATTAAGCAACAATTTGAGTTAGGTACCAAATTTATTTTTTAAATAATTGTTGTTTTTTTAAAAATAGATTCTGGTAAAGAAACAATAATATATGTTTTAGTTAGTTATGACATCCTGAAGAAGAAAATGGTATTTTTCGAAACCGGTTGATGTATTTAAACTCAATTCAGTATTTTTTATTTATTATCTAATAAAACAAAGATAATAAATAAAAAATAGGAATGTAATCTATTTAAAAATGTCAAAGGTCACTACATTTTTAAACAAGTAAGTGCGGCTCTGATACGATTTGCGAATTAACAAAGAAAAGTATATAAAAAATGTTCATTAAACTAAATGTAATAAAACTATAACTAAACTACTAAAAGTTATGCTATAACTGAAAAGAAAATAAAACGCAAAGATCAAATAGAATATTATTATTAAATATTTTAAAAGTGTAACATACAGGTTTGAAAATTTGTCGTCAAAAGCACTGTCTTACTTACTTACCATCACGCCGTAGACAGAGAGGATAGAGCGTCACACTCTTCTGTCCTGATACACAATTCTACATCACATACACACACATTTATACATCTTCTCATGCAAGCTCGCCGATTGTTGAGGCTTCTAACAGAACCATCTTCCATTATCTGGTTTACCTGGTCGTGCCAAGTCTTCCTCGGACGTTCTCTATTTCTGGTGCCATCAACACTTGGGTCATATATCTTACTTACCATTCTCTCCTCATTCATCCATTCCATATGACCAAACTACCTAAGTGATCCTTTCTTAATCTTACTCACTATACTAACATCAGTTTTACATTCTTCCCTTATTTCTTCATTCTTTACTATGTCATAAATAGATTTGCCACAAATACACTTAAGTGATCTCATTTCCACTGCATTCAGTCTACTTTCGTTCCTTTTCTGCCAGCTCCAGGCCTCACTTCTATACATCAGTGTCGGTACCAGGATTCCATTATGCACCGCTAGTCTTGTCTCGGTTAACAAATCCCCGTTAGATATAATTCCATTTAAAGGTCTACTGTAACGTAATCGGTTAGCGCACCTTTCCCGGATTGGAAAGAGATCCAGGTTCGAATCTCGGTAGCAACAACAATATTTTTCTACAAAATTGATTTTTTTTATTTCTCCTTTATTACATAAATATATATTTTAATTGTAATTTTTTTGCAAGGATTGCCTTTTACCTAGTTAAACATTTTTTTATAAATAAAAATAATACAAGGGGAAAAATTAGATAAGGAGATGTTAGATGAAATACTTAAAAATATATAAATAAATATATATATAAAGGAAAAAAAAATCTTTAGAAAATATAAATAATTTTTATAGGGTGTAACAGACCTAGTCCACAGTATTTTAAGGGTGGATAGCTGAATAAAAAATTAGTTAAGAGTATGTTCCTTTACTTTGCATTTTAAGGTGGGCACTGGGGTCGCACCATTTTTTAAAATTTTTAATAGGTCTTAGTCGATTTTGTTGATTATTCTTGACACAACACATTGATTTTATATGTATATATTTCTAATTAATACATTTAATTAGTATTTAGAAAATTATTAGAATAGTATTACGCAACATCATTTATCTCTTTCACACGCTAATTCGTACCAACATCGAGCGCGTTTACGCATTCGTCACCATAGATACATCACACCGACTATTACTAGGTATGAACGACAAGATGATGGTAAAGAAAATCAATGAAGCGAGTGCTGAAGGCCACAAGAACAGAGGGCGTCTGCGAAAGATCTGGCCTGATCAGATAAACGAACTATTAGAGAACGGTTCTGTCAAAAGTTTCAACAAACGAAGATGAGGTGTGTGAAAGTTTCCGAGGAAAGAGCAGAAATACAGAAATCCTCTCTACCGAAATGACGTGATGGTAATTTATTTAGTTAGTAGTTCGCCTCCACAAATTTCCCGCACCCTGAATATCGCTGGGTGCAAAAAATAAGCTCTCATCAACCTTAAAGGTACACCTGGTACCGATTCACAAACTGATGACAATACATCACGACACAGCCGCTCAGGGAGCCGATCATAACCTTTCATTTATCTGTTATTGTGCATCAATCGGCAATAAACGCCTAACAACTGTAAGTTATTTATCTTATTTGTCCAACCCGTTCTAGCCACATTCACGTTCACATCTCCACACGTGATATCCTTCTTATCTGAACATAGTGGAGAGTTGGGAGAGATAGGGCCCCATATCCACGTACTGAAACTTCTGATCGGTACACGTAACAACATAACTTATCTCCCTATCTTTACCTATAACTGGTGACATACACTTTTATAGAGCATAGTGTTAACCCCGTCATTCTTGCATAATACTCCTATAAATCTATGATGAAATATCTCTCGAATATTCGACTAGAGTTCGCATTAAGGCGTTCAGTGTGAATTAGAACTGCGCATACTTTTACAGGCTCTCAGAGATCAAAGTCTCATTGAGAGATCATCGTAGATTAGGACCTTCACAGTCAACCTGTTACGAGCTGCTACAAACAAAATAATGATCACTGACGCGCGATAACCAGACAGGAACTAAAAAAAGATTTGATTATCGAAGATTTAATCACACCTCAATACATTTTACAGCCAAACTATTGCCTCCCCTAGCGGTGTTTAAAAGAAAGAGAATTTAATCTTTTTTTCGTCAGGGGTCGCCGTGTATTATGTCAACACGTAATATAGACTCCTGACATTACACTCGTTCACCTTGAAATCGACCTTTCCAAATATAATACCAGATTTATTAGTTCGCTGTTTATTTGCTTCGTGTTTTAATATGATCTCCTCCGCACATCGCACCCCCCGCCCTGTAGGTCCGCCCACCCTGTAGGTCGGCGAGAGTTCACTCCTGAAGCTCCACCAGACAGACGGTCGGGCTTTATTTCGTATTTAGACTAATATGAATTAGATCACAATTTAATTTAATTTTAAAAAACGATCTTTCTAACTCACATATTTAAAATTAGTGAATCGGCGTTGTCCAAGATTTATGGAGGTGGATCGTCGGTATGAGAAGAATGTTGGCGATTTTGGATTTGGAAAATAATGGAACCCTGGACTTTTCCCCAGTTTCATTAGGGTGTGGATGTCGCGATGGGAAATGCTGGGAATGTATCGCAAATTGCCATTTTATTTATGTAATAACAACTAATTTATGATTGTGGCAGTTAGTGTATGTATAATAAACTCTGTAATTAATCACAGTATTACAAATCATCTATCAGTATCTTTTTTGCCAATGTATTGATAACTGTTATTTAAGTTTATCAACTGTAGAGGTGTAGTTTATAAATTCATAAACTAAAATATATTATATTGCTAATTTTAAAAGTAAAATATATTTTTTTGTTTGATGCACCTGAACTAATACAATCTAGATTTTCGGGAGTTAAATTTTTCTTGCTTTTTATTGAGAGGAACCGGTACGAGAGTGAAAACTTATAAAACGGTTACGGGAAAGGGTGGGCTCCTGTCGATGCCTTTGGAACGAGTATTGCATGAGTAGTAATTATGCATGATTGAATGAAATTATAGTGTCACCAATTATGAGGTAACAGTGTGACATGATTCTGAAAGAATGTTGATCAGAAGGTTATAAGTGTGGAGATGGGGTCCAATTTCTCCTAGTACTCCACTGTGTTCGTGTGAGGATGATATCACGGAGTAGGTATGTGTAGATGTGTGCGTGAATTTAGTTAGAGCAGGTTGGCTAATAAAGACGTTTATTGCTGATTGATGCACAAGTGCAGATCATATATGTGCAGTGAAGCGTCTGCTGGAAAACTGATCGAGAAGCCGGCCGAGAGAGAAGTGAACCTAAAATATATTTATTGTTATTAATATCTGGGGAGTATTGCCGAGATTATGTGGTTGGCGAGAGCTAGTGGTTTGCACACAGGTATTTGTCGCGTGCGTTCAGGAACCGTCGGCGACGTCGTTGGTTGTGGAGGCGATAGAACTCTTCAAATGTTTGTAGGTTAACGGATGCGTGGGAATATTTGTAGATACGAATCAGAAGGATTTTGAAGGTTATGCTGTAAATGATGTGATTAGTGTGAGAGTAGTGGATGCCAAAATATTTAATCCATAACTCTCGTGCTCGTTTGAATGTTGAAGAGTATGGCAGGCACGGTGCGAGAACAGAAATATATTGTAGTCAAAGTTTACAAATGTAGACGTTAATAGCACAAAGAAGTTTACTATGTGTATTGCTATCTGTCAGAAAGCGTCCGCACTGGTGTTGTCACATACATCTTCAATTTTTTTATTAGAGTTGCGTTTCACGCACTGGTACTTGTTGGGTACGTTCAGCATCACCGGGCGATGATGATAATTTGGTCAAGGCGGGGACAGGATATATCCGTAACTATGCTCATATTCTGGATTCTTCACAATATATCGTTCATTGATCATTGAACCAAAGTAAATATGTCACTGAAAGACATCGAGAACTCTCTATTATAAGTAGACTGCTCTTCCAGTTGAGCTCTACCAACCGTGTTGATCAAATCACATTTTTTCTGTACATTCAAAGGCAATTTGAAGGATGTTAATAAGAGTGCAATTGAGCAAAATTCAGAACTGATGGCATTCAATATAGTTTACATTTATATCGTGGAGAGGGCATGTAGTCACTATTTTTTTTCACAGGGTCCTGAGGAGAATATCGCTGAATTTTGTTTGGATTGATTAAAAGATGTGCGATTGTCTTGAAAACAGACATTCATTCAGTCCTCCTCTTCGCAAATAATTAAACATACGAAACATTTTTACACATGTTAAAATAAAACTCTTGTGTTTTTATTCTACTCGTTTCATTTATTTGAGATGAGACACGTTTCGCCTTGTAAAGGCATTATCAATCTGCAGCGATCGGAATTCGTATCCACCGCCATCTCAGTCGGCATCGACGCTAGCGACAGCGCTGCAGGCTACTGCTACAAGCCTGGCTCGATAATTCACCGCTAAGTAATCTCTCCAGTTTCATCCTTTCACAACGGCGGTCTTGCCGGCCCATGCGCGCCGAGCGAGACCGCCAACTCGCTTCATTTCGTTTCATAATACACGTGCACCTTCTACATCTTCATTCATTCTTTAATTATATCTGCCTTCATTGTTTTTATCATACTGTCATAATAAATCTCAACACGCTAATCACATTTCTTTCATTTAACCACCGACCTAACCCCCAAAATCTAACAATTTAACTTGTATTTATATTAATGTTAATCTATAGTGAAGGACAGCTTTATAATTTTATTTACATGAAAAGAGACAACATTATTCATTGTGGTTCTGAGGGTTTATATAGTTTTATGTATTCTAAGTAACAATTCGGTTTCAGCTATTAATAGTGTTTTTATATCAATGCGTTTTAATGTCATATTAAAGTCGTAATATGTAGAAAACGATAGTTATATAATTTTATAAGATAAGCAAAAACAGAATACAATAAAAGCAATAAAGACATTGTGACGTAAGGATACATGCATCCACGTGTGAGTGCCAACCAAAAATATTATATGTAAAATGTCACCGGTCGAGTGAGCGCGCTCGCGTCACCTACCGAAATTGTCTAACTTGAGAAAGCTCAATCGCGGAAGCGCGTCGAAAGCCGTCGAAAGTGGTCAATGGAATTTTTTTTATTAGTGAAAAAATTGTATCGTCGTAACATTTTTGGAATTCTAGGGCTTATACAAATGTTTCCATAATTCTTGGTGATAATTTTGTTCAATATGAACGATCAGTATCAGTATCAGAATATCAGTAAAGATCTTGACTGATCTCTCACCGGCCGTATAAATTGTGCATTTGCTCGGAATAATTCGGCACATTGCAATCTGGTCGCCGATCAACTCTGCACACGAAGAAGAAGTCTGAATTGAACTGCACCACCCCGTACCGATGCAGAGAAGTGATGTCGAGAGACGCAGAACACAGCGCCGGGTGTCGTTCAACAGTGATGGTCGTCTGACACGCGCGAGTATTGACCGCGTATTACTTTGGCTAGGAATTTCGTAAAAATTATCCAAATTTCAAACTATACGTAGACGTTAATTATTTATGTATTTTTTAAAGAATTCGCTCCAGCTGTGAAGCAGTCCGTGTGAACTTGTTTTAAATCAGGCGATTAACCTGTGCCGTGCACGGTTGCAGAGTTTAAACACTTTTCATAGGTGAAATCACCCCTCCAACAACCTATTTATCAAAATAATATTTTTCTATTTATCAAAATAATATTTACCTAATTAATAACATTCTGACAGTAATCGTATCATTTTAAAATTGCTCTAGGTAATATTAATATTGCTAATATTTTGTGTTTTCTTGCCGGAAATAAAAACAAAGACTTTTGAGTTGTAATTATTGGGTTGAGATGTTCCGCCCCAACCTAGTATTCCGTATTGTAATATTGATTCAACCAATGCATGGTATATCATTTTAAGAGTTTGCAAATTACACTATTGTACAAGGGCGTACACTTAATATGTATAGAAATTAAATTTAAAACTGAAACTATATCGCTTGGTTCAGTATTCTTTCCATATAAAATGCAAGGGCAACATTTAAATGAATGATTCATACTAAGTATGTTTATCAGCGCTCGGAGAATTTCACCTGTTGTGGACGCACATCGAATAATAGTTTAAACTTTTTTTATGTAGGCAAGTTAACGAATGACGTGGCGTTTTCTTTACTGCGATTTTCATGTCGATTTAATATCAATAAATTACAAATTACAAATAAGCATACTTAATTTTTTACATTTTTATCCTTTGCTTTCTTCGGACGCTGCACACCTTCAAATACTTCCCAACACAGTCTCCACCATTATTAAGGCACTTGTCATAATGGGGAACCAATTTTTGTATACCTTCGTCGTATAACAACGCCATCTGGGATGAAAACCATGTCTGTACTCCGTCTTTGAGTTCATCAACGTCATCAAAACTCTGAAAATATGAAAATCACAAATCAGGACACCCTTGGCGATGAATGTCAGCTGGTTTCATGTTTCGCGCACTCTAGAAACAAATCATAAACTGTATATCACAGTCGGCAGGCTGATATATCATCTTGAACATTTCAACCACTCACTACAAGATGGCCACACTATGTGAATGTCCCTAATCTTGCACGCGGTGAGTCAACAGATGAAGGAAACCATCGCGCATGCGCAACATCGTAACTGCAGCATTACACCGGGAATATCCGGTAACGGTAATTACTTAAAAAACCCGCCTCGTATAAATCACGTTTGAATTCAATTATATTCATGGATAGAGTAAAGTTACTGTCCTATTGTTAAACGTGTTTGTTCGGTAACAAGGGAAATTGACGTAGGTGGGCCTAATTCACCTGCCAGGCAAATAGTGTGGCAGTTGGGGGAAGGAGAGGGGATTATTTATTAATCTATGTCTTAAAAATTCACTCATGACATGGACTCTTGCAAAAAGTTCTGAAAAGAGATAATAACTTAGGTCAGTGCGTATTCACAAAATTCCTTCTTTTTCTTTCCTTCTGACATATAGTCTTTAATCAGATGAGACTTGGCTCGTAATTCCCCTCCACGAGTCCCTGTTCTGGGTCGCCCTCTCTTCCTCCCTCTCCAGGGGCTCTCCAGGCAGATGTAATGCATCTGTCCACTGGTGACTGTTAAATCGACATTTTAACTCTTATTGTGACCGTAGTTATAACTGCTTATTCATAACACTTCGAGCACTAAAAAGTAAACCTACAACAGTTAAATCTTAATACAAATTAAATTAATCAATTAGAAGATATACAGAAAAAATCCCTCTATCGAAAAAATATTTAGTTGCTACGAGATTTCTATCCGGGGAAGCGCGTTCTCCGCTTTTACCACACCAACTGACAAATTTTCTACACCGTATGACGCATTTTCCTGGATAGGAAAAAGTCCAAATTGGAATCTCGCTAGCAACTAAAACATTTTTTCTATAAATTGAATTTTTCTGTGTATTTTTCTAGTTGATTACTTTAATTTATATTAAATAGCACAAAACTATGTTCTGAAACATCTTCACCGTAATAATGTGTTCTCCATAAAAAGTTGTCAGCTGTGTAATGTTGCGCAGGTTGTTCACAATCATACATTTAGCTTCTTCAAGAGCTTCATTGAATACAGATTCTTCATCTCATAATTCGAGATACAATTGCGAACAGAACTGAAAGACGAAGGATATCCTGGGTGAATCATTTAAAGGTATTGCGGTTCAGGAAGTCACTGTTCAACAACTAAAATTGGGTTTATTATATATTTAATTTTAAACATTAATAATAAAGGCCTTACGTTGAATAATTTAGAAAGTCTAGAAATCAAAAAAGCACTCAAAACTAATTAAACCTTACAAACAATCCGCTACTTAATATATTACCTATTTCTTTCTCTCCGTCAATCATCTCCCCATTCTTACCGAGACTCCACCTACACCCCGTAATGGATGTCGTTTAAATTTTATGGAACAGTTCAGTTGTACGCCAGTACTGACAAAGATACGTTAGTATCGAAACCGGTTGACGTAAAAACAACACAGTGGTTTAAAGAATGTTGTATATAAATACAATTTTAAATTATGTCTAACCGCAAAGTTAATATTACAAACATCAACAAAAATAATGATCGATAACGTAATCGGACAAGTACTAGAAGAATAAGAAGAAATTAGTGGCGGTTTATCCTCTCGTAAACAGCTGGTATTTAAGCACTTTTAAGGCACGGCGAATCGTGAGCTATGGAACTGACCACGCGGGACGTACACCCCACACACGCGCGTACACACAATATTGTGTACCCACTCGCATGTATGCAAGTGAGCAGACGGCCCGGTATGTGGATGGTATTTACGTTCCCCGAGGTGTTACGCGCGCGTGTGTGTGCACCTTTAGAAATACACCGGCAGAAAACGCGTACGGTACAACCAACCCAAATGGTTTTGTCATCTGTTAATTACACTCATTAATTTAATTATTCAATTCTCAACTAAATGGTAAATTCGTGCGATTCTTTTAAACGTATGATTTCTTTCTTTTCTAATAGATAATTTTTATTTAAGCTTTCTACTCATACAATTTTTTTGAGTTGTATCATGACTAGTTTCGGGAAGAGCAGTCTGTTTCTGGGTTTCCTATTGATGATATGGTCGAGCTTGCAGAATGAACCCTACCCACTGACCTTGTTGACTAGATCCGTTTCTCTGGCGTCGTGGCTGGTCCGATGTTATTGTTCCTCTTGTCTCCGGGTAGTTTTCCGACCGACCTAAGTGCGTACCCCGTACTTATCGAACGATGTACTGACAGCAATTGGTCTCCGCTACCCACTCCGTCTCCGTCGTCGTCAATCTACGAAAAGCGGCAACATTCACACAACATAAAATGAACAATACCAATCAATAAGAAATCCCAGGGGTGTACAGGTGTAAATTGAACAAAAAATAAATACAGTTGGCTATTGGAGCGGTGGAGCACACAAGGGTGGGAGTGGCTCTATTGTTTCTAAGAAACATTGATAATAGCGGCGAAGGATTTAAAAATGCGATATTGTTAATTTATGTTTTCTGTGAATTAATTTTTTTCTCTATTTCTATCGTTTCGAGGTTTTTCATTATTATTCTCCTATAGGTATCGAGTATGGAGTAATTTTAGATTGTGGCTATCGAAAGAAAGATCGGTATCAATGATATGGTTAAAAAATTCGGAGAAATTACTATTTCGTGTGTGTAGTACAAAGTGAGAATAAAAATTATATATTTAAAACTAATTGAAATGTTGCACCAAGAAATAACTGCCAAATCAATAAATGTTATCTTTTCTCAATCGTTAATAAATTAATAAATAATGTGGCAGTAAGCATTAGCAGGTAACTAGTACGATGTTAAGAGTGTTGTGGGGTGGTCATGGTGCCTATGTTTTTCGCAGAATACTAGAGAGTAATTATGCAAAATTTGGTTAAAATCAATCAAACATGTATAAAAAACAGACAGACATGCATTAAAGTATTATATATAGGTAATACAGTGGTACCTCGGCATGCGTCGTTAGTCCGTTCCAGATCTTTGGACACGTACCAAACAGAACGAATTTTTCCCATACATGAAAAATGATTGATCCGTTCCCATGGTAAAAACATTCTGTTGATGGGGTTGTATAAAATATATTAAATACTGTTTAATACTAAAATATATAAATATAAAAGCGATTAAATAAAATAAATAAAAATGTAACATCTTCAATATTAGCAAAATTACTTTGCGGCCACATATTATATAAATAATAAGATAAAACAACTATTTATTGATAAATCAATATGTTTCGATACCGATGGTACTTCTTCAGGAAACAATGTATATACTAAAATTAAAAATACAAGCATAGATAAAAACAAAAGTATAAGTGAGTAAAGCTGGCCCCCTGACCAAAGAACGGCAACGACTACAGATTGGCTATAGATACAATAATAGCTGTGACTGAAATGTACTATTTATATATTGTTTATATGTATATTATTTTGTTACTTAAATGTGTTCTATTATATGGATAAAAAACATGAATAATATTTAGTGAAGAGGGTGGGAGTTTACGGAGATCGCGACCCTTAGTCATGAAGGACCACAGTGGATGCTGTTTTGCACGCGAATTAGAAAAACGCATCCAGTTTTCCCGTACCTTTAACGATCTTCATTGTCCGTGGATGCGGGCCATCAGAAACGTAATCTCAGAGATTGTCTCAAGTCGAAATGTCCATATTTGTTTTATATTATAAAGATAATTATAATAATCTCGTGCCGCGCTGTCGCCTCAATTTATAACCTGCTAAACTCAGCGATCATTAGTAGAACTGTACGTCGCTTGACTTGCACCCTGCGCCCCCACCCCTGCGCTTCTACCTCGCCCCGCTGTGTGCACATAAATAGTTCACCGACCCCGTTGCGTAAGGCAACCGCCCCACCATTCAGGAATCAACCCCCGGGTGGGGGGGCTGCCGAGTTGCCTTCCATGTGGGAACTTGTGGGAATATCAGGAAATTATACATCAAGCAACATCTAATTTCAGGAAAGCAACATCTTATTTCTTATTATTCCCACCTTCGTGTCAGTGTTGACATACAGTGAGCTCGTTATGCTGGGTCTCTTCAGCAACAACAACGAGGAATTGGAAGAATCGTTTGTGCATTGGTGCAGATAGGGCTCGCTGTGGAGATGCTTTTGCAGGGTTGAGGCATCCTCGGGTCACGCAACGTCTATGTGATAGCTTGTCGCTATTGTGGACTACCCAGGTCTCCGCTGCACCCGTGAAGTTTGGAAAGACAAGAATGTGAACCGACATAATTATAGTCGCTAGCTTCATGTCACTGTCTTTCCATATTGTCTACAGTTAGTTTACAGCAACTTCAGCTAGATGTAAGTGTCTTCGAATTTCTTAATTAATGACATTAAATTCATGTTCAGCTTGGTCTACCTGGAGTGTCCCGAACAGCGCGTGAACAAAGGGTTCAATTATATGAACTACTCTCGTCCAGGGTTCGTTCTTTCGCAGTTCACAGTACACGCAGCGTGCGACGCCAACACCTCATCTCATGTTTCTACTCCATAGAGAGCTATGGAAGTTATTTTAGGTTAATGGCCATCATTTAAACGGTCTAAAATGTTTTCTGTTGGTAAATATAGTCAGTTGAGCCGCCACTCACGATCAGCAAGTAGAATAAGATGGATCAGTAAATAATGTCATATTAGCCAGCTCTAAAGTTATCCTATCCTAACCTAATCTGTTGAGCCTGATATATTTTCACTGCCGACAAAAACATAGTTTAATGGCTGTTTTTCTTGCTAAACCAATATTTAAATGGTAAATCATTTAAATACTTCTCTTTTTTATTAAACTATCGATATTAATTGACTTGCCGACCCGACCCGACAATCCTGCCCGACCGCTAGTGCTTTTGGCGCTAAACCAACCATTATAAGAAATATATTTTACTTTTAAAATTAGCAATATTAACTTTGTGGTTAAAATTCATATTTTTATTTATTATATTTATTTTATTAACCAAAATTTCCTAAAAATTTGTATTAAGCAACAATTTGAGTTAGGTACTAAATTTATTTTTTAAATAATTGTTGTTTTTTTAAAAATAGATTCTGGTGAAGAAACAATGATATATGTTTTTAGTTAGTTATGACATCCTGAAGAAGAAAATAGTATTTTTCGAAACCGGTAGATGTATTTAAACTCAATTCAGTGGTTAATAAAACAAAGATAATAAATAAAAAAATATAAATATATTTTAATAATTTTTATTTTTCTCGTCGTAAAGAACGAAGAAAGAAGTGAAGAACGTAAAGTTGATCTTAGCCCAGTGAGTAAGATTAAGAAAGGATTACTTAGGTGGTTGGGTCATATGAAACAGATGAATGAGTAGAAAATAGTAAGAAAGATATATAAATGCAAATTAAATGTATCGATTATAAAGATATATAGATAAAATGGAAAGGACATATTACTAATCTCACAAACAAAACAAGGAAAACTGCCTACATATTTTTTAGACTCGGAAACATCTTATCACTTACAGATCTGAAAATAATATATTACGCGTTTGTACAGTCACATTTGCAATACGGTATTATTGGATGGGGAGGTGCATATAAAACTTCAATGTCACAATTAGAAATCACTCAAAAAATGATAATAAAAATTATTCTAAAAAAATAAGACTATCCAAATCTACAACTTTTCACAGATTTTAAAGTGCCAAAAATAGTACACATATACAAAAAAAATTCAAATTTTCAAAATTAAAAATCAATTAAATTTTAGAAGCGAATTCCGATCTACAAGATATAGAGATCTAATTTATATCCCAAAACTAAAATATACCGCAACTCAAAATCAATATATTTATCAAGGCATCAAATTTTCTAACAATCTCCCCATCACAATTAGAAAAATTACGGACTATCATAAATTTGTATCTGAAGTAAAAAAAATATGTACACAGACTAACTGAAACATTAATTAACTCGAATATACTCCTTCTCTATACACGAGTCCTACTCTCATAGAGAAGAAACAAATGTTAAAATACTAAATTAATGTATTAATTATAAATATATACATATAAAATCAATTTTGTCGAAAAATATTGTTTTAGCGTCACCGGGATTCGAACCTGGATCTTCATTTCCAATCCGGGGAAGTGAAGTTCGAATCCCGGTGACGCTAAAACAATATTTTTCGACAAAATTGATTTTATATGTATATATTTATAATTAATACATTAATTTAGTATTTAAAATATCACAGAGCTATGTTCTGAATAATTACAACTTCACAATAAGAATGTGTTTTCCTTAATAAATGTTAAAATATATATATACATTTCTATGAGAGTAAGACTCGTGTATAGAGAAGGAGTATATACGAGTTAATTTATGTTCCAGTTAGTCTGTGTACATATTTTTTTTACTTCAGATTCAAATTTATGATAGTCCGTAATTTTTCTAATTGTGATGGGGAGATTGTTAGAAAATTTGATGCCTTGATAAATATATTGATTTTGAGTTGCGGTATATCAGTGGATATATATATATAATCAAAAAAAAATCTATTTATCCAAAAAATATTTTTATTGCTACCGGATAAGAAACTATTTTTTCGATTGATTTTATCTGTATATCTTTCTAATTAGTATATTTAATTTGTAACAATATATAACAGATCTATGTTCTAAAAAATTTTAACTCCCAATAAGAACGTGTTCTCTTTAAAAAAAAAATTAAAAAAAAAAGATATATGACACAAGTGTTGACGGCACCAAAAATAGACGTAGACTTGGCACCACCAGGTAAACCAGGTGGTCCAACTAGAAGACTCAATAATGAAGAATTGTGTATCAGGACAGAAGGGTGCGGCGCTCTATCTCGTGCTATTGAAATTTGTTGTCCTTGGTCCAATATAAACATAATTAATGACTTCTTGAAATGTTATATTCGTATTTAAAGTGTACGTGAAAAATTACTGTGCTTTTCTAAAGAACTTTAGGTAGGTAATAGATTTAATATTTCATAAAATACATTTTTAAAAACATTACAATAACATGACGCATACGATTTTAGTTAGTTGATTTGACATTTGATATTTATGCAATATCTAACTATCAATAATATCCCAGGTTAAGAGGACAATGTACCAGTCTGAAGATGGCCGTGACAGGCTGAAACCGGCAATAGTCATTAAATAATAAATATTGTTTTAATAAATCATTTAAATGGAATTTCACCACGAATTAACGGTATCAAAATTAGAAATAATATTTACCTGCAATTCGAAAATTAAATTCAGCCCTACTCGCTACTTTATCGAAAATCGGTAATGCACAATTGGTTACCTTGTGTTTGTTAGTTAAGATTCTCGCCTATTGATTCAGTAGATTCCATTTAAAAAAATAGAAATATGTTACTCCACTCTAGATGTGCATTACTGATTGAGGCCGTTACGTGTCAATACTGACATGAACGAATAAAGAAGAAGAAGATAAGTGATTCCCCCTTTCAGCGCTGCATTATAGAATCAAAACTATCAAACCAACGTTGAGTGATTCTCAAACCCCTCTAAAGAATTTAATGAAGGTATATTCGATGGAATCCAAGAGCAGTCTTGACGACATTTTCTGTGATTATTTTCTCACACCATTAGACTACCTTTTGCTTCCAGCGACACCTACCCTCAAAGAGAGTCGGGCCGTCAAATCATCCCTCGAATCGTCATTAGAAGGCGATATTTTCTAAGGGGATGCGACGGAGAGTAATTAGATAAATCTGAGTGAGGGTATCGCCCGCTCCGGCTCCAGCCGGCTTCCTGCAGCCGAGCTGGTGACCGGGTCTGAATAGCTGGAGTACCGCACGCATATGCGTAGTGCGCGCGTGGGGATGAGCTCGCAAACAACCAAGGTGCAGTCAATTTTAACACGGAATATGTTTTTTTGTAGGCTCCGCGCGAAAATTACATCATAAACCGCGTTAACCTTTTAAATGGCACGAGCGCGTTAACACGCCAAACTTTAGACATCACGGTGAGCCAAGCCATATTTTAAAATAATTTTGTCATCTGTGAACGACAGGTCCCAGCTTTTGATAGATAAATCAAGACCCTTAATGCCTAGTCTTGTCATCCATTCTAAATAAAGTTGGCAGTTAAAAGAAGGCTTGATGGTGGAGGAGTAATCTTATAGCCGTGTCTGCGAATGAGATGTGGATTTTGTTCCCATGACAACTCTCCGGTTTCGTAGTCCCGCGTACCCACCGTGTCTCAGAAATTCGCCATCTTGCGTCTAACTTCACGGTCGTCATGCATCATATATCATTGTTAGTTGTTTGACCTTTGATCAGTTAAAACGGAATAATTTAACTACAAATATTAATGTAAATATTTAATAATTTTAAATAAAATAATGTTTTAGTTTTAAACCAGTTTATTTTAAAAGTGAACTAGTTTCAGTTAGACCCAACCTTCTAGACTAATCTAAGTACAGATATTTAAATACGAAGTAAAGAAGAGAGAGCGACAGTATATCAGAGTTGGACTACACTGGAACAACTTTAATATCGGAAAATTGGATAGATTTACTTGGTTATCTAGTAATCAATTTATTAATTTCTAATGCTTCTAAATTGTTATTCCATTTATATGTAGTACTCGTTCCCCTCTTATTAAAAGTTTGCATATCGAATGTCGTGTACACTGGTTTGAACTTTTCTCTCTCTACCAATCTCAAGTTGATTTCCGAGTTTATCCGCGGATCAAAATCTCATCACGGGCACGCGGAATTGAGATGTATCTCATCTAAACCTCTGAGATTCTCTCATCATGCCTTCCTCTGTAGACACTGGTCTTTATGAAAAAAATCCCAAAGTATTTTAATGTTACAAAGTAAAATTGAAGGGATATTCATAAATTTCAATGAAGTGTCAAATTCCTTTGAAAGTGTATAAAAGGTACGTATTTTGCAAAATAGTAAATAATAAATAAAGAAATCTAGTCATATATTGGAACATCGCAAATCGCAACTCTGCTGTATAAATAGTAAATAAAGAAATCTAGTCATATATTGGAACATCGCAAATGGCAATTCTGCTGTATAAATAGTAAATAAAGAAATCTAGTCATATATTGGAACATCGCAAATCGCAATTCTGCTGTATAAATAGTAAATAAAGAAATCTAGTCATATATTGGAACATCGCAAATGGCAATTCTGCTGTATAAATAGTAAATAAAGAAATCTAGTCATATATTGGAACATCGCAAATCGCAACTCTGCTGTATAAATAGTAAATAAAGAAATCTAGTCATATATTGGAACATGGCAAATGGCAATTCTGCTGTATAAATAGTAAATAAAGAAATCTAGTCATATATTGGAATATCGCAAATGGCAATTCTGCTGTATAAATAGTAAATAAAGAAATCTAGTCATATATTGGAATATCGCAAATGGCAATTCTGCTGTATAAATAGTAAATAAAGAAATCTATTCATATATTGGAACATCGCAAATCGCAACTCTGCTGTATAAATAGTAAATAAAGAAATCTAGTCATATATTGGAACATCGCAAATCACAACTCTGCTGTATAAATAGTAAATAAAGAAATCTAGTCATATATTGGAACATCGCAAATCGCAACTCTGCTGTATAAATAGTAAATAAAGAAATCTAGTCATATATTGGAACATCGCAAATGGCAATTCTGCTGTATAAATAGTAAATAAAGAAATCTAGTCATATATTGGAACATCGCAAATGGCAATTCTGCTGTATAAATAGTAAATAAAGAAATCTAGTCATATATTGGAACATCGCAAATCGCAACTCTGCTGTATAAATAGTAAATAAAGAAATCTAGTCATATATTGGAACATCGCAAATGGCAATTCTGCTGTATAAATAGTAAATAAAGAAATCTAGTCATATATTGGAACATCGCAAATCGCAACTCTGCTGTTATGTGAATTAAATGTTATGTACATACCATGACGATCAAAATTAAAACCTAAAGTTATTTCTCTTGATGTTGAATATTAAAAAATGTTTTTGGTATAAGTTTGTGATGTTTCATTAAAATGGAAGACGATCCATTTCAGAAAACGCGACGCTCAGGTAGAGAAAGTCAACAAAAATAGGTGCAAACGCAAATTAGACATTTAGTTGATCTTCATTACCAGGCCAGATACATGAAAAAATTGAAACATTGCAATACTGTTTAATTTTAATTCATGTGAATTAAAAATAATAATTGTTTTATATTGTATGTAGGCACCTAGGTAATAATTATAATTATTTCGTTATGATTGGTTTTCAAAATTAAAGCAAATTTCAATCGTTTAAAATTTTGTGTCGTCTTATAAGTCTTCGCGGTTTTTTTTGAAATGCTATTTTTTTTTTCCGACAAAAGTTACATTCGGTAGCATTTTTTCTGTTCTAATACGTCAGGATCACCGTTTTCCTGTACTTAATAGTTTTTCTTAATTTTTGGGCTTGATTGAGAAAAATGAACAATTTTGACATATATTTCTTTTCGCCTTTAATCAAGGTTCAAATGCTCTCAACTGGAAAATTTTGCCCTACTGTCCCGACCTCTCTCCGTCAGAATATCACAATTTTCGGTCATTCGCCAATCAAATACGTGGAGTTATGTTCAACAACGACGATGACCTCAGAAATATAAATATATATAAATATCAGACCGGCAGATTTGTATAGAAAAGGCACTGACAAATTGCTTGAAATATTGAATCAAGTCCTCAACGATGATGGAGAATACACCATTGATTGAAATATTATAATTTTTGTTTAAAAATTGAATTTTATAATACATAATTAAACAAAACTGTTAAAAAAAATTTCATTTTTGTACGTATCATTTTGATTTGTCATAATATATTATATATATCTGTTAGCAATATCTATTATTTTATTTTTTCTAACTTAAGGCAGTTGTCTTCTGATCGTATTAATTTATTATCAGTCAAACATAACTCTTTTTGATGTAAAATTATCATTCAATGTTTTTTATACATATTTGTAATTCTCTTTTTATTCCAAATAACACCACAACAACACGAAAAAAAAAAACTGGCTACTTTAACACAGAATTCAGTCTAGTAAAATAGCCAGGACAACGCTGTATATATTAGAGATGGAGTCTACTCCATCCCACACAATAAACTACGAGTATTTAATTGCAATATAATTGTATCTGATGTTTATCATGTTATATTATAATATATTCATATCTGTTACAACAAAAATATGTACGCCAATATAGACTGAATAAATGGTTTGACCAGTCTACTGTAGAGCTGCACCGGGCCGCAGTGAACAGCGTGATAATAGTCAACGTCTGTTGAACGTATAGAGAACGAGAAAAATAGAGAAGACATTCCTGCCATCTATTTGTTTATATTAATCTATATATTTAGAATACCCACTGCATTTTTATATCTATTTTTATTTCTGTCGAATCTTTATCTTAAATAACACCACAACAGCACGAAAAAAACTGGCTACTTTAACACAGACTTCAGTCTAGCAAAGTAGCCAGGAAAACGCTGTATATATCAGAGGTGAAGTCTACTCCATCCCACACAATAGACTATGTATTATATATTTTTATTATGTATCCACCTCTGTTAGTACAAAAATATGGATGTCAAAATATATATAAATAAATAAATAAATGTCGGTGTTTGTTGCAAAATCGGTATCATTATCACTTGTTTTTGATTCTCCTTATTTAATTTACATGAGACGGGTTTTGTTTTGTGATAGCATTATCAATTTAACAATTTAACTCAACAACTTGTATTTATATCAATGTTAAACTTTAGTGAAGGACAGCTATATCATTTTATTTGCATGAAAAGAAACGTCATTATTCATTGGAATTTTGTGGCTTTATATCAATTGTAACACGATTCTAATTATTCTAAATAATAATTCTATTCACATGAATGATAATATGTACAAAAGGATAACTATATAATTTTATATCGTAAGATAATAATGGAAGCGAGACGTATTTGGAATTAATTTTTGGAAAGCTCCAGAATGTCCTTCACCATACATTAACATTGATATAAATACAATTAGTTGTGTTAAATTGTTAGATTGATAATGCCCTTACAGGGCGAAACGCTTCTTAAGCTAATTAAACGAGTAAAATAAAAAAAGATGTTTTATTGAAGACTTTCGTTTAAAAAATAAAAATACTTATTGGACAACTCAAAACATCCTGTAATTATTATTATTATGATTTCACAAATCGTTTTTTGCAAGTTTAGTCGACGCTGTCCACGCATGTTAATATGCATCTTAAATGCGCCGACACCGTGCCGGAGACAGCGGCCGCACTGCACCCCGCGGACCGCCGACACAGTGTTGGTGTGATATTTCGCACCCTACCACTTTTAATCACTACCCCATTTTTATATTTCTCCACTCGCTACGCATGATCCTTTATAACTACGCTAACAATAATCTGCCACCCCGTAACGCCGGGGCTCAGGACGATAGCGGGGGATGGCAGCAACCTCGCGCGAAGGACTGTCATATTTGAACATCATGGTCCGTCAATCGTCTGCTTACACGTGAATTGTCTCCGTATTCCCACATCAATCCCTTTAATTCACAGCCAAAAAGGTGTTTATTTTTTTAGAACCATTTACTGTCCTCGGTTATTCAAATTTATTCAAAAAGCAATAATAATATAGAAAGAAATTAACTATAAATATTTTAAATTTAGTACTCAATGATACTCTACTAAATAATTAATATTTAACTGGATATTCCCTCAATGCTCTCATAAACAGACAAATATCCTTGTTCGACCATTGAGATCCCCATCCCTATTTTACATTGAGTTTTATAATACCAATCTAGGCTATATCTCTTCCTGACCTAGAATACTCAATTTCTACAACGAGATCTCATCCACTAATATTAACATTGACATATTCTTCGCGATATAGGTTCAATATATTACTTACTTAAAAACGCGCCTACCGTAAACTAACGCTCTTACGCCAAGCACTATCGCATATCACGTGATTAGACTTCGTTAATCTTGAAACCACGCGCTTGTGTACTTTTGTTCGGTAGTTTTAAATATATTGTACAAGGTGAAGTATCTGGCGTTACCCGGGCTTTACGCAGAATGAAGAGGCTTTATTTAAGGGGAAGGGTGTATTTTTTTTATTCTACGTTGTTAAATTTATTAGAAAATGTTTTAGACTTGAGCCGGTATGATCCAGCGCCTGCTGAATAGTGGGGATTCCATGTGCCTCGCAGGCACTCATTGCCACATAGGAAAAGTGTTAGAAAAGTGCCCCCGACGAGAAAGCACCAACGATGGAACGTGTTAATTAACACATCTCCTATTTGCAAATATGTTAAATCAATTTTTTCTGCTTTTTCTTTGTCCACATCGCGGGATTGTGATACATCGAAAAGTATTCATATTGTACAACGTAGAAAAAGATCGCGGCCGAGATGTGCGTAATAGTTGATTTTCAGTACATCAAATAAAATATCTGACAGACGCCAGAATTGTTATCGATCGAATATAAATAAATGTCCAGATTCGTAGCAAATTCGAAAGGAAACTTTGTAGGCAAAAATGAAAGGAAACTTTGTAGGCAAAAATGTAAGGAAACTGATACAATACAATTTCCGAATTAATTTGATATGTAACCTTTTGATTATGAATTTACAATACGTTCGTTACACAGACCACCAAATATATAGACATGAATTAACGCAAATTCTTTGTCCAAATATTTTCATTTTAGTGTAACCCACGTGATCGCTTTGGTACCACTTACGCATTCAAAGAGCTCCGCGACTTTTAAAAAAAAATTAACTTGATTAGAACGAAAATTCAAACGCTGACAATATAATGTGCATTAATGTAAAAAATACATCTTGTTTACACAACGATTTAATTTTCTAAGAGTAAATACTTTTACTGTTGTATAAATGTGTCTTAATCTATCGGATTTATGTTTAAACCAAGAATGTGACTCCAATATATGCACTTCGTATCATGTTTCATATTCATTTGCTAGTCTATGGTTCGTTACAATTTTTCAATTCCATTTTTTTCTTTTTCTATTGCGTGAGTCGACTTACACGGAATGTGGTTTGCAATGAGTTGTGTGGAACGAAAACTATATCAGCGGTATAAATTATTTATTTTCACATACTGCAAGATATTAATCAAAATGTACTGACACCTGTATATAACAGAATTACAATTTAATTATACTAAAATATTGACACAACGAACTATTAAGGGATTATCAAGAAGACAATTTGTAATTGAGATCTTTTTGTATGTAGCAGTAGACACCGAGGGCCTCCCTTACCGCAATGTGGACAATGTATCTACTACGGTTACGGATAATTAAGGCCAGGATGATTGGCATCGTTCTATATTTATTTACTTTTACTGGAAAATATTTATTTGTCGATAAAGTTTAAATATTTTAATTATTATTATTGAATCCAAAATAGCGAACGGGAGTTGTAACTGAAATTGAGAATGAAGATCGATGCCGAGCCGTGGTTACTCTCGCTTCTCCCCTAACATTTGGGCAGCCCGGATTCATCATCAATGGAATCCACATTATCCACATTTTGTTTAGTCAGTATGTGGATGTGGATCGAGAGGCTCCCGAGTCGCGCTCTACCCGGGGGCTGCCGACCCTGGCTGCGTGTCCGGGCGCGGACAAAGCGGACAGACGTGTGAAATTCTGCATCCAAAGTGCATATTTATTTGTTTTGTGCACTTGCAGTGGTGGACTGGAATAGCAGGCTGAAAATACTTTAATTACTCTTTCTTCCCTTGTTTACGATCGTGTGAAATTCGTCACCGTTTATTTTGAAAACATTTATTTCGTATAATTATATATGATGGCCTAACGCGGTCTTATACCAATGATAAACAAAGCCACTCGCGTAGGAAAGCTTAGTGAAAGCGGTTTAGATCATGTTCTTGTATCCTCAAGATTATAGGCAATCTCCATTATATTTGAAAGTGCTTTAACATACCACTGCGAAACATTTGACGAATCAAATCTCGTAAGCTTAGAAAGAAAATAAAAATGAGTGATCCAGAAGAAGATATTAGGTTAGAAAAGTGAGAACCGCTAATGGATACAACTGACCCTAATCTAATAAAGCTTCCGATATGTTTCAATTTAAACCTCGCGACCGAGGGTCGCCATCTCCATGATTTCCCGCTCTCTTGCCTGTGTTCCTCTTAGGACTGTCACCAGAGAAGTGTCCGTCGCCAGCACCACTCGGTCGGTCCAATGGGTGAGGGAGCTTCCTCTTCCTCACAGTCCTTCGACGTGGTCCATCACAACAAGCTTCTCCGAGCTATCTTCCCTTCTCGAAAGATGCCCAAAAAATTGAAGAATTCGTCTCAGGCTGCAGGTTGAGAGTCTGTCCTTGACGTTCAGCTCCCGTAGAATGGAGACATTAATGGTTTTTTTCAATATGTAACTCCAGCACCACATCTCAAAGGTATCAATCCGTCACATCTCCGTTGCTTTCAAGGTTCATGATTACACACCATATCAAAATATGAAAGGTAAAGTATAATTAAATTAATTAAAAAGTAATACATAAAATATAATAAAAATAAACTTTGCTCTTTTAACAGATGAGAGTCTAGCAAGTCTCATTGAGAGATCATCGTGGACTTGGGCCATAAGAGTCAGTTAAGGTACATATGTACTGGATTCATCATTCTAATTCACGCGTAAAACCTACGGGTTGATGACTCATAAATCACTTCGCGCTGAACTCTGCACTGTCCATTAAGGTCCGTGTCCACGGAAGGAGACAATCTCAAATATTTAGTTGAGATAGAGTGATGTGATTTTGTTCTGTAGATAATCTCGGAGATCAGCTTGAGATTGGTAGAAAGAGACAAAAACTTAAATAATTGTGCACGACGTACGTTCTGATTTGATTTGCATATAAATGTCACGTAAAACTACCATAGATACCTACAAATATCTATTCTGAAAGAGAGATAATATTAAAAATGAACAGAAGGGGTTAAATTACAAACATTTCTTGCGTTTTAACTGGTAGTGGGGAGATTTAAAATCATATTTTCGTAGAAAGCGATCACTTTGTGATTTGACACATTACATTACATTACATAAAACACAATCACTTTGTACAAAACCACGAATTTTATTAAACGCCAACTGGTTTCGCTGAGCTCAAGTTTCGTCAAGGCGTATTTAAAACTAACAATACATACAAAAATAGTGGACTTATATATATATAAAGAGGGAGACAGAATATAAAATTACACGCGGGAGAGAGATTGATTCAAAATCATATAAATGATGAACATGACGGCAAATGACATTAGATGCGATGACACACGAACGTAAAGTAAAGCGTGAGACGGCGAATCTCTGTATGTACGTGGTGAATACGGAAGCCGAGGATTGTCTCCAGGCATCTTGCAGATTGTAGGTTTGAGAAGTTTATTGAGAAACATGGACATACAATTTTTACATATTCTCATACAAATATACAATATATTTATACTTATTAATAAACAAAAATGGTGAACAAGCTTCATAATGTAAGAGATGTTCACTGTCTCCTTAACTAGACCGAAGTCTGTACTAAAGGAGACAGGTTCATCCGTTGTCTATGATAAAAATATGAAAACCATTATTAATAATATTAGGAATGAAGAAAACAGGGTTATAAAGAATTCTAGTAACATAATAAATAAGTGAAATAGTATCGCTATCCCATCATTGAAAACTATGCAAAACAGAAAAATGAATATAAAGAAATGATGTCCTGTTCATGTGATCATTTCTATGAATCTTTGCTCAGTTTCCTTTTTGCCAACACCCAATAACCAGCTCCTGAGATGGTGTTTCAGTTTGTCCATAGAGAATTGTTTCATACTGCTCGGCAAAATGTTATGGGCTTTGGGGGCCAGAAATGTATGGAAGTTTTGACCAAAGCTTGATTTCATTTTAGGCTTCACGGTGATTCTATTCTTTTTTGCTCTCGTAATATAATTATGAGATGGATGAAGCTCTTTGTTGGAATGAAAATAAAGTATCAGCCTTTTTATATAGAGTTCTCGAATATCAAGAAGCTGACATTCCTCAAACAGTGAGTCAGAGGGAAACCTACATGGTTTTCTGTAGACGATTCTGAAAATGGATTTTTGTGTGATTACTAATTGGTTAAGGGCAGTTTTCCCAGATACGAGTCCAAATAAAATCGCCCGAATACGGCCCTGCGTATTATCATGAAAAATTCTCTCGCCTTTTTATCAACGAATCATAATGGTGTGTGCACACGCACAATGGCCGCTGCGCACCGAACACTTTTTATGTATTTATTATTATTTGAAAATAATCTATCCGGGAAAGTGTGAATGGCGCTTTTGTTTCGGCGACCATTCAATCCGCCCGAGGGCTCGTTCACACCTCGGCGTTTCTTTGTGCCGAGTAATAAACAATTACACCGGGGCTCAGGTCTCGGGATGGTGCTGAAGCTGGAGCTGAATGCGGGGAGCAGGTAAGATGATACGGTCTTATTTAGAGTGCACCGCTCGGTGCGTTTAATTGCATTCTTCTTAATGTGATCTCTACAAGAGCGAGCGTATATTTGTTAAATGGAATGAACCACCGGCAAGATTGCTTTTTCCGCTCTGGTAACTTAAGTGAAAGTGTTTTCAATTTTTTGTAAAACCATCCCCATAAATTGGCCGCCCCCTAAATCTGCCGCCCGCGTGCCACACACGTTAGGGGCGGTATTTTGTTAGGCCGGAATTTTGAAACTTACCGAAGACTTACAAAATACCTTCTGGACACTAGAGTTGACTACAAATTATGGTTTTATTAGGAAATAGCTATAATGTTATTTATTGGATTGTTTAAACCTGTTGTAAATCCTGCGCTGATAGAATCTAATGAACGAATTGTGCGTACCTAATTCAAATTGTTACTTAATACAAATTTTCTCGAATAATTTTTAGGAAAGAATTTTAGAATAAATTCATTATTATTGTTTTTGAAAAATAGATTCTGGTAAAGAAACAATAATATATGGTTTTAGTTAGCATTGACATCCTGAAGAAGAAAATGGTATTTTTCGAAACCGGTAGATGTATTTAAACTCAATAAGTGGTTAATAAAACAATGTTTAACAAATAAAAATAATATATCAAATAAGCATAAATCTCAACCCGATTTGACCAGTTTTCTTTTAATACAAATCGAATTAATCAACTAGAAAACAAAAATAAATGATTGAACTCAGCAAATAACTTCCTCGCCTGCGCCCCTGGGAGTAGGCGAGGAAGGCAGGCTCGAGGGCTCATTGGCGGTGGAATACAAGCATTAGATCTAACGTTAGAGTGTAAACAATACACATTTACATGGATAGGTTAGGGGTATATTAAACATTGTAGGGACGCTATCCTAAAATAACGTCACTGAAAGGTTGTGCAAATCTCATCAAATATCACAGAACGTCTGAGATTAACTAATTATAAAAATTTAATAGCCGAGGCTTAAATGGGACTAATCTTGGTTGGAAATTTGACAGCCGACTTTGACCTCTCAACGTCCTCTGAACACACGCGTCACCGATCACGTGTTAATATTTACCCCTCTCCACCCCCGCCGTTGACACAATGCTCCGCTAGACAAAGCATCCCGACGTCTTCCTCCCCTAATCTCCATTCAACCGGTGAGATTTACGCCCTTTGTGCGCGGGGCCCAACGCCCCCGAGGTCCCTTTATGAGCGACGCCACGCGGCCATTGCTTACGCCTTCGCGACGAGCGTATCGGAGAAAAGTGAAAAACGTTTAAGGTAAGGCGTTCGAGGAGACACTTTTATCTCGAGTTACTCTAGATGTATTCCAATGGCTCGTGTTCACGAAATGAGACAAGTCATAGTTAAAGATGAGGAAGCGCAATATAATTATGGATTAAATAATCAGGAGAACACATTGATAATTCTGGCGTCTGATTACTCATCAGATTACTCAAAGGTATTTGAGATTCTGTAAAAATAAGGTAGATGGCTCTTTCAAATAATGGAACGACTAAATGTATTAATATCAAAAAGGTAACATATAGGTTCGAAAATTTGTCGCTGTAGCATAGTTGGATTATGCACCTTCCCCAGTTAGGAAAGAGATCCAGGTTAGAATCCCGGTGGCGTAACAACAATATTTTTCGATAAAATTGATTTTATATGTATACCTTTCTAATTAATATATTTAATTCATATTTAAGATAAGACACTAAAAATGATTGTCTCGTCTTTTAAAGGGGTTAATGACGCCTTCTACATATTTGTATAGTTAAAAGTTTTGTTTTGTTGTATGTCTACTTATTATATGTCAAGCGAAACGAGTTTGCATTTTTTGGGATATTATTACCAATATTAAATGAAATGTTGGAGTAAATTTATTTCTATTATGAGTTTCGGCTATGGTAATTTGTAAAGCTAGTTATTTAAATATATGTTTTTTAGCGCTGTTAATGAAATATTTTAAGTCCGTTGTCCGAATGAGAAATCGTAGATAATATTTTAAGCAAAATTGAAAACAGAGTACGGTACGGACCATTAAAAGAATTCTTAATTAAATTCATACAATTGTTCTCAAAAAATATAACACAAGATTGTGTATATTGCACGCCACTGATAATATGCGATGCCGTCTCTATCCAGACATCGTTCAGTAGGTGCAAAAACATGGCTGGCTGCCTGAAATTTAGTGAAAATTAAAATAATAATATTCCTTCTGTTCACGATCTGTCACTACAGTGCGCTGTTCATTTTCAGTGGTGTAGCTAAGCCAATGCAACCAACACGATAGGGACTCAAAAGGTCCGCGCCCTACGATACTCTAACGAGTGCCGATATATTTCATAGCAGTTCTGGCTCCACGAAATGGGGAGAAATTAAGTCCAAGAATTAAAAAAAATCCAAACTTGAGATTAAAACTGCTACAACAGTACTTATACATTACATTTTTTACTTTTCTTTATATTATTTAACTTAAATTTGCTGTAACTATAAATGGTGATCGCTATCGTCACATGTTGGAAAGCTTCTGGTCGATTGGGTCTGCAACATATGTGGTTTAAACAGGACGGTGCCACGCCACACACAGCCCGAGATAATAATTCATTTGTTAGATCCACTTTTTACATGTATTATGTGCTTACGTTGATAAATAATGCCTAACGGTCTGACGTATACATTTAATATTCATTAAGTATACATTTTCACCTAGTTAATTACTATGAGTGTTGCGTCATACTTCTAATATCAGACAAATGTACCGAGGGTATGCATATAAAATTTGACAAAGTAAACACAACATATCAGTAAGAAAGTAAGACGTATGTTTGGGTACCCTGCCTGCTACACTAGTAATTGACTGTATTATAGCAGACAGGGTTCCTCCAGTATAACAGTAAGCAAAGTGCAATGGACAAAAGATACGCTTGAAATTTTGCGAGAAATTTTTCCCGGCCGCATAATGTCAAAAAATACGCTTGAAATTTTGCGCATAATGTCAAAAGATACGCTTGAAATTTTGCCAGAAATTTTTCCCGGCCGCATAATGTCAAAAAATACGCTTGAAATTTTGCGCATAATGTCAAAAGATACGCTTGAAATTTTGCGAGAAATTTTTCCCGGCCGCATAATGTCAAAAAATACGCTTGAAATTTTGCGCATAATGTCAAAAGATACGCTTGAAATTTTGCGAGAAATTTTTCCCGGCCGCATAATGTCAAAAAATGGTGACTGGCCTCCTCGATCAGCTGATTTGACGGCTCCCGATTTTTTTATGTGGGGATACCACGAGGTATTTAATGTTCACTAGGTGTTTGTATATTTCAATTGCTTCTTTGACAGACGTGCGTGATGACTCTTGGGCTTTTCTAGGATTTTCGGTTCAAACGCAAAATGTTGGCTCGTATCCGTGCGGTGTTTAGCCAATGATGATTTTCTTGGATGGCCGAGTTTGCATGGCCGTTTATGTTCGTTAACCCAGTTTGTCCCACGTATACTTTCTCGCAGTCTTGACAGCCGAGTCTACGAACACCATCCGTTTCCGAGGGATCTCGATCCTTCGTTGATCTTAGCAGGTCCTTCACTTTGGCGTCTTTATATCTCGAAAACCGTCTTTATATCTCGTTTTTTGAGGATAATTGCTATACTGTCCGTGACATTTTGAACAAAAGGCAGGAAGGCGATAATTTGACCTCAGCTACTGTATGTTTTTCTGGGCGGTCAGACTTCGTTCTCGTGATGTGCTGTAACTGTCTCGCCTCTGGTAACCATTGCACTCCAGCGCTTCACACAGTGCTTGTCTCTCCTCCAGCAGATATTCTTCTTGGCAAATCTTGTTTAGTCTCGTTGCTAGTGTGTATAAATCATATTTTATATGCTGGATAGTGGTGGAATGGGCATGTAAGTATCAGTTGGTACGGGTCGGCTTTCTATAGACTTTATGCCCGAGACTTCCATCTGTGTTCTTAATTTTAGCATCAAGAAATGCGAGCTTGTTGTCATCCTTTACCTCCATGGTGAATTTCAGTTTCGTATGTAGCGTATTGAGGTGCTCTCGAAAGTTTCGCAATTTGTCTTCACCATGTGGCCAGATTGAAGACGCGTTGTCCACGGCTGTTTCCTCGAATTTCTCCATTACAAAATAAGTAATCACCAGAGAAAATGGTTTGTCCATCGCTACACCTTCCGCTTGTTGGTAAATATCTGCTTGAAAAGAAAAGTAATCGCATGTCATGCAATGTTGGAACAGTGCACAGATGTCTTCTTCGTAGATTTTTTCTAATTGCGTCGTCCACAGGCAAATTAGTGAAGAGAGAAACAACGTCAAAACTGACTAATATATCAAGACTTTCAATCTTCATTTATCTATATTATATATTCTTCAGGAAACAATGTATACTAAAATTAAAAATACAAGCAAATATAAAAAAAACTATACAAGTATAAGAGGTGGGTAACTAAATACGAACTACTATGAAAACAAATTTAAAAGGTGACTATTTGCATATAAGACGCCGCCACCAATATCGTCCTACTTTCACACCACAAGAGCTTAGTCTCATCCTGGAAAAATCTACAGGACGAAGAACTTATTTTACCTATTCTCTTTGAGCACCTAGGTCACTGCCCGAATCTATATGATGTCAAACGCTTATCAAATAACTGTAGCCAACATCAAGTATGTACTGTCTCTGTCGTCATATTCTACGTGATAATACAAAAGACGCTCTATCTTTAAGGTCGGATCAATTCACACGGAATCATCATCTTTTAAATAAAACTAATCTTAGATACGTAATTTAATTCTGGAAACTTTCATTATAAATTCATTTTTTGCAACCGTTTTCTTGTATAGAAAATTGATTTTGTTAACTATAGACTAAAAAAATAATTAAATTATAACGTATCTTCTTATTTACCATATTTAATAAAAAAAAATATTTTCCACGAGTGATGGGAGGTATTTATTTTTTTTTTTTTTTTTGAGAAAAGGTGAGTACATAATTCTGATAAAAGTAATCCACAAATCTGATGCTGTCGGTGGATGTATAAGACCCACATCTCACCCCTCAGAATATTGATGTGTTATATATTACGAGTACACATTTCTATTACACGTATTTAAAACTATATACATATGTATCGTACATATATATGTACGATACCATCATTGTACAAGTCAGCTTGTAAACAGTTGACATTTTAAAAAAAATGCCACAGTCGGCTGGTGTGGTGGTGTTGGCTGCCTCCCCCGAAGGCAGAGACGCGCCACCTTCTGAAAACACAACATATGATCGATTGTCTGTCAAACCATCCCCTAGTTAAAAGCCCCAAAAAAGCAAACAATTCTAAAAAAAATAGTGTGGTGATCGCACCCCAGCTTTCTGAAATATTTTTAATTGAAACATTATTATATTTAAATTTTAAAATATTATATAATATGTTCATACGGTGAGTATACCAGGTATACTTGTATAACTTATCGAAATAAATATCTAAACACCTACCACGAAATAATAGTATAGGAAATTTACTCATCAATTCTAAAGACAAAGATGATAAATTTAACAATTCTGGTGTCTATAAACTCAGTTGCGAGGATTGTGCTGCATTTTATATTGGGAAAACGGGTAGAAATTTTAATATAAGAGTAAAGGAGCATTTGAGATGTTTGAACAATAGTGGGTTTTCAGAATTTGCTAATCATTTTTTCATATCATGGTTTTGATAAAAAATTGGGATTGTCAATTTTGCACATAAACGGTGTTGGTCACAAATTAAATAATTTGGAATCGTTGGACATAAATAAAGCGTGTAAAACTAATCAAAAAATTATAAACAACCAACTAAATTTAACAAGAGTCCCATTCTAAAATTATTCGACTAAATTTGTATTAAGTAACAATTTGAGTTAGGTACTAGATTTATTTTTTAAATAATTGTTGTTTTTTTAAAAATAGATTCTGGTAAAGAAACAATAATATATGGTTTTAGTTAGTATTGACATCCTGAAGAAGAAAATGGTATTTTTCGAAACCGGTAGATGTATTTAAACTCAATTCAGTGATTAATAAAACAAAGATAATAAATAAAAATATGAATTTTAACCACAAAGTTTAATATTGCTAATTTTAAAAGTTATAATTTATTCTAATATTATAATAATTTATTATTCCATTAATAACATACTTATCTTAAATACCTTCGAGTAGTACACATCAGGTGAATTCAGCTTAAATCAATCAAGTTAATTAAATTTTGATAATCTTTGAAGCAACTTGTATATATACTGGACGTTTTTCAGGTTCGAATCAATCAAATTATTTTTTCGATAGATATATTTCGTCTGTATACCTTTCTCATTAGTTTAATTTGTATTAAAAAGTAGCACAGAAATGTGTTCTGCAACTTCACAATAATAATGTATTAAAACATTATAATATTCGTGAATGATTCGTAATATGAAATATTACATATTTCATTTAGAATTATTTCGCAAAAATTGTAGTTAAATTTCCAAGTACTGATTGCAGCCAGAGACGAATCCTTAAATTTTTTGGTAATCTTGCGAGAAGGGAAGATAGCTTGGAGAAGCTAGTTGCGATGGGCCACCTCGAAGGGGAAGATCCCCTACTCGTTGGAGCGATCAGCAATAGGCAATTCTCCGGTGACAGCACGGTAGAGGAGCATAGTCAAGAGGACGGGAGCTCATGGAGAATGCGATCGTCAGTCATGAGGGACCATAGTGGATGAACGGTTGACCATCACTGGTTAGAGGCCTAAAGTTGACCAATCTGTCTTCAAAATCACCGGCCGCTTTCCTTCCGGAGTATCCAAAAATATACATCTTAGTAATCGTTTTTATTCGATCCAATAATGTTACTCCCGCTACTCCCCTAAAATAACTAATTTCAGCAGCCTGGATTCTTCGTCTCACTCTCTCCGTAAAGACCTATATTTGGTGACTATATATTAAAATGTAGTTATTTTATTTAACTTTTAGAAATTTTCTGATTTTTCCTTTTAAACCACCCGCACAAGAAAGCAATAAAAAGCACCAAAAAATAAAATGTATGAAACGGGATACTCCGCAAACATAGTCCATTGATGGGTCGGCAATTATGATCTTGGGTTCCTTTCAAATTGGGCCTTCCATCGGGAAATGACAAATTTCTGAAATTCACACCGATAACTATTACCAATTTCTTTTTATCGTACCTGAGTTCAGAAAAACTAAAAGCAATATGTACATAAGAACCTATTACATTGTTGGATATATCGAAAAATAAGGCGAATAATCATCAAATATCTGAGAATGTCGTCAAATTAGATTTTTTTTAAATATTCACAATTTTATGTTTTATCTATGGCTTTATTCACCTCTGCGTTCAAAATCTGTCACTTTGTCGATGTGCTAATATCGGACGAACTCGAATATCATTAAAGTAGCGGGGTCTTTAATGATTCATTGTCGTGTATTGCAACTTTCGATGTATAAATGTGCCAGATGACTTTTGAAACAGTTGTGAAGAATCCGCCATTTTGAACTACCGATTTACGGTTTTTACTATTCGATATTGCAAGGTAAAATTAGTTTACTATTGAATGTGCTTTCTGGGAGATGAGTAAATACTTTTTCGCAAAAAAAAATTACAAATGTAACTTAGTTTATTATAGTAAAAATTTACCATAGATCAAACAATCCTTAGAGTTAACACTTACTACCCGGTGGGTTAAAACAAAATACGTCTGGCGATGGTGGGTCATTTTAGATCCACCTCAAGTTTTCGGTTTTTCAACCGTTTTGTGGGAGATTTTTCTTAGATATTTCATTTTAAATATAATTTAATGACATGGCATGATGTGCCGTAATGTTTCTGCTAAAAAATTAAAAAATATTACGAATAAGGTACATATTCTCACGCATCAACATATGCCCTACACAGCCAAAATACAAACATCCACTGATCATGTAATCTTCGCGTCGGAACCCGACTAGGTAGTGTCATAAAACTTACAGGTAGGCTTCTCAAATAGTTATGTTAATGGTATTGTCTAGGGGCCGTCAGATGAAAATAAGTCAAAACAAATAAATGGACGCATACCTGGTATCCTTTGTCTACCCGCTCAAAATGTTGACAATATATGTTTCGATGTAAGCGCTGAGATTCAATCCCGTAAAAGCAACTGTTTTGGGTCAGTTTTTGAGCGTTTTATCACATTTTTATCAATAACTCATTTGAATCTCGTCCGATAACATTTATTTGTATCTCAAATTATTTGAAAATATTTAAGAAAAGATTAGTTAGAAGAAAAACAGCATTACACGAACATTTGTAGCGTAATTCATATTTTTACAAACACCCGAGTCAAATCTGACCCACCACCGCAGAGGATGTGTTAATGCGATGTGGTGTAACTACAAAAAAATTCAAAAATTGTTTATATTGTATCTACAATTTTTAATGTGTATGCGAGGGTAGTTGCATGGGTAGTGCATTATAAGAAATGCAGTTGAAAACTGGAATGATGGAATTTAAATTAGAACCAGAAAGATTTCCAAACTCGGGTACGCGAACAATACAACTTTTATCGTTACATCAGAAGAAGAAATGACTGCATTAAAAAAGAATGTACAAAATTAGGTCTTGAGATAAACAAGGTAATAACAAAGCTATTGATCATTGATTGACATGAACAGCTTTCACCAACAGATGGCCTTCCAGACGTTGAAGTTGTCAAGGATTTCAATTGTCTCGAGTCCATTATTACTGACAACAAGTGCGAGCTAAAAATCAAACGACGCATAGGTATGACGAAAAGTTCTGCCCGCACTTGAATATGGAAATACCGCGGTGTATTAAGACCATCTGCACGAGGGGGTGGGGAAATAAGGGAAGCAGGATGGGTGGAAGGGGAAATAAGGGGCGGCTGAAGGACCACCCAGAACCAGAAAATACGACCCACCTATCACTGGATCCACAGCTCTTCTGGCTCCAGGCCACGTGCAACGCTGGTCCGAACGAAGTTCACTTGGACATACACTTTCCGTGATAGCGCGAAAGCGTCAAACGACACTATGCACAATAGCAAGATGTACAGCAATAACCTGACAGTTCGAAGGTACAACTTTAACTCCGAAACAATAGAGAACACGCCACAAAAATATCGTGTTCTGGTTATAGGTAGAGGGGGGTAGTAGATAGGTAATAGATAGAAACCATTCTGTTAGTCATAAAGATCGAACAAAAACATTGAGGCAAAATGAAAATATTGAGGGTTGTTTTGAGCGTACTAATAAAATAATCGAAATACTTTATTAGGTACCGAAGATTTTTTTAAAACGAACTCTCAAATACACGTATACCGCAGAGTACCGACAAAAATGATCCAGTTAATAATTTGTTATTTTTATTAACATGAATCTTTCGGAGAAACTTAAGGAATCGTAACTCTGGTTAAATTAAGAACCCGGGCGTACTTAGCTGTCTAGAACTAGTGATTCCAATCCCGTGTCAAAATTGTGATCCCGGGAAGGGTGCCGGGATAAAATATACTAATTTTACATTTATAAAAATAGATGAGAAACAACAAGTGCAATGTATGTAAGATATTTATATTTAAGTAAAGAATCTTTGAAAAAACAACATAAATTAATAATAATGCAAGATTAAACAAAGAACAGTTTTAGTATGATATAATTTTATAATAATGAATATTATTGCATTATTATGAGAAAGTACATTGCTAGTAAGAAAAAACACCAACGTAGCGAGATCGTATGTATTATGTATATTTTAAATATTTAAGATTAGTTAAATGTATAATGCATTTACATTACAGTACGCAAATATATATTTTGAATTGACGTGTACGTTATCATTATTGCTAACTAACTTACCATCACGCCGTTCTCTGCGGGGGTAGGCAGAGAGGATAGAGCCTTCCACTCATCCACAATTGAGGATTCTAACAGTATAATCTGATTTACCTGGTCGTGCCAAGACTTTCGCGGACGTCTTCTATTTCTGGTGCCATCATATTCCTTGAACATTTTCGACTAGTAATTTAGTCAGGTATCCACCCATAAAGTATTGTATGTCTACTAAATCTGTTACACTTTGTATATTGAGTGTTTCATTTAATCTTGGTGTAATTATAGTACCGCGAAAATAAAAGTACTAATCCCGAAACTTTCGGGATTAGTATTTTGAATTAAGTTACACAATTAACAGTGCGAACCAGTCCAGGCTTGAATTCCCCAATAACAACATCTCAATCCTATGAGGCATAGTATTGTAAGATTTATTTAGAAGATGTGATTCATATGATGACACGCAAATTTCGTCCAATTTTTGCGAGCCACCTGGAGTCTGGCGAAGTGTCTGGCGGCGCGCCCCCTCGCCCCCGGAGCCCCCGGAGCTCCGCCGATAACACGGTTTAACAGCGCCAAATAATAATTATCCGTACCATTAAGCCGACCTTAAATCCTATTAACGGGTAATCAACACGAACTCCTTATAATTTCCCTCTAACTCGACGCCATTAAGGTGCCCCCGGCCACCGCGGCGGTCGACCTGGCGCATCGTCGCTCAGCCCAAAACGACTATAATAATCGACATTTTTATATAATATCTTCATAAGAAGAACAAATTTTTTATATAAAGTTGCATTTTCAGAACATTTTTCGGTTGTATTTTAATATTGATTACAATAAATCGAACACAGAAAAAAATCTATCTATTTGAGTAATTTTAATAAATATTTTATCTTCCACTTCCTCCTGTTTTATCTGTTCAATCATTGCAACTCTTCGGTCATGATGCACTCCTACTTCCAGGGCCCCGAATTCCAGCAATCTTTCCTTACATTATAAGGTGCAAGATCTCATACTCATGTGAAGTTTTCGAATTTGCATTATTTTTCTCCTGCTCCCCCCCTGATCCCCGCTGATTACTCAGACTGATTCACCGAACAATAAGAAGAACATCTATTATTCAAAAATTCACTTTTGACAACGTAGCGAATTTCTATTTTTTGTTAATTTAGGTCGGCAATGATATTTGTACAGAAAATTGTAGCTATTTAAAGGTGTGCACGCATTCCATTACTTTGTTGGAAAATTCATGATAATGTACGGAAAAATATAGATTCAAATATTCGATTTTGATGCGCGCCATTTCCAACGGCGAGTGCGGTAGCACCTTTTAATTCTGCTGCTACAGTTTGCGGCGGCAGGCGTCGCGCCAGTCGGCAACACGCAAAACTGTAAATACTGCATTCAACGAGACGGAAGGCGATTATAGGCTCGACGGTAAGACCGTCCAAATTCAGAAAAATCGACATAGGTTGAGCGCTTTATAGATACCGGCTACCATTTTGTATTAGAGCCAGTGGCGTTACTGCAAAAATTGGGCTCTATAGCAGAATGGAAAAAAGATCTATGGAGCCTAGTATATAAGAGATTCGTATATATTATATATCTATGTGGGGGTTGTCGTTGTAATCGCATCAGAAGGTTTTGTGCATAGTGGACTGAAGCCCCTAAATATATTCTTGTCTGACACGTGTTGGTGTATGAATGTGCGTGGGTGACTATTTGTGTTGGGTCTAGAGCGAGGTATTTAAATAACAGCCCTAAAACAGGCTTGCCTAGTTGGGCAATGTATTTAAATGTGTGTAAATATGATACATTTTGATAGAAAAATTCAGCTAAAATACTATTATATTATATTAATGATAACAAAGAAATAATGAATGCTATCAAAAGATACTTTAAAGATGAACATGTATCCCGAAAATCATAATATTTTTATATCGTTATTTTATTATAAGCTAGTTATTGTAAACAATAATTATTATAAGCTAGTTATTGTAAACAATGATATGTAATCCTCTTCTCTGCATTGTATTGTATCATTGTAATTATAACAGATTAATAAATAAATTTAAAAAATTTTTTTTTACAAAATTTAACGTTTATTAGTGGCTCGTTTGAGATGCGGATGAAAGAACGATCTGCGGAGAAGTGGTCGGCTAGCTCTTCAGACTCGTCTGTCACGATGTACGGCATCTGCTTATTAGGCAATTCGCTTCGGCCCCGTATGGCTGTCGTATGAGTCCCTACACGGCCATGTCTGTGGGGCGCGCGCAGCATCACTACATGTACAATACTTATTTAGGGAATAATGCGTGGTTGATCCATTAAATAATAAGAACAAAATTAGTCTCTCGGCCCATATTATATTCCCACTTGCAATTTAAAAAATTCTTTACTAGTAATATGGTCAGGCCTCTAGCCTATTGATAATGTATCACGTGTTTTTGTAATACACGTAAGAAACGATTTTTTAAATTCCATAAATCTAATGCCGATAAAGATATCGGTACTCGCAAAAATATCGATTTACGCCACTGATTTGAGCCGAAGATTTCTCAATGAGACTTAGTCTCGCTAGTTACGTATACATTGAATACGTTATTCTAATCCGCGCGTAAAATATATGGGCTGATGATT